>PVLA01001427.1:0-360725 GCA_004027455.1 Hydrochoerus hydrochaeris | reverse complement strand
TACAGGGGTCTGGCCATTTCTGTGAAGTCTAAGATCCAAAGTCTACAGTATCCCACTGCTCCCAAGAACTCACGGACCTGTCTTTTAGTCCTTGGTGTGGGAATCTGTAATATAGCCTGAATCCTCTGATCCGACAGTGTCCTTTTACCTTCATGTAATCTATAACCCAGATAGGTTACAGTCTGTTGGCACAATTGTGCCTTTTTAGCGGAGACTTTGTATCCCAGTTGACCTAAAGTCATCAGCAGTTGCTTGGAGGCCTCTAAGCATAGTTCATAAGTGGGGGAGGCTATTAGTAAGTCATCTACATATTGTAAGAGCGTCACCTCTGGATGACATTCCCTAAACCCCATCAAGTCTCTTGCTAGAGCCTCATCAAAGAGAGTGGGGGCATTTTTAAATCCTTGTCCAGGTCAGTTGCTCCATCACTCCTGACTCGGGATCCGTCCACTCAAAAGCAAAA
Organism: Hydrochoerus hydrochaeris; assembly: GCA_004027455.1. Classification (NCBI taxonomy): domain Eukaryota; kingdom Metazoa; phylum Chordata; class Mammalia; order Rodentia; family Hydrochaeridae; genus Hydrochoerus; species Hydrochoerus hydrochaeris. The sequence goes on along the minus strand of PVLA01001427.1, from coordinate 360,262 downwards.
ATAGGTTGACTTACCGGAGCGATCGGCAAGGCGAAGAAAGCGTCCTTCAGATCCAGCACTGAGTACCAGGTGTATTCCGGGCTGAGTAGGCTCAGCAAGGTGTAGGGATTAGGAACAGTGGGATGCAAGGTCACCACTCATCTGTTTAGCTCCCGTAGATCTTGTACAGGCCGATAATCTGATGTACCTGGCTTTTGTACTGGAAGCAAAGGCATATTCCAAGGGGAAACACATGGCACTAATATACCATTTTCTTTTAGCCTTTGGATGTGGACCAGGATTCCCTTCCGAGTGGGGAGGCTGATGGGGTATTGACGCAGCCTGATAGGAGTGGCCTGAGGTAACAGTTCTATAACCAAGGGTACTTGGTTTATGGCCAGTCCCGGGGGATTGTTTTCAGCCCAGACCTCAGGGATCACTTTTTGCCACTTAGCTAGTAGCTCCCCATTAATTGGAGCTGGCATCTCGTCTTTCATTAAAAAATGTCCTTCGCCCTCTGGGTAGAGGGCCATCAACTGGATTGCCCTTGACATGGGCAGATCTGTGCCTAATTTTAATTTGGGCTTATCTGCCTGAAAATCAATTTGCACTTTTAGTTTGTGGAGTAGGTCTCTTCCCAGAAATGGATCCGGGCACTCAGGGACCCACAAGAATTCGTGGTGAGTTACCTTGTGACCCGGACGAGCTATACCAGCAACCATTTTTGAGTAGGTCTTTCACCCCCCTGTAGCTCCAATTACATTTACTTTATCCTCTGAAAGTTTACCCAGGGGAGAAGTCAGAACCGAATATGTGGCTCCCTTATCCACTAGGAAGTCCACAGGTTGCACCCCCACTTGGAGAGTTATCCAGGGCTCGGGGGGTGGCAGCGAGCCCTGACACCCTCAATTTTGGGACATTAATGTCTTAGCGTCACGCTTTAATTTGTTTTTCAGTTTTGGGCAGTCCTTGCGCCAATGGCCTGTTTCCTTACAGTAAGCACATTGATTCTTATCTAAAGGGGGGCGTTGACTCTTAGTTTCACTTTTTGGTTTTCTTTCATCCTTCTTGGTTTCTCTTTTGCAGAGTAATTCAAGGACTTTAGTCATCTTTTTGTTAGTTGCTTCCTGTAGGTTCTCACAATTTTCAAAGACTTTAAGAGCAATCTCAATCAGCTGGGAGAGGGACATTCCCTCAAATCCCTCTAATTTTTGTCATTTGTGCCTGATATCAGGGGCCGACTGTGACACAAAGGCGATGTTAATCGCCCTAGCATTCTCTGGGGCCATCGGATCAATGGGAGTATATAACTGATAAGCCTCCAGGGGGCGCTCAAGGAACGCAGCCGGCGATTCCTCTGCCAATTGCCTTACGTCAGTCACCCTTGGCAGATTTATAGGCTTCTTAGCCGCTGCCCGAATGGCATCCAGAAGCCTCTGGCGATATTGCTCTAAAGCCTCCTTACCTCTATCAGTATTGGGGTCCCACTCAGGGTGCGAGGAGGGGAAAACATGTTCTATTCTCTGGAAGTCAGCTGTGCGAGTGCCGTCAGGGTCTCAAATGCCTTTTTTCCCTTGAGCGAGAATGCAGAAGCGCTCCTCTGCTGTGAAAAGAACTCGAAGTATCTGCTGACAATCATCCCAGGTGGGACGGTGAGTGACAGAAATAGACTCGAGCAAATTTATAAGGCTATCAGGGTCCTTTGAAAAAGGAGGGTTCTGGCTTTTCCAGTTATACCGATCAGAAGTGGAAAAGGGAGCATAGACAAACATTGAGCCTCCACCGTGAGTTGGCATCTCTCACAGGGGACAGAGGGGAAAGGCTTCAGAGGGAGATCTAGGTTGAAGTTCCGCATGGTGGCGACCGCGGGTGCAGATCGGACTAGGGAGAGAAGAGGGGGAGGAAGTGGGGGAGAGAGAAACGGAGGAAGTGGAGTCAGGGAGCGGGGTTGGAGAAGACGGTTGGGCTGAGTAAGGGGGAGGCGGCAAAGGAGGCGAATACTTATCCAGGAGGGGGTCTTCCTCTGACTTGAGGACCGATGGAGGAGCTGTGGGCTTCTGGCTTGATTGCTCTTTTGGCTTTAGCGCCGCTATGAGTTTTCCTCCTGGAGGTTTAATCCAAGGAGGGGAATCATAGATAATATCTATCCAAATCTGAACGTAGACAATTTGGTCAGGGTGGGACGGGGGTCCGAAGACATATTGGCAGACCGCCTGTGCTGTGGTCATATCAAAGGACCCAATTGGGGGCCAGACCCCTTTGGTCCCTGCGGGCCATTCCTGTGAGACAAAGATCATTAGTCTCCCTTTGTAAACATCTTCCCCGTAGCCTGCTGCTTGCCTTTTAAATTCCTTAAAGTGGTCAAGGATCAAGGCTAGGGGAGTAAGTGGTTCCTTTGTTCCCGTTTGTCCCACGGTCTCCTAGAAGCAAGGTTTTGAAGGATGGAAGGGTTAAAAAATTAACAAAAAAACACAAGGTGCAGACGTGGACACACAGACACAAACCAGACACACGATAGACTGCAGTCAAAAAAAAAAAACTCCTCACCCAAAAGTTTTGGTTGCTAGATTTTAATCAGAGGGCTCCAAAGACAAATGGAGCTAGTCACAACAGCAAGGCAAAACACAAATACAAAGCAAAATGGGCCGTTAGCCCAAACAAATTTTTCTGTCCTTGCTTGCTGGACTCAGCTCCCAAATCGAGGGCGTCCCCTCTATCAATTACACCTAGGTATGGTGCGCCATTAAAACCCTCTGGAAGAAGCAAAATTTTACTCACGGTTGTAGGGGTCCAGATGGCCAATTTGGGTCGGTGGGGCTAAGCCTCCATCCCGGACGAGCCCCCAAATGTAATATCCTAACTAAGAAATAAAAATCCGATCCAATTAATCAAGGGCAAAAGGAGTTTTATTGCCAAGCCTGGCGACGCAGTCCTCTGGTAACCGGTTTAGAGACTGCGCACCTTACAACTAAGGGAGCTTGTTTTTATAGAGGAGCAACACAGCTGATTGGTGGGTAGGCGAATAAGAACATGGGGAGTGAGCTGGTTGGTCATTTTAGGGCGGTAAAATTTCAAAATTTAGGGCAGCGAGTGAAACATCATTTCGGGGAAAGGGAAACAGAAACTTACTCCAGAAACAGAAACTTATCTTGTATGAAATGGCGGCGCATATGGAACAAGTTAAATCTAAAATGGCGGCGCATACAGAACAGGATGACGGCTTGAGTAGTTAGTGGGTGATCTGAGTATTACAGTAACTACCAATCCAGGGCCAGAAGTGGAACATTGATAAAGCTCAGGAAGCACCCTATCAACATGCCTGCCCCCAGCCGCAAACTTCCATAAGTGCAGCTCCTCGCACATATGGGAAGATGCAGTAACTTCCTTTCTCTTTTTATTCTTTTACCACCAAAATCTACTTTAAGTGAACTTTTTGCTTGTTTTTAAAGTTTACATAAATGGAATTATACAATGTGTAGTCTTTTTTCCATAGCTCAACGTTATGTTTATGAGATGCATTTGTCATTATATATACTATCTTTTATTCATATTGTTGTATTCTTTTATATTGTATAAATATATCACTAACCCAGATGACTTAGAGTGTGTGGAGCTTTGGCCAGTGAATATTCTTACACATGCCTGCTGGTACACATGTGCTTATTTCTAATGTGTAACCTAGAAACTGAATTGTTGTGATATAGAGGAATGAGACTCCTGACCTACTATGTCCAATAGGAGCTCATGTTCTTTAAAATTGAAGAATGAATTTTAGGAACAATGGAGGTAAAGAGTAGAATGTATTTATTGAGAGAAAGAAAGCTTCTGTCAGCTGGGCGTGGTGGCTCACGCCTGTAGTCCCAGCACTCGGGAGGCTGAGGCAGGAAGCTCCTGCCTGTTGAGACTAGCTTAGGCTACAAAGTGAGCTCAAGGCCAGCCTGAACTGCACAGAGAGACTCTGTCTCAAAGAGACCAAAAAAAGAGAAAGCTGTCTGAAGAGAGACGGAAGGGGTTCACGAGAAGGTTGCCCAAGACTGTCTTTTCCAGGGACTTTTATAGATTAAAACCATGAGTTCAAGGTGAGACATAACTATAGTTAGCCAATAAGATCAATAGTTCAGGTAAAATTGATTGCATTAGGAACAAATGGGGAAGTGAGTCACATAGAAAGGGGGCATTCTTAGAGAGCAGTGACTCTTCCCTAGGGACTGGAATGGTGATTCCCGACTTCATGGTGATCCAGATTTAATCCCTGAGGATTATACCTAAGGGTGTGGTTGCATTTGTTTTGCCTTCTATTTTGAGATCTGGCCCACAGCAAGAGGTGTGTGTCCCCTCCAAAGTCATTAGATATCTGGTCTTTGGTGCTGGCTTCCTCAAGGCTTAGTCCTATCTGACTGTCTGTAATATTTCCAACTGGCTCAGCTGCCTGTAACAGTTGCACTAAAGAGAACACTTTCTTTAATTTTATGACAAGAGGCTAAACTGTTTTACCAATTTATAGCTACCCCCTCCAGCAGTTTAGGAGAGTTTCTGAATCTCCATATCCTTTCCAAAAGTTGGTATCTTTAGTCTTTATAACATTTAGTTATCCTGTTAAGTGTGTAGTGCCTTTAATTTGTATTTTGTTGATTAATAATGAAATTGACATTTTCATATGTTTATGAAAACATCTATTTGGTAAAGTAGTTATGCTTCTTGCTTGTTTTTTAAATTTAGTTTATCTTTAGTTTTTTTGTTAACATTTTGTAGTATTTTCTCAATATGAGTGTATTCACTTCATGACTTACCTCTTTTTAAACTTCAACTATTCTAGGTGCTTTGAATTAAGAGCGTAGTATCTCTTATGCATAATAGTTAATTAGATTTTGTTTTATAATCCTTCTGAAAATCATTTTGTTTGCACAGGTAAAGTCACTGATAGGATAGTTGTCCTTTTTGTGTTTTCTATGTCCCTTCTTGTGTTTCTTTATGTCCCTTCTATGTCAGAACATGAGAGAAGAGGTCACCTGATGAAAAAATGAGTAAGGGAAGGAGCAAGAAAATGCTGACTGCTTTGATAACAAACTCACTCTAGATAAGGACCTGAATCCATTCATTAGGAGCCCTCAAGGCCTGAACACTTTCCCTTAGGCCCCACCTCTGATCCTGTGCATTGGGGATCAAGTCTCTGATGCCAGATGTTCTCGGGACACATTAAAACTGTAACTCTCTCTTTCCATTTTTCATATGTTACCCTAAAAACCTGAGTTTAATTAGCTGCATTATTTTTCTATATTTTTCAGTTTACATTTTTATCTCAAAATGTAGTCATACATTTATTACTTGATTTGTAGGCTTTAAAGCCTAAAATTATAACTGTAGCTATAAAACAGAAAATAAACATCTTACATACCTGCCACCTTTTTACTCCTTTCTTGTTTTACTATTTTTTTACCCTCTTTTTCTCCTTCCTTTTTTACTTCTATGATTTATGAATTTTATATTCTGTTGTTAAATATAATCTTCATGGTTGTTTCAACCTTAATCTTGTTTTGTTTCTTTTGTTTTTTTGAGACAGGGTCTTGCTATGTAGTTTAGGCTGGCCTGGCCTCACTATGCCTCAGCCTCCTGAATGCTGGGATTATAGGCACGCACCACCGCACCCAGCAACCTAAATCTTACATTCAATGGATACCCTGCTTTCTACCAGTACTGTTAGAAATAATACTGGTTTCCCAGGGTTGTTAATAGGAACCAATGGAAAATTGAATGAATTTTTCATTAAACTTTATGGAGATCTTAACATATTGCAAATCTTGTACTGGTATGTGGATATATGGAGATCAACATTTCCTTTGAATTTAAGGAGTTACCAAGCTCATAGAACAAAGAATTTCAATTCAGTGTAAAGACAAGTGTGTTCCACAAGAGAAAGTAATCCTGGCCCAGGCATAGAGATCAGGCAAATAAAAGGTTCCTGGAAGTAGTGACAGCAGAATTATGTTTAGACAATGAATAAGATATGGGCTACTGGTGAAGGAGTGAAAGGAATTGGTAGACAACAGCAAAGGCAGAGGCATGAGAGAATCTATGTACAGGGATTTGTAGTGATCCTGAAAGATTTAAGCATAGAATGTGAGGGAGGAAAATAAGCAGTGGAGCTGGAGAAATAGGTAAGAGAGGGATCATGAGGTCTATTTGGGTTGATTTGAGATTTCTGTCTGCAAAGAATTTAAATTCCCTAGTTAACTATACCAAGAATGAAAACAGGAAGGTCACAGACTGGATAAGGAGAAAACTGGCTCTTGTTTCTGGTGCCAGAGTCAGTTTGGACTAAATGCCAAGGTATGAAGATTCCTGGATCATTTCTAGAAGAGAAGCCACCTTTGGCCAGGCAATCACTGCCTGGGAATGAGATCCCTGTGGATCTGTGCCTGGGCAGGTCACTAGCACCTTGCTGTACTTCATTTCCTTAATTCTTAGACGTCCTGTGGAGTTTCATCAGACTTACAGTCTGGATTCAGTTATGCCTTAGGGAATTCAGGAAGGGTTTGACCCTGGTTTCTGACAGAGATGCAAAGGAATGAGTAGGTTAAGACCTCCTTAAAGTGAGGGTGCTGGTAACAGACATCATTTGCAGAAAGCCATGTCCACCTGAGTGGTGTGATCTTACAGGAAGACAAGCAGCCTCAGAACCTCAGTGAAGATGAGACTCTTATGGCCCAGCTCAAGATATCACATGGGAGAATCCTGAAATCTCTTAGAAGCTGATGAAGATTGATTTCTGGAAATCAATCAGTTATTAGAATTTCTTTCTTTCTTTCTTTCTTTCTTTGTTTTTTTTTTTTTTTTTTTTTTTGAGACAGGGTCTCACTATGCAGTTCAAGCTGGCCTTGAGCTCACTTTGTAGCCCAGGCTGGTCTCAAACTCCCAACGATCCTCCTGCCTCAGCCTCCCAAGTGCTGGGATTACAGGCATGAGCCACCACGCCTGGCAGTTATTAGAATTTCTGCTAAGAAAAAGATGTTTCCTTATTTTATAACCACAGGATAGTGTAATTTTAGACAGTGGGAACACACAGTAATCCCAGAAGATGAAGAGAATGGGAAAACTAATACAGAGGGAATGAGGAATGAAATATTGGGGACCAGAAAAGCAGCAGAGGGTGGCAGTATCTTGAAGCATGGGTTAGAGATAAATATTTAAAACTAATAAGTATAAAAATTGAGACTATAGATGTCAACATCACTAGGGAGAGTGTTAAGGAAGTACTTTGTAAATAGCCATTGTCTAAATGTTAATAATTTCACACACTAACAAAGTAGTCTTATTTTATAATCACATCACATAGTTGTGTATAGACTCTGAACATATATGTACAGACATATACATATAAATACACACCACATGAGTGTATATTTCATATCTTTTTTAATCCTAAACTTTTAGAGTCAAACCTTTAGGCCACTAAGACTGTTGAAATTTTTAGTTCCTGCTATAAGAGTTTTCTTCTCCAGAGAAGAGGAAAAAACATCTGATGTTATTGATATTCTGGACTGGGGCTGGTACTTTGCTTTGGGAGACTGTATGTTGTGAGCTATTTACACGTAGCCCTGGCTACAGATAGCAATCCCCACTCCATCCTCCCAAATGAGACAAATTATGTCTCCAGACATTGCCAAATGTCCCCTAGAGGGCAACAGCAGCTGTGCTTGAGAACCACTGCAGGACTTCACATACCCATTAAATTTAGTTCTAAATAGGAAATTAAAATAATTTAAAATAATGGATTCTTTAATGGGATCATCCATTCATCATCATTGTAATTGTTTCTAATTGTATCTGTTTTAAATACTCAGGCATTCATAAGTTGAGAGCTGCATTTTCTATGGAGCATATCAAAGATGGTATCAGAATACTTAATTTGAAACAAAGTGGTTTGAAAATTTATCATTATTCAAACACAGCCTAAATTGAAGTAATCTTTTCCCCAGCAAATTTCAAGTTTAAAGGTTTTTTTAAAAATTAATGTACTTAGCTGGGCATGGGGTGCACATCTATAATCCCAGCACTCGGAAGGCTGAGGCAGGAGGATTGTTGTAAATTTGAGACCAGCCTGGGCTACAAAGTGAGCTCAAGACCAGCCTGAACTGCATAGTAAGACCTTGTCTCAAAAAGATACACACACACACAAATTAATATTGCTTTCTTTGCCATGCTGGAAATTGACCCCAGTGCCTTGCTCTACCACTGAGCTACACTCCAACATTCCCCTTTAAATTCTAATTTAGAAAGCATCCTTAAGCCCTTTTGAATTACCATTTAGATTTAGTAAGCAGTATACTAAGCAGAAATCATTCTTTATCATTTGTTATAGCTGAACCTCAAAACACAGTATTAGATATTATGCTTTTAGTTTGATCGAATTATTCTGAATGAGTTTGAATAAGATATTTTGTTAGCATATATAATTTAGACAACTGATAGGTTTATAATGAGCTTCTCATAATTACCTTAATATAGATAAACTTTAAACAAATTGTTGTTAGGAAAAATGGACTTCTGTTATGAGAACTTGGTTTACATTTACAATTTTCTTTTCTTCTAATTAACCTTATTTCCAGTTTCCTAATGTTACACAGAAAGGAACATCACTAATCTGGAAGTGAATGACATCATTATATTATCATCATTTTTGTGGTTAAATAACACATTTACTACTTAAAGGAATTTATTTATTTATTTATTTATTTATTTATTTGAGACAGGGTCTCACCATGTAGTCCAGGCTGGTCTTGAACTTCTGATGACCCTGCTTCAGCCACCTGAGTGCTGGAAGTGCACGCATGCACCACCATCCCTGGGTTAAAGGAACTATTGTCAGATTCTTCATTTTAACATAAACTGAGTTTCACAATAAATGATTTATTTCAGTGTCTATAACTTTGGTGTCATTTCTTACTAAGAAGTCATGAAAGCTTCCTCACATAACATATTGAAGAAGTGTATCTAAAAACTGCAAAGAAGTGTAGAGGAGGGTCATATTGTTATATGATGGAAATCATACCAACTTAGGAATCAGAAGGAGTTAGTTCAAGTGTCTCTACAGCTATTAACTGGAGCCTGCCTCAGACTCCTGAGTGCTGGGATTATAGGTGTGTTCCACCATACCCAGCCTCATGAGATAGATTTTATTATCCCTATTTCACAGATGAGGTTTTAACAATGCTTTCTCAAGGACACAGACCTATATAGTAAGTAGTAGTATCATATAAACCAGGTCTGCCTGATTCCAAAACCCATTCTGGTACTGTCTTTGCTGTTCTGTATACATTGTTACATTCAATTAACCTTCAAAGAAGAATGTCCTTCTGGAACATAGTTTGAGTTAAGTGACCAGGATATAGTATCAGAGGAATTATCTAAACGACAATGTCAAAAGAGTAAAGAGCAAAGTGGTAAGGAGATAAAGATAGTGGTGACATACCATTTATTTGTCAAATCTAATAATAAAGGGTTGGGAATTAATAGTATTAATTAGTTTAAAAGAGCCATTTTTTCCCACAAATTCTGTGCTACACTAAGCCTACTTTGTTCATCTTGAGAAATGCTTGATTGGCCCTCTCTGAGGAGTTTCACTACACTATTACAATAATGATATCCCAGTTTTACAGGGCTTTCTTATCCTCACAGGAAAAAAGAAACTAGACAATGAGCTTCTTGGGAGCAAATCACCTCATTTATCTCTGTATTCCACCCACAGAGTCTGGCATGCTGCGAACTAGACATAGTGATTTGGGAATCTACTATCTCAGTATTTCTGCGGGGCTTGTTGATTCTCATTAACATTAATACAGTGAATGTCTTGCAGGTCACCTTGTCCCTGCAACAGAGAAAAAGATATTTATGTCTGCCATCCTTCTGGCTTTTCTTCCTAATGGCTCACCTACCTAATATTTAAGCACAGACAGGTGCCATTTAACAAAACACTTATAAGAAGGTTGGGAGAATAATCAGCTTTAACCTTGGGTTGCAGCTCTCAGGAGAGAGAAATCATTGCTATCATAGGAAACAGAAATTCTCTGAGGATAGTAGTCAAAATGTAAAATGAAAACTAACACCCAGGTCCATGGTGAGCAGGTAATAGAATAGGTAATTAAGAGCCACTTTTCTCAGCATCTTAGATAAGCAAAGGCTGAAAAACATCTAGATCAGCTTATTTCTGAGTTATGGCAGGTTTTATAAGATAGGTATGGAAATTTAAAAAAATGAAAACAGTTTAGCTAACTAAATCATTTAACTTTCTTGTTTTTATTGTATTTATTTACTTCCTTCAACTCACGTCTTATGCTTTATAAAAAATCTTTTGTAAAAATAACTTGTCTGTAAAAAGTCACAATAATGACAGTTACCAATTAAATCATGGAATATGGTATTATTAAAATAATTGATAAAAGTAAGTATGAAAAAGAAGTGCTATAAAGACTATTTTAAAAGCTATTAGCAAAATAGTACATAAATCTAACAATAAGGTAAAGAGATGAGCAAAATGTAAATTACATTTATGAGGACTAAAAATAATAATAACAATGGTACTATTTACAGAGTACAATTCCTGTTCTAGAATTGAAATAATTAGGAGGCCATGGAAAATTCAAAATATAGAAGAGCTATCTTTTAGTTCTCATTTAAACTTTGGATACTGAATAAAAAATATTTAAAGACAGTGATTTACTATAGTATGACAAAAAGAAGACGATGCTTTGAAGGAGAGGTCTGCTTGCTCATTTCAGCCTCTATAATCAGATTTAAAAACTTCTGGGAAGATAATGAGCAGCAGGAAAAGAGTTTCTCCAAGATTTGGTGTCCAGACACAAACATAGCAATGTGAGGAAGAAAAGAACAAGGGAAGTAGGTCCTTGGGACTCAGGAAAGATCTGAAGTGAGAACTGAAGCCCACAGGGAGAGTGAAGAGACTTCAATGAAGAAGGAGGAAGTGGCCGGTGGTGCTTTCTCTCTGAGCCTGGGCTCACCTCATGGAAGGAGCAGTTTGAATCTGAAGATACACAGTGACTACTGGTGACTCCAGAGGTCTCTATGGAGAAATGAACCAGTGGAGCAGAGCAGTGGACACAGCAGACTGCAGTGGCTGGTGAATTGTCTCATTTTAGACATCCCCCAGGAAAGGGCAGTTGGCCAGTGGCCATCTTGGAGAGTGGCCGATTGAGCTCAGAACTCAGAGTAGCTGCAGCCTGCTCCATCTAGGGCTCCCAGGGACAGGAGCTGAGTTTGTCTGCAGGAGATCAGGATGACAAGTTCAAGGTGGCAAGAGGCACGTAGACTAGGGCAGGTTGAACAAATCTTGTTGTAGCCTCTTAGAAACCAGCTTGAAATTCAATGGAATTAAAGGTGCAGGGTTGCTGAGATTAATCAACTCAGATCTAGACTGTCTGCCTGCATTGTCTATTGTACTCTAACTCTTAGCACCGCCATTCTGTTCTGTATGTGCCATGCCCTTTGACCTTTAGAAAAAGGAGAAAACAGGATGTCCCATTTCCTCAGGAATGCACAGGTGTGGGCCCCCCACATCTTTGCGGTTTTTTTTTTTCCCTTTATAAACCACCCCCAAATCTTAGCCCAGTTACACAGCAGTGTAAACTCCACCCTCAGGCTGTGTCGCTGGATACCAGCCTAAATAAATAATAAAGTGCTCTTTTCTTTTTCCTCCAAGACGTCTGGGCCTTTTTATTTTTTTTGCCTTTTTACAATTTTCATTTTGTTTTGGGGTGCAGCCTTTTGGGGTACAACATTTGTGGGCTCATCTGGGATTAACCCCAAGGACTCCCCAAAAGGGCCCCCCTTTTTTCTTTTCTCAAGTCATTTCATTGGGTCGGTACTCTGTATCTTTTTTATGTATGCTTTTCCTTGGTTCGTTTGTATTTTGGCGCACATTTGCATTTGGTAGAGGAGCCTGAGTGCTCTTTCTACACTGGAGTGGGACGCCCTCTGGGTTTGGGGGCATTTTCCCCTTGGTACGGTTGGGTATTTACCCATTTGTAATTTGTACAGTCGGGTATTGGAATTTACCTGTTTGGGAACCAGGAACTGCTTTTTGCTCGACTCCATTCCAGATCTAATATTTCTTTCTAGGACGCTTGAGAGGGGACAGAAGAGGGTGTGTGTGCATTGTTGGTGTTTTTGTATCTTCTGTGTTGCCTTATTGTGTGTGTGTTTAACCAACCATTTTCTTACTAGTCACCATGGGACAAGGATCTTTATCTGTGCCTTTAACTTCTCTAACTCTAGTTCTTAATCATTTTGCTTAAGGAATTTAAGCAAAGAGCCCAGGGATACGGAGAACCTGTTCATCCCGGGAGACTTCGTATGCTCGCTTCCTTGAAGTGGCCTTGCGGAGTCCCTGAATGGCCATCTGTCGGTAGCTTCAACATGGCTATCGTGGAGGCAGTCCAGAGATATGTCTTCGGCCCTCCGACTCATCCTGACCAAATTGTCTATATACAGATTTGATCTTATTTTTGATTCTCCTCCCTGGTTAAGAAAATTTCTTAAGGTTTCCAGGCAGCAGCCCAGTAACCCTCTGTTGCTGGCACCACTAAGAGAAAAACTGGAACCTAAACCACCTGCCCCACCGGTCCTACTGGAGGGAGATGTGGAGGAGCTGCTATCGCCCCCTTAACACCTGCCAGCTTAACCCGTGGCACCACCGGCACAGCTGGAAGAAGAACCTCCAGCTGACCACACCCAGAGTCACCAGACTCCTCCTCCACAGCCCCCACTCCCGCGCATTGCCCCTTGTGGGAGACGCCCAATTCTATAAATCCTGAAGCCCCCATTTTTGTTTATGTTCCTTTCTCTACTTCCGATCTATATAATTGGAAAGGGAAAAACCCACCCTTCTCCAAAGAACCCCAAGGTATCATTACTTTAATAGAATCCATTTTCTCCACTCATTGTCCCACCTGGGATGATTGTCAGCAGATACTGCATGTGTTATTCACCGCCAAGGAGAGAGAGCGCATTCAGGCATTGGGACAAAGGGCAGTGCTGGATCCAGATGGAAATTCATCCTTGGACCTAGATCCCCTGAACCAGAATTTCCCTTTATCTCCACCTGACTGAAACCCCAACACGAAGGAAGGTAGGGAGGCTCTAGCCCAGTATTGCCAGTTGTTCCTTAGAGCCCTCAGAGGTGCCACCAAGAGACCCACAAACTTGTCCAAGGTTTCAGAGGTAAGACAATTGGCTAATAAATCTCCATCGGGTTATCTAGAGCGGTTATTGGAGGCCTATCGTATTTATACACCCATAGACCCGGTTGAGCCTGAGAATGCAAGGGCCATTAATATCACCTTTGTTACTCAATCAGCCCCAGATGTTTTAAAAAAAAGTTGCAAAAGCTTGAGGGATTTGAAGGGATGCCCCTTAGTCAGCTAGTAGAAATTGCTCATAAAGTATTTGATAATCGGGAGAGCTGGCAGGAGATCAATGGTAAAAAGGTAACCAAGGTGCTGGAAATCTTAAGTTCCAAAAGCCTGGAACCCAAGATACCAATCAGTGCAGGATCTCCAAGAGGTAAACAAGCGAGTCGTGACTCTCCACCCTACTATGCCCAACCCCTATACGTTGCTAAGCTCGCTGAGCTCAAATTGAACTTGGTACTCGGTACTGGACCTGAAGGAACTCTCTTTACCCTGCCCATGGCTCCAGTAAACCAACCCATTGATTTTCTGGTAGACGCGGGAGCAGCTCATTCTGTTTTGACACAGCCATTAGGGACTCTGACAAAAAAGAAACTGAAAGTATTAGGAGCCACCGGTACTAAAAAGGTCTATCCAAAACTGCAAACCTGGCTTGCCAGACCTGGGCAGAAGACTATCTTTCATGAGTTTCTCTGGGTGCCGGAGTGTCCAGATCCCCTTTTAGGGTGGGACCTTTTACACAAACTAAAGGTCCAACTCAGTTTTGAAGCAGCGGCTCCAACTGTGATGCTAGGCTCTGAAGCACCTGCACTGGTTTTGTCTGATTTACACAAGCCCTTCTCTCCATGTTGATAAAAAAGGGAACATAGCTAAAGGAGTATTAACTCAAAGCTTGGAAGCTTGGTAATGTCCAGTGACCTATTTATCCAAGAGACTTGATAATGTGGCTGCTGGGTGACCTCCCTGTCTGCAAATAGTAGCTGCAGTGGCCTTATTGGTAAAGGAAGCCCAAAAGTTGACTTTTGGACAGAAGCTTATTGTTGTACCTTCACACTCCCTGGAAACTCTAATCAAGGCCCCACCGAGCTGATGGCTATTCAATGCCAGGATTATGAATTATCAGGCCCTACTTCTAGACCCTGCCTCCGTTGGTTACAAGACAACTGCAGCATTGAATCCTGCTACGTTGCTGCCTGATGCTGATCCTTCTGCATCTCTCCATGACTGTTCTGAAGTAATTGTTCACCTCCAAAGTCTCTGACAAGATTTGACTGACAGCCCTTGCCTGAGGCCCCCTCATACTTCTCTGATGGGAGTAACTATATCTATCAAGGTAAGAGGGTTGCGGGCGCAGCGGTTATTACTGAATCCCAAGTTTTGTGAGAGCAAGCCCTGGAGCCAGGTACATCTGCTCAAAAGGCTGAGCTTATTGCTCTCACTGAGGTTCCCAAACTGGCAGAAGGGAAGTGGGTCAATATCTATACTGACAGCAGATATGCATTTACAACAGCCCATGTCCATGGAACCATTTATCAAAAACAGGGCCTGTTGACCTCTGGGGGGACAAAAGATCAAAAATACCCCCCAGATTTTTGATCTACTGGCCACCATCTGGATGCCAGAAAAGGTTGCAATTATACATTGTAGGGCCCATGATCCTGTTATTAGGGGAAACCACTTGGTGGATGCCAAAGACCAAAAGACAGCTGCAAAATCAGTGGGGACTGAGACGGCCCTGACATTATTGTTGATTCCTCCCACTTTGTCAGAACCTATATATACATCTAGCAACCCAGCTCCAAGCCAAGCCTAATATCCCTGGAGGCTGGTATCAGCTGCCCGACAAGTGAGTCCTATTGCCAGAGGCACTCGGGAGGGAACTTATTCAGCAGACTCATAGGCCAGCTCATTTGGGACGATCAAAACTGGCTGATCTCTTTCAGAATGATATTTTATTCCTCAATTGTCCAAGCTTGCCCAGTCTGCAAGCCTCAGATGCTCACAATGTCAACTTGTAAATCCAAAGCAACAACTGCCGATTGAGGCAAAACATTTTCGAGGAACCATGCCAGGAGAATATTGGGAAATAGACGTTACTGAAATGGGAAAGCCAGGGCTACAAGGACATAAATATTTGTTGGTAATGGTACACACTTTCCCTGGCTGGGTAGAAGCATACCCTACCAAGTCAGAATCAGCTCTCATAGTAGTAAAAAAACTTATATAAGATTATACCCAGCCTTGCCTTTATCTATGGGGTCCGATAATGGCCTGGCTTTCATAGCCCAAGTGACCCAAAAATTAACTCAGGCTTTACAGATTGATTGGAAACTTCATTGCACGTACCGGCCTCAAAGCTCAAGACAAGTAGAAAGGATGAATAGGACTTTAAAATGGTGATAACTAAAATGGCCTTAGAAACTGGTAAAAACTGGGTGAGTCTCCTTCCTTTTGCCCTCTTGTGTGCGTGTTGTACTCCCTATGTTGCTGGAATTTCCCCTTTTGAGACACTATATGGGAGACCTCCACCCCTCATCCCTAAGATATCTGAGAAAAAGCTTGCTGATCTTGCTAACCAGGACCTTATTAAGTCCCTCCAGGCAATTCAGCCCATCCTGACTTCAACTCACTGCTTATTCAGACAACAGCACCCAGGGCCTGAGGCCTCTTCAAGGGACAACCAAACTGCTGCTGACCCCAGAATGTTAGTCCTCATCAAACAGCAACACCCAGAATCCCTCAAGCCTCGCTGGGAGGGACCCTATACCATGGTCCTCAGCACCCCAACTGCAGTCAGGGTCACCAGAAAGCCTGCCTGGATTCACTACATGCACATCAAGCTGGTCCTGATGTCCAATGATGACCATCCTCCAGATAAGTGGACTGTGCAGCCCTAAGGACCCTTTAAAGCTTAAGATAACCAAATGTTTTAATGTTGTTGCTTGTTTTTGGCTTCCCTTTGGGAGCCTGGCAAGCCCCTGTTCACAACACTGTTTATGGGACCTGGTTAATAACTGACTATAATACTGGTGAGATGTTGGCAACTAATGCAACTGTCCAGGGTGTTGTAACCCTAGACCTTTGATTTCTACTGAATAGGGCCCCCACTGATGGTTTACGACTATCCAAGAGTGTAAAGGGACATTGAATGCAGTCCAGCTTCCAAAGATCTGAGGTTGTTTTTCCTTTCTTTTTAAATTTTATTTTATTTTTAATGGCATCTAAAGGTATTCAGATTACAGTTAAATTGCGTCCTTTTTAAAAAGATATTTTCTTAGGTTATTTAGAACATACAAGCCTCATATTTTTAATCAGGTGAAATATGTATGAAATTAATGAGTTTTTCTAATTATAGATTCGTCATGACTTTTCAGTACAATCATTTGTGATATTTGCAGTATATGCTAAAATTCAGAATTTTCCAAATACTGAAATTTTACCAGCATTCTTTGTTAAGCCATACATGCAAAATTTAAAATTTTTATACTGTCACCTAAAATTTACATAAAATATGTTTAAAGTATTTCAAATTTACAGTGAAGTGTAGCATTTTAAGGTGATAAAAACACATGGAATGATTCAATATTTTAGACTACTAAAAGAAAATCACTTCAAGGATTTTATTAAAAGTTTTAATGTTATCTAAAAAGCAAGAGGAAGGAAATTGACTAGTAATAGGTAAAAAAAAGAGGGACATAGAAAGTGGTTTTGTCTTCAAGCAAAATGTCTGGCTGTGCCAAAATGTAAAAAAAAGATAAGAAAAGCTCAATTTAAAGGTGTGTAGTAAGTTATAAAAAGATTAAAGAGTTGTAAATTTTATTTGCCTTGGTTTATAATACCTGCCAGTAACAGGTGTGAAAAGAAACAAATCTGTTCAGAATTTGACAGTATTAGATAAGTTTTGGTAGATTTATTGATAAATCTACCAAATGGTAAACCTTTACTGCAAAATGTTTCCATTAAAATGAGATTACACTCTCAGTATTGTTCATACTTGCCCGAGAAAAAATTCTTCTGTTGTGCTTGGAAATGCGTTACTTAAAATTGAGATGACTAGATCAATAGGATTAAGTATATCTAGTTTCATAATAGGAGACCAAAACTATAGACACCTCACTACACTCATTAACCAAGACCTAGCTAGCCTTGGCAACTCTGTATCTAAATTAAAAGATTCTCTAAGCTCCTTAGCTGAAATGGTTTTACAAAACTGCCGAGGTTTAGACCTTCTGTTTCTAAAAGAGGGAGGTCTCTGTTTGGCCTTAGGAGAAACCTGTTGCTTATATATAAACCACTCTGGAGTTATTAGACAAAATGTGGCTGCCCTTAAGAAATGCCTACAGGAAAGGGAACAAGCTCAATTGACAGAACAAAATTGGTTTAAACATTGGTCCTCATTCTCCCCTTGGTTGTCCACCCTGATATCAGCAGCCATAGGACCCCTAATAGTGCTTTTAGTCGGTGTAACTATTGGCCCTGTATCATAAATCAACTGGTATCTTATGTAAAAGGCCGAATACAGGCTGTCAAGCTGATGATCTTAGCTACCCAGGGTTATGAGCTAGTACCTGTAGATTCAGCTATGAGCCAATGATTTGGCTCACTGACAAAAATCAGTGGGGAATGTTGTAATCTAACGCTTAGCACTGCCATTCTGTTCTGAATGCGCCACGCCCTTTGACCTTTAGAAAAAGGAGAAAACAGGATGTCCCATTTCCTCAGGAATGCACAGGTGTGGGCCCTCCACATCTTTGCAGGTTTTTTCCCTTTATAAACCATCCCCAAATCTTAGCCCAGCAGTGTAAATTCCACCCTCACACTGTTGCTGGATACTAGCCTAAATAAATAATAAAGTGCTCTTTTCTTTTTCCTCCAAGATGTCTTGGCCTTTTTATTCTTTTTGCCTTTTTACAATTTTCATTTTATTTTGTGGTGCAGCCTTTTGGGGTACAACACTGTCTACTGTGACAGCAGAGACATGACTTGAAGTGAACATTTTTTCTTATATTCTTTTTCCCCCTTTTTTTGTTTTTATTACTTGTTTTACTCTTTCTTGATGTTCTTGTTTTTATGAATGCAAACAGTTTCTAGTTTGTTGTTGTTTTTTTTGTTTTTGTTTTTATTTCTTTCTTCTCTCTTTCACTACTGTCTTTTTCACCAGGTTCCCAAAGTTTGCATGATCATCCTTTGTCCTTCAGATTTGTTTCTAATCTCTTCCTCTTCTTCTATTTCTTTATTTCCTCCTCTTTTAAATTTTCTCCCCTGGTGGTAACATTTACATATTGGGGGAATATTTACTCCATAAAGTTTTCTGATTTGTTTTAGATTTTGTTATATAACCACAGATCTAGTTCATATGGTTAAAGTTGACAAATTAATAGTTACCTCAGTTTGTCATTTTCTAGACTGTGTTTGGTTCTGTGGTTATGTGATTGTACCACTTTAGCCAAAGTGATATGATTGTTCTAATCAGTTGTTCTTCCTAATATACAAAGATTGAGATTGCCTGAGGGTCATAAATAATACTACAGGCCAGTGTCTAAGAACTAAGGACTGCACCAAGTAGGCAACAATTTCTAATCCACAATAAATTAAAGAGGTAGGATCTTGCAACAGAGTCAAAACCCAAAATCCAGTTACACCTCTGAGAAGTAGTCATTTCCTAATGGTTCTAAGTGCCAGCAATAAAGCTACTTGCCATAGCCCATTTACAAGCATCAACCCAGGAATTACACACACACACACACACACACACACACACAGACACTTAAACAAGATACAACCCAAGACTTCCATCTAACTAAAGACAAAGCCAGAGAACAGTGAGGTAGAACAATTTGAAACTTGGATTCTCTGAAGTAGAAGCTGTGGAAGAAACAAAGCAGATGAACCATGGCTCTAAAAAAATAAAACCAGAAACAATTTCTCAGATAACTACAGAGATAATGCCCATAATAAAAAACATGTTTAGTGACTCTAGATCAGATGCAGATAAAAAAAAATAGAGCTTAGGAAAATATTGGAAGCATGAACATCAACATAGGAAAGAAATAGTATCCATGAAACAGATTCAAACAGGTATCCAGGAGACTAAAAATTCCATTAAAAGTATATGCAGCAGAATGAGCCAATTTGAGGACAGAATCTCAGGTATAGAAGACAGGTTTGTGGTTATCAATCATGAAAAGAAAAACTTCTTAAAAATAGCAAGGGGCCACAAGAAATCAAATCAGCAGCAGCTGGATGATGCAAAAAAAAAAAAATTGAATGGCATCAAAGCAGAAGATAGTGCAAATGACATTAAAAAAAACTGTTGCAGAAGTCATGGCAGGAAACTTCCCAAGCAGAAAAAAGAATTTGACATACAGATAAGTGAGTCATATAAAACTCCAGTTGCATGCTTTTAATCCCAGTACTGGAGAGGCTGAGGTAGGAGGATCACTGTGAGTTCAAGGCCAGTCTGGGCTACAAAATGAGTTCAAGCCCAACCAAACTACATAGTGAGACCCTGTTTCAAAATAGAATAAAACAAAACAAAACAACAATAACAACCTCCAATTAGTCATTATCAAAAAATGTCTACAACAAGGCATATCATAGTCAAGATTCTAGAAATTCAACAGAAGCCCAGAATATTAAAAACTGTTAGAGAAAAGAATTGAATCACCTATAAGGGAAAGCCCACCAGAATCACAGCCAACTTCTCAACACAAACCCTCAAGTCAAGGAGAGTTTGTAGTGAAGTATTTCAAGCCCAAAAAGAAAACAATCTCTTACTCAGACTGATGTACCCACAAAGTATTTTTTAAAATTGATGGATAGATAAGGCAAAGAACACCTAGAACACCAAAGAACATCAACATTCATGAACATCAAACCAGTACTCCAAAACATTCTGGAAAATATTCTAGAGATAAACAAGGATTACAACTCTATGAATCCCAACAGAATGAATTGATCAAGTAAGGTAAACAATTAAGGGGGGGTAGCCAATAATAGGAAAATGACATGATAATTCAGTACACATCTTTTTGTAACCTTCAATATTAATGATCTCAATTCAGCAATCAAAAGAAACAAACTACATAATGGATCAAGAAACAAGATCCAGCAATATGCTGCATACAAGAAACACATTTAATTCTAAAAGAAGTTCAAATAGTGAAATGTTGCCTCAAAAAAGACAAAAAAAAAAAAAAAGAAGAAGGAAAAGAAATTCATAGGCTGAAAATAAA
This sequence comes from Hydrochoerus hydrochaeris, assembly GCA_004027455.1. Classification (NCBI taxonomy): domain Eukaryota; kingdom Metazoa; phylum Chordata; class Mammalia; order Rodentia; family Hydrochaeridae; genus Hydrochoerus; species Hydrochoerus hydrochaeris. The sequence goes on along the minus strand of PVLA01001427.1, from coordinate 339,846 downwards.
AGGCTGGAAAACAATACTCCATGTGATAGGAACCCAGAAAAAAGCAGGGTAGCTAACTGCTCTATTTTTTTTAAATTTAAGATAAGAAAGACACAAAGAAGAAAAACAGAAAGCAATACAGACAGCAAACAAGAAGAAAACCAGTTACAATAACAATATAGGTTTATAAAACAAGATGATAGGAATTGGACAACAGTTGTAATATTGCGTATTGTCACCTGCAAGAGGGTTTCTTAGATTACCAGATATAGACATGCAAAATGGATCTAAACATATGTGTATTAACTGTTCTTTTCCAATAACTAACACAGTTAGTAGGATAGTTGTTTTAGCTATCATATACAATTAATATATATATATATATATACACACACATTTATGTCTTTTTCCTTTTCTCTTCCTTATTTCCTCCTTTCCCTTATTCCAATTACTTTTCCTGTTTGAACAGTTTCTTATCCTTACAGAGTATTTATTGCAGATTTTGGAACATATATAATTTTTCATTTTCTCACACTAAGGAGACAATGTGGTATATACACATGTGAGTTTGATTTATTTCACTTATGAATATGGTCTCAAGTCGTGTCCATTTACTTTTAAAAGTCTTGATGCAAATTTTCTTTATAGCGAGTAGTACTCCATTGTATAAAAATACATGTTTTTTATCCATTTCTTCTTTGTTGGGCGCTTGAGCTGTTTCCAAGATTTGGCTGTAACAAATTGTGCTGCTATAAATATGGGTGCACATATATCACTGTGGTATGATGTTTTCTTTTTTTTTATTTTAAAGAGGATAAAACTAAACATAACAAAACAGAACAAAGCCAATCAGAAGAAAACAGTGTAAATGACACAGATTTCAAAGCAAGACAACAGGAGATCATCACTGGCTACCATGTCTCTTGCTTTCTTCTAAACAGTTGTCCGTGTCTTCACACACAATTAATTCATACAAAACAAAATAGTATTAAACTGATCAGAACAGAGTGAGGAAGGCATTATAGGCCTTCAAAACCAGACAATAGGAAAATCAACAATGCCTGCCATAATGTGTCTCGTTCTCTTTCAAATAGTTGTCTATACCTTCATGTATGTTGAAATTAAACAATACAAGATGGACTAAAATCACTCTTAAAGAATAATGACATTACTGGATTTCATAGCATGACCATAAGGAATCAGCAATGGATAACATAATGTCTCTTTTTCTTCAAAGTAGCAGTTCATTTCATCATGCATTATATAATAGATTCTCATAAACTGTTTAGGAGAAGTTCTATGCATGTATAAGTCTCTACATGTATACCTATTCTTTCTGTGTTAAATGGAAAAACAAAACAAAATAAAACAAATTACTAGGAAAACATGAAACAAAAAAGACAAATAACAGTAGCAAAGAGCCCAGAACACTGACAATATAGGCATTCAAAACAAGGTGGTAGGAGCATAACTAGGATTGTTATTTTACATAGTGATCTTCAAGAGTTTCTCAACTCACCATACACTAACGTGTACAATTGTCCCAATCCCATGAATATTAACTGCTTTGTTCCAAGACCTTATAGAATTTGTAGCACAATCATGTTAACTATCCTAAGTGTGTTTATATAATTTTAGATATTTTTTCTTTTCCCTTCCTTTTTCTTTTTCCTCCTTTTCCCTGAGATATTATTTTTCCCCTTTGAGTAGATTCTTATCCTTTCACTGCATTTATTGATGTTTTTGTATCTTATGTACTACTATCCTTTCTTACACTAAGGAGACTATATGGTTTATACATGTGAGTTTGATTTATGTCACTTATGAGTATGGTCTCAAGTTGTACCCATTTACTTATAAATATCTCAATGTGATCATTCTTTATAGCTGAGTAGTACTCCATTGTATAAAAATACCACATTTTAAAAATTCATTCCTCAGTTGATGGGCATTTAGATTGTTTCCAAGACACAGTGGTATGTGTCTATTACAAAGTGTGCTGCTATAAACATTGGTGTACATTTATCACTGTGATACGATGTTTTCAATTCTTCTGGGAAAATGCCCACAAGTGGGATAGCTGGGTTGAATGGAATCTCTAATCCTAGCTTTTTGAGAAATTTCCACACTGATTTCCACAGCAGTTGCACCAGTCTACACTTCCACAAATAGTAGAGAAGGGTTCCTTTTTCCTCACAGCCCCTCCAGCACTTGTTGGTTGATTTCTTGATCTTGGCCATTCTGTCTGGGGTAAGATGGAATCTTGGTGTTGTTTTAATTTGCATTTCCTGAATGATCACTTATGTTGAACATTTTTTCATGTATTTATTTACCATTTGTATTTCTTCATCTGAGAAGTATGTATTCATCTCAGATGTCCATTTTAGATTGGGTCCTTGAATTTTGGAGACCTGATTTTTTAAAATTCTTTTTAAGTCTAGATAGAAGTCCTTTATTGGCTAACTGTTCTATTTACAAAGTAGATTTCAAGCCAAGACTGATCAAGAGAGACAAAGAATGTCACTACATTCTTACAAAGGGAACAAACCAAAAGGGAGATTTAAAAAATCATAAATCTATATGCATCAAATATCAGTGCACCCAATTGTATAAAACAAATATTAATGGACATGAAAAATCAAATAAGCACTAATACAGTTGCAATGGGGGGAGCTCAATACCCCACTGTCACAAATAGACAGATCAACTAGATAAAAAAACTAACACTGAAATATTATAACTGAACCACACTTTTGAACTAATGAAATTTCTAGATGTCTACAGAGTGTTCTACCCCATGACATCAGAATACACAGTTTCCTCAGCTGCACACGGGATGTTTTGCAAAATAGACCAAATATTACCTCAGAAGATGCTTAAGTAAATGCAAATGGATTGAAATTATCCTATGCATATTATCAGACACTAGTACAATGAAATTGGAAATAAATGGCAAAAAAAATCCACAAGAACTTCATAAACACAAGGAAATTAAATAATCCTCCTAAAAACCAATGGGTCATAGATGAAATTAAAGAAGAAATTAGACAGTTTTTACAATTAAATGATAATGCCAGAACTTAGGGGACAAGATGAAATAGTCCTAGGAGAAAAATTTATAATGGTAAATACCCATAGCAGGGAAACAGAGCGAGTTTAAATAAACAATCTAATGTTGAACCTCAAGTTTCTAGAAAAAGAGGAGCAAGCCAAGTCCAAAGTTTATACAAGGGAAGAAATTATAAAGATCAGAGCATTAATGCAATGGAGACTAACCAAACAATATGAAGAATCAATGAATCAAAGATATGATTCTTTGAAAGATTAAGTAAAATTAGCAACCCTTAGCCAACCAGATCAGAAAAATGAAAGAAAAGACTCAAATCTATGGAATTATGGATGAAAAGGATGAAATCACAACAGATTCTGAGGAAGATCCAGAAAATCATTCAGAAGATCATTAATACTGACTTTGAGAACTTACACTCTAGCAAGATGAAAAACTCATAAGAAATGGACAGATTCCCAGCTACAGATGAATTACCAAAACTGAATCAAAAAGTTATAAATATTCTAAATAATCCAATATGAGCCAGTAAAATTGAAATAATTAAAAAGTAAATTACTCCTAAACTCATTCCTAGAAACAAGCATTACTTTGATACCTAAAACCAGAGAAGAAGCAAACCAAAAAAACAAAAACAAAAAGAAGAGAAAAAGAAAAGAGAACAACAAGCCCATTTTTCCTAATGAACATAGTTGTGAATATCCTTAATAAGAATGCAGCAAATCATCAAGAAGATTGTATACTAAGTAGGATTCATCCTAGAGATGCAGGGATCCAACATATATGAATCAATAAATGTAATACACTATGTTAACAGAGCCAAGATGAGAACCATATGATCATTTCAATAGGTACAGAAAAAGCTTTTGACAAAGTCCAACACTTTGTGATTCATGATAAAAGGCTTACCAAAAGTAGGAATAGAAGGGCTTTATTTCAACTGATAAGATCCGTCTATGACAAACCAACAGCCAACATCAGACTAAAAGAAAAACTGAAAGCTTTCACCCTAAATTCAGGAACACTATCACCACTCCTGTTCAATATAGTTCTAGAAACGTTAGCCAGACAATTAAACAACAGAGAAAAAGAAAAGAAATAAGGATAGGAAAGGAAGCAGTTAAATTATCATTATTTGCAAACAACATTAAACTCCATCAAAGTAGTTCTAGACTTGATAACCAAATTCAGTTGCATAGTTCTACACAAGGTCAACACTCAAAACTCAATAGCCTTCTTGTACACAAATAACAAATTCATTGAGAGAGATATTAGGGAAACAACATCTTTCACAGTAGCATCTACAGTCAGATGACATGAAAAAATATAGTACTTACAGAAAATGTCTGATATAATTGATGTGAGTGAGGTTTTAAAAATAAGACATAGAAGACTAAAAACTATAAGGTAAAAAACAGTTCAAAGTGAACTTGAAAGTTTCATGTTCTTGGCAACAAAGAGACTATGAACTGTTTTTAAGTTTAGAGAAAATTTCTTCTAGAATGAGACTCTCATATTTCATTTGGCAAGTCAATTTGAAGGTTTTCTAAATAATTAGCTACTTTGTAATCTGTTTTCTTGCTATAAGTAATTCTTGTTTTAAGAAGGTAACCTATTTGATTTAGAGAAAAGATTTCGCTTCTCAACGGCAAATGAAACTTAAAGATTAATTTCATCTTATGGAAAAACTTTAGTTGGTAAAATTTTGTTTGAAAGTATTGCAAAATCGAGCCAGGGATATAGCACAGTGGCACAAGTGTCTGCTTGCAAGTGCAAGGTCCTGAGTTTAACTCCTGGTACAAAAAAAAAAGTATTGCAAAACCTAGTATAAGTAATTATATAATCTAGTTTAATATAAATTTTAAAACATTTTTCTTTAAGATTTACTTGGTTCATCTAAAATGTTATTCTAAGATAGGTATGGTGACACATACCTGTGATCTCAGCACTCGCCAAAGCAGAAGGATCAGCATGATTTTGAAGGCAGCCTAGGTTAAATAGCAAGTTCAAGGCCAACCTTAACTTTTTTTGTTCTACCATTTATCGATGTTAGAATTTTAAATTATGGTAATAGCATGACAATGAAATTATCATAATAAAATGGAGATGAAAGGTGAATTCATACTTTGTAATGTTTTACATTGACTTAACCTGATCCTGAATCTCAATTTTTTTGTGGCAAAATGATAAAAGTTAGTTCTCTATGACTGAACTAGAATAATATATCTAATTTGTTTGGAAGATCGTTAGCCACTTTAAAATAAAAATGTATCAGATATATAATGTCTCATTGAAAATAAATGACTATATTATTCTAAGTTCAGTAAAATAAAAATACCCCTATTTATACATTTATACTCTCTCTCTCTCTCAGACATTGTAGCCTTTAGCATCTCATAAATCCTAGCTAATTATATGTCAAAACAAAAGGCTAATGGTAAGTTTAATATGTTTTCCTTTTCTATCTAATGAATCAATATCACACACAGAAAATGCTAGGGGACTAGAATAGAAATGGAAAAACTTTAAAATAACTTCTTTGGGTTCTGTGTGTGAAGAACTTTATAAACAATGACATTGCACCTAGTGGAAAACTGCTTTGTGAGTTTGCTCATTGAATAACCATTTATTGAGTGTTGCCTATGTTCCAGCCACACTGCGTTAGGTTTTGAGTTGTATAAGGAATAAATATTTCTGAGACAATGTTTCTGCTTGAACCATAGGGCAACAAATTGTATTTGGAGCTCTTGTCCCTGCAGTTCCTTAAGAAGCCTGTAGTCTATGACTCCTTAGCTTCCATTTGAACAGCCCCTTACTAGAATGATTGGTTGGGCTACAGACCTCAGGAGTCCCTTCTTTGCCAGTGAGATTTTTGGTTTACTTTCAAAATGGACTATTGAACTTTTATAAGCACATGGGAGTTTGTAAATATAAAGTGACATATAATAACAAGTATACCAATATATCCTGAATATAGCAGTATCACAATTTTATAATTCGAAAAGAATTAACAAGCCTTCATTGATATTCCCTACATCAATAGATCATTCTAGGGTCAAGATTATCAGCATTGTGGGGTGGCCTGCTAATTTTGCTAATTATATTATGCTTTATCAAAGTGTGTTACTCTAGAAACATCAATTTTTCTTTTATTTTCTCATTTACTTTTTTCTTTTTTTAAAAAAGATATAGCATCAATGCCAATAGTTCTCCACGGTGTTGTGAATAAATCTATCATTGTTTTGATGTACAAGCATAGATCTACCCTTAAGGGTAGATTTCATGATAGTGTCTCACTCCAGGAAACTTTTCTTTTATAAAAAGGAAAGGAGAATATATATTCCTGTAAGGAAGTCTTTATTTTAACTACTTGTAATATTTGATACAATATAATATTAGAACTGAGGCAGCACATGACAGCTCAAGTGAACCAAGGGTTTCTGAGAAATGAATAAAGTCCTAATTTTTTGTAAGGATAACCTCATGCATGAGATAATTCGGGTGTGTAATGTTTTGTCATACCCTCTCTCTAACCTCTGTAAAATTTTCTAAAGTGAACTTGGAAATCTTCATTTTATAGAAGAAGACATTTCATCAAAGAATAAAGGCATCCAGAACTAACATTTGAATCCAAGTCAGTCTGACTTCTAGTTTCTTCTTTCCACACAGCACCAATGATCCAGGAAACCTCAAATTAACCACACGAATCTAGAACATGGCAGTCCTTTATAAATATGAAAATTCAACCAGTTAAATAATCAATCTCTTCAAAAAGAGATACAATTAATGAAATGTTCCCTGTTGGAGACCACTATGAGGCGGCTCTGAGCAGGATTTAAATTTTACTAATGTTTTTTATGTTTGTGAGTCTGTCCTAGGCCTCGGCCCCTTGCCTGGCAACGGGAGTTGATTCACGGTAAGTGAACCTCTATGAATCACTGATCTTGGCTGAGATTTGTAGTAATCTATGAAGCCAGAGATACCTCAAAGGGCAAGATAAGGTCACAGCTGCAGACAGTTGGCTCCAACCCCAATTAACAAGATAAAAACTGCAGCTGGAGGAATTTCATTCCTGTAGTCTCAATCCTACCATAAATATTATCCTGGAGATAGGATAGTTCTCCTAAACTGGCGTAATTTACTACTTGGAGAAGTCTTTGAAGAGACTCCCAAGATCCTGCTCATTGCTTGCACATTCCTCAGTTTCTCTGCCTTTTGTCCTTGGACCTGTAAAAGTGAACTGATCCAGAGAAATCTTTGTCTTAGCCCTCAGAGTCTCGAGCTTAATTAAAGGGTTTTGAGCCTCCTGGAGCCCTAAGAAATCATTATAATTGTCTCTTTTTATTAAACCTCTGCTGTACATTCATTTGGGAGATTGGGGATCTAGAGCAGGACCTGATAGTTCACCAAGATGTGAGCAATATCTTATTGCCATGAAGCATACTTGTAGCTTCATTTAGGAGCATGGTACATACACAGTACAGGACCTTGACAAAGAATCACACTTTTATTTACCACATACATCTCCAACTTTTTTTTTTTTTTTTTTGCATTTGAGATTGTACCCAGAGCCTGCACACTTTTTTTTTTTTTTTGAGACAGGGTATTGCTAAATTGTTCAATTGCCCAAGCTAGTTTTTAACTCTTGATCTGCCTATCTCAACCTTCTAGAGTGCCAGAATTATAGACTTTTACCACTATACCCAGTTTCACTGGATCACATTTTAAAGCAACAGGAAGTATATTGAGGCTTTTCATCTTGTAAAGAACAGTCTGCACAGACTTATTCTTCCTTAATTGGAGAATGTTTAGACTTGAAGAGAATGCATTGATGCCAAAAGGGGTGAGCAAGCCTGTACTCACAACTAGCTATTATCCTCTCCATTTATGCTTGTAATTTTAGAACATCATAATAGCACCATTATTATAGGTTAAATGTGAAGTGAGACAGGAGGACTCATGTATTGAGAGCTTGTTACCCAAGGCAATGATGTTCAGAAGTGAAGCACACACAAGTGATTGGATCATGAGTGTTTTAACTTTCTCACTGGATCAACTTGCTGATGAAATTATAATTTGGGCCCTTTCTCCTTCCTGCATCCTGCTTGCCGGCCCCACCGTGCTCTCTCTAGATTTTTTGGACGATGTGAGGCAGATGAACAGGTGGCAGCTGTATTATCAAGTCCTAAAGTTTGGAATGATTGTCTCCTCGGCACTAATGATCCAGAAGGAGTCAATGGTGATAACTGAAAGTGAAAGTCCAATTGCAGTAGTGTTCAGTGGCAGCATGGAGCATGCGTTTCACAGAGAAGATCTTCTCTTTTTAACAAATCAAGTTGAAGATCCCATACAAGTGGGGGAAATTGTCGTTTTTAGGATAGAAGGAAGAAAGATTCCTATAGTTCAGCGAGTCTTGAAAATTCATGAAAAGCAAAATGGGCAAGTCGGGTTTTTGACCAAAGGAGATAATAATGCTGTTGATGATTGAGGCCTCTATAAACAAGGACAGCACTGACTAGAGAAAAAAGATGTCGTGGGGAGAGCCAGGGGATTTGTTCCTTACATTGGAATCGTGATGATCCTCATGAATGACTACCCTAAATTTAAGTATGCAGTCCTTTTTTTGCTGGGTTTGTTTGTGCTGGTCCATCATGAGTAAGAAGCCTGCCTTGGTGTTCCTGGGAAGATGCTGTGCTTTTTGTTTCTGAGCGTTTGGAGTGGATACTGGTCTGTGATTGGCAGAGTAGAGGACACACACATTAGTGTTTCTCAGTGGCACTGGTTGGCATTAGTTTGTTTCCACATCAGAATCTGTGTGGGCAGGCACATGTGCACCATGAAGTGCACTAGAGGAAACTTTCAGCCTCAGGGTTTCATATGTTGTCATTGTCAACACTTACAGATTTTTGTACATCAGTGACTTTTTTTATATTAAGCGGGTGAGCCAAAAAAATATTATAATTTGATGGCAGTATTGAGAGGTGTTGGAAATAGGAAGTGGGGTGTAGTTCAAAGGATTAGATCACAGGAGTGACCTTAGGGATTATACCTAGTTCCTAGCACCTTCCTCTCTGGCTCTTTCCCTCTTGTTTTCTGGCTGCCATGAGATGAGCAGCTTTCCTCAGGCCACATTCTCCCACCATGAATCTTCTGCCTCTTCACAGGCTTAAAAGTGGTGGGGAAAAAAAAGTGGTGGAGCCAGCTAACCATGGACTAAACTTCTAAACCCATGAGCCAAATTAAGTCTTTCCTCCTTTGTTTGCTCCAAGTATTTGGTCACAGTGACAAAAAATTAAACATTATGTTTTGATCACTGGTTAAGTAGATACTGGTTACATACCTTTTCTCCACAGGCCACAGTGACAGCTATAAATTGATACCTCAAATATTCCTTTTGGTTAATGTAGCAGTAATCTAACAATCTCTCCCCATTTTCTGTCTTTGACCATGCTGTTCTGAGGTTTCTTAGCCTGCATAAAATATGGAATAGTACGGATGATCTCATAGATGAACAGGGCTGCCTATTTCCTTGCAAAGTAACTTGCATCTTCTTGATCAAATACTAGTGAAAATGTCACTTTCTATTGAAAAAGTGAAAAGTGTCACTTTCTGAATAAGTATTGGAGCAGAAGGCCTTCTTCCTAAAGCATTTCTTATCTCCTCCTCCTTGTCTTTTTCCATTTTTAAGTATTCTCCTACTTTTTTCACTTTAGATTTCCAACTAAATTTTTTAAAGGGGATATTTTATTGTGTAAAAAAATGTAATCTCATTAATTAAGAAAAAAAATAAGCTAAATAATTCAGCAGTACTTATCAAGAGTCACAAAATTATTCACAACATTCTCTCATCCCATACTGGCAATTGAACTCATGGGTTCTCTGCTATTGAAACATCCTCAGAACTGGTTATTTTTTATTTTGAGACAGTTTTACTAAGCTACCTAGACTGGCTGCAAACTTATGATCCTTCTGCCTCATTCTCCATAGCAGCTGGGATCACAGGCATATGCCACCAGGGCTCCTGTTCATAATTGCTGGTTCAGTGTTTTCTATGGTGGGAATCTGATCTACTAGAATAAATACTGTGAATTAAGGTATTGTTTACAGCAGAAAAAAATTAAATGTCTAAAAATTAATTGGGTAAGCATGCTAGAGTATGGAGTAATCATGTTACTATGCAGCTATAAAAATTTTTCTATATTTTTAATAATAGGATAAAATGTTTATGGTACTTGTAGTGGCTTGAATGAGAAAGTTATGTGTATGCTCTAATTCTCAGAACCTGAAAATATGACTTTATTTAGACAACAGTTCTTTTCAGATGCAATTAAGTTAAAAATCTTGTGGTGGGATCATTTTAGATTACCTGGGTGGGCTCCAAATCAAATGTCAAGTGTCCTTGAAAGGAAAGAAGAGAAGATACAGGGGATACAGAGGAGAAGATAGTGGGAAGACATATGCAGAGATTGGAGTGCTGTGACTGCAAGATAAGAGCATTGGCAAATCATTTATTAGGCAAAGAACAAGATGCCCCACTTAGATCCTGCAGGAGGAGCACAGAAGCCCTTCCACACCTTGGTTTCAGACTTGTGGACTGCAGAACATTGAAAGAATAAATTTTTTGCTTTATACTACAAAATTTTAGTATTCTGACAGCTACAGGAAACTAATGTAATATGCTAAGTAATAATGTAGGATGTAGAAAATATTTCCATTATAATCTCAACTGTATGAAAAATCTATAGGAAAAAATTTAATGGAAATACAACAACATGCTGGTAATGACTACCTGTAGATGATAAGATTATAGCAGCCTTATTTACTTGCTTATGGTTTCTGTATTTTTTAGAATGAGTATTATTTATAATATTAAAAAATTATATCACTTAGGCTTGTAAAAGCCATGTTCATCAATACAAGTACATATAATTTACTGTGAAAAAATTGGAAGCAATCTAATCATTTTATATTTATAATGATTAATTTGATTTGGGCTTCTGCTGTTGATGGAATTAAGATGCCATAATTATGAATAATGTGTAACAATAAAGGAAAAGTCTTAGAACAAGGAGACAGTGTAGCTTAATAGTTAAAACTGTTGACAGTAGGACCAGATTGATTACATTTAAAAAGGCATAGTTCTTACTGCATCTTGATAATCTCTTTGTGTCTCAGGTTTCTCACCTAAGGAATAGAAAACTAACTTGCAGGTCATTTAGGATCAAGTTAAATATGATCTATTTCATATATTTTAAGGAGAATTTTTCACTCTTTGTTTTGGTTACTTTCTCTTACTGCTGAGACAAAATATCTGACACCCAAAATGAAAGGAGGAAAAGTTTATTTAGCTCACAGTTTGTGGAGGTTTCAGTTCATTATCAGCTGGCTCCAAGGCAAGGTCATGTGGCACAGAGGCAACTGTTCATGGCCACAGAAAACAGCAAAAATGACAAGAGCAAAAATGGACTAGCATGGAGAGAAGACTTTTTCTGCCCCTTATAGTGTATGAGACTGTCCACCCCAGGGTGGGTGTAGCACTCACACCCATAGTCCCAGCAGTGGACCATACATAAATCAATCACAAATTCTACAAGCCTGCTTCCATGACTGCATGAGGCTTTGGGGAGACATCCAGACACAAACCATAATACCTTTTAACAACTCTGTAGTTGGGCTGTGACTTACAATTGATGGTACCATACTTTATTATCACAGAGCTACTGTTGCCTACTTGTGTGAATATTTGTCTGTAGCTATTTATGCAGTTGTCACATGGATTGAATTATTTTAGTATTCAATTTTTAATTTGAAATATATACTATTTCAATTTCAATTTTTGAGTTTAATTTCCACTGAAAATATATTAAAATTCTACTATGATATAACATGGAAATAAAATTTACATATGCACAAAGACATAGAAGTAGAATAGAAGGGGTTATTTTTGATACTTGATAAAGAAAATATTTGGCCTGGAAGGAAAGAATGTAATTCCACATACTCATACAAAGCAATCTCAAAAAGGAATCTGTGTTGCATTTTGTGATTGAGATATAGGCCTATCATACCCAAGTTAATGACAAAAGAAACTGTGAAATGCCTTAGAATTGTGAGGGAAATTTCAGGGGAACAAGAGCCTAGCATGACTGATTTATATTTTGTGCAGAACTGTTGGAGAGCACTAAGAAGCAGCTCTGAACAGGATTTAAATTTTACTAATTGGCTTTCTATGTTTATTTGTGAGCCAGTCCTAGGCCTTGGCCCCTTGCCTGGTGATGGGAGCTGATTCATAGTAAGTGAATCTCTGTGAATCACTGATCTTGGTTGAGGCTTGTAGTAGCCAATGAGGCCAGATAAAGCCACAGTTGAAGACACCTTGGCTCCTTCACTAATTAAGTAAATGGAGACAGTAGTTAAAGGAAGTTCACTCCTATAGTCTCAATCCTACCATGAATGTTTTCTTGGAGATAAGATGGTTCTCCTAAATTGGCATAATTTACCAATGGAGAAGTCCTTGTAGTGACTCTGGAGGTCCGGCTCATTTCCTGTGTTTTCTCAGTTTTTTCAGCTTTTGTCCTTGGTCCTAATAAAGTGGGCTAATCCAGAGAAGACTTGGTCTTAGCCCTCGGAGTCACAAGCTCAACTAAAGGATTTTGGTCGTCCTAGAGCTCCTAAAATCATACTATTTGTCTCTTTATTTAACCTCCACCATACATTTGTTTGGAAGATCAGGGATCTAGGTCAGGACCCAATATAGAACTATCATTATGTGTCAAGTATCAATATGTCAGAGATTTCCTGCTGCCTTTAGATAGTTGTTTTACCTTCAGGATGTGTGGTTCAATTGAAAAGATAACCCCACTATATGTTGTTTGTGTTACATTGTAAAAGGAAGTCTTTTGAAAAAAAGTTATTTCTTAATGATAAAAAAGGTGTTGGTATGTCATACAATCAAGAATATCTTAGTTTCAATGAAATATGATATAAGAAGATTTATAATTATTGTCTGTCACACTGTAAGTATTTTCTAAATAATTCAGTATAATCTGTAAAAGTGTTACAAAGTTGTGTGTATACATACCTAATTGTGAAAAAAACCCAAATATTCAGAGGAAATATATAAAAAGGTAATTGATATTATGTTAGTTTAATGGTTTGATGGATATTTTTTCCTTATATGTCCAAATCATTACAGCAATGTGTCATTTTCTTATAATTAAAATTTTTTAATCGAAACATGTTTGATAATAATAGGAAAAATTAACAGTTTAAGAAGTACTTAAATGTAAGCTTCTTTTCCATCTTAGTCTCTTCTATTTTTATTTTCCTAAAAGCCATTAGTGCTTTAATTTTCTTATATTACATTCCTGAGTCTTTCTATGTATATATGTGTTTATATGTGTAATTGTATATGTACACACATTTTATTCTTCAAAAATGAAAATATACTTTTATTTTAAATCTAATGCTACAAACTTGAATACTTACTGTCCATAGCATGTACAAATTTTAGCTTTTCTTGACACATACAGAGTGTTAGTATTTGTTAGGATTTAGGGCAGGAAACAGAAACCTGTTTCTAGGTATGTCAAATAGAAATGCTTTTGAAGCAGGACATCAGGTACTCACAAAATTATTGGATGGCTTCCTGGAGAGAAAGGCAGGCAGCTAGTCCTGGAAGTGATTTCGAGTCAACAGCACTCTGCTGTGATCTGGAGACCAACAAATTGCTGCTGCTTCCACACCTTGAGCTCCACAGCTTGACTCAGTTCTGAAGCTGGTGACCGCACACTGGTTGCTGCTTCAGGGCATCTGCTTCTAGGTGATGACAAAATTGCTAACTAGACACTGGAATGCTGAGTCCAGCTGCATATATTAATGAGCTGGCAGCTTACTATGTGGGAGATCTCCATTTATTTTCCATTTCCAGATCTCACACACATTTCTTATTGATGGAAGCAAATTCTTATCTAAAATTTTAGTTACAAGAGATTTGAGAAAAGTGTTTTCTCCCTTCGGGCATGAACATAACAGAAATAGAAATGGTTGCTCAGACTGGGCGTGGTGGCTAATGCCTGTAATCCCAGCACTCGAAAGGCTGAGGCAGGATTGTTGTGAGTTCGAGACCAGCCTAGGTTACAAAGTGAGCGCAAGGCCAGCCTGAACTGCAGAGAGACCTTGTCTCAAAAAGACCAAAAAAAAAAAAAAAAAGTTGCTCAGTAGCCAGTCACCACAAACACAGGCCTCTGCAACATCAATATTCTGTAAATTATTTAACTGGTCCCTAAGTGGAGGAGACTATGTGTCTATGCCTATGATAGAATTTTGCTATTACAATGTGTCAGATGAAATATGTTCTTGAAAATTTATGAGAGAACAATAAATTCTAAGTAAAACTGGTGATATCAGTAGCTTGTAGACATCTTTACATGAATAACAAAACTGTCTGGAACACAAATAACATTCATTAGTAGCTAAATTATGTTGTCAAGGATTTAAAAAACCTGATAATCATGTAACATTTGAATCATTCAGAAGAATGTCCCTATCTCTGTGATATACAGAAAGGTTTCAGAAACATTAGAAATACCTCTGTTCATCTAAACTAACCTAAACTAATGCCAAATTTACAACTTTATGCTTCTCACCAAATACCAGGTTTACAACCATGGGTTTCTAACCCAAATCCCCACCCACTGTGGCTTCATTGTTTACCTGAGTTGAGGACAGAACAGAAAGGGTGTGGCCAATTGTTTAGAGCAAAGTAACTGGGTCACCAGTGATGTAACCTGTGAGCTCAATAGGAGCATTTTACCGCCTTTACCACCCAGAGGCAGAGTAAGAATAGTTAGCATTCTTGGAGTGTCTGCTGTAGGCCAGGCATTGTTCATGTCTTCATTTAATTCTCAGGATGACTCTATGAGGGACAGACACATTATGGCACACAAGTCAGTGGGAAAACTAATCCTCAGAGACATAAATGACTTGCTCAAGATCACAGGGCTTATTTTTGGCCTTGGATTCAAATCTCAGTCATCTGTCTTTAGATGCTGTCACCCTCTTAGAGTGTGAATTTGCTCTATGTTTTGGACTGAGCAGGAATTCATAAAATGTGAATCTGTCTGAGACAAGGGAACTAACTCTATTTGGTTTAGTAGTCAAACAAGCGGAAACTCAACCCCCAGGAAAACCCATAGCTCGTTCTAAAGCCACAAATTGCTTCCTCTTGTCATGATAATGAGCAAGAAAGTGACTGCAGATCAGAATAGAGCCTCCTGGAAAAGCAATGCATAGGGCCTATATATAATCATTTAGTCACCCAACTAGCCATTCACTCATTAAATGGTTGCTATTCACAGAACAAGATAGATCTGTGGGAACTAAGAAAATAATGTGGGTTACAATCTTCCTTATGCCTTAAAAAACTTTAAGGGTCTAAAGTAGTCCACATCAAATATTCAAATAACAATTAGAGTGCAAAACAGCATAGCATCTTGCCCTTATGAAGTTTAAAACTTGTATATTTTTAAAATATAATTTTAATTATAATTTGTTCCTGTTGTGCTCATAATTCACAGATGCAAATTTATTAGGCTACAATTGTGGGTTAATAGGGGGAAATCCATAAAAATATCTGACATGGTATATATTAAGGTTTTAGAATAACTAAAATAACAATTTATCATGATATGTTCAGTTCAAACTTCAACTCCTCGAAAATCACATACTTTTAATTCTACATCTAATTTCTACCAAAGACAATGGTTTTGTCAAAATATACTAGTGAAAAGTTTCTATAAAAATGATTTTTTTAAATATAAAAAGAAGGCACTGTCTCCCAGGACTGAACCTAAAGACTGGTAAATATAGCTAGTGCATGTCATGGTAGGTTAGGGTGAGGTAGGGTGGATATATGACCAACTTGACTGACTGGATGTTTGTATGTGACATGAGGTTTAGGGGATACCCAAGATGATTGCCTGATGACAATCATTGCCCATCAATATGAGGTCCAGCAAGGTGTAGGAGAGTGTCCAGTGGCAGCATCATAGCTTGACTCCATGAGCTCCTATTTTTTTTTTAATTTTTAAATGAAAAAAGAATAAAACCAGTGATACAGAATTTCAAAACAAGGTAACAGGAGATTAACAATGGTTAATATATTACATATTGCTATCTTCAAGTAGTTGCTCAGATTACAAGATATAAGCATTGAAAATATGTTCAAACAAAAGCACAAACCATTCTTTTTAAAATTAAAATTATTAATTTTTTTATTTAAAGAGAAAAAAATGTAGAGATAACACAGAATTTAAAAAAAAAAGATAAACAGTAAGAAATCACTAGTTGATAAATTACATATTGTTCTCTTAGAAATAGTTGTTCAAGTTACAGAATTAAAGCATACAAAGTAGATATTCAAACAGTGAGAGTATAAATAGCTACTCATGCATGAGTCTCTACATATATTTCTATCCTTTCTATATTAGAGGGAAAAACAAAACAGCAAGACAAAACAAAACAAATTCTTATAACAACATGAAACCAAAAAGTCATATAAAACCACAATACAAGGTTTGTGTTGTTTCTTATTATCTTCCATAGAATTGTCTATATCATCAGGCATAATTTAATATAGCAGTATGATTGAATATAGCAGTACATAACAATATTAGTAAAAATAAAACATTGTAGACAGTATAAAACTTCAAAAGCAGGGAGTAATCAAACCAGAGTGGATATTCTAGTGAATCTTGTCATCTTCAGAGCAGTTGCCTATACTCTCAGACTTGATACTATCAATCAAAACAGCTTTGAATAAAATCTATCAATACAAAACAGCAATCTAACAAATCAGATTCGATTACGATCAGTCATGGTAAAAGAATGTAGGTTATACAGAGCTTTAGATTAAGTTAATAGGAAATTAAGGATAATTACCATACTATATCCTGTTATTTTTGGGATTACTGTTTGTACCCTCAAATCTAGTACAGGTAGAATGACTGGAACAGAATATAATACATCTAAGCAGAGTAGTGTGAATAATGTGGGTTTTTAAATCCTGGTGCACTATTAACAATATAGTATATCAAGGCCACCTATGTTAGAGATTCTAGCCATCCTTCTCTGCCTCATTTCTGCTATGCTATTACTCTGCCTTTGTTTGTTTATTTTTCTCCTTCATTCTACTGCCTGCCCCACTCATTGAGGCCTTTCTGCCACTGTTCCTAAAATCCTGGTATTTTTTTTTTCTCTCTCTAGAATGTCCTTCAGTATTCTCTGTAGGGTTGGACTGGTGGTCACAAATTCCCCCAGTTCCTCTTTGTCATGGAAGCATCGTGTTTCTCCATTAATTTCTAGTGACAGTTTTGCAGGGTACATCAATCTGGGCTGCAGGTTATTTTCTTTCTGGGCTTGGAATACTCTGCTCCAAGCTCTTCTTGATCTGATGGTCTGTGTCAAGAAGTCTGCCATGATCTTGATGGGCTTACCTTTATAGGTAATCTGTTTCTTTTCTCTGATGGCTTTTAATATTGTTTTTACATTGAATTTCTGAGATCTTGATTATTGCATGTCTAGGTGTAGATCTGTTTTGGTTGTAGGTGGCTGGAATTCTGCATGCCTTACATAACTGAATCAAACCACTCTTTGATGAACTGAGATTAGTAGTATAATTATCAATCTTGTGTGTATACATATGCATATAATCTTTTTCCTTTTTTCCTTTTCACCTTTCCCCCATTCCAGTGATTCTTTCCTTTTAAGCAGTTTCTTCCCCTTTCGCTTTCATAATAACTATTGTACATTTTGGATCTTATTTACTCTTTCAGTTTTTTTATACTAGGGAGACAATATAATGTTTACATATGTGAGCCTGATTTATTTCATTTATGAGTGTGGTCTCAAATTGCATTCATTTACCTATAAAAGCTTGAGTTCATACTTCTTTATAGCTGGGTATTACTCCATTGTATAAAAATACCACATCTTTTTTATTCATTCTGTGGTTGATGGACATTTCAGTTTTTTCCAAGATTTAGTTATTACAAATTGTGCTATTCTAAACATGGATGTACATATGTCACTGTGGTATGATGTTTTCAGTTCTTCTGGGGAAACCTTCAGAAGAGGAATAACTACATTGAATGGGACCTCAAATCCTAGTTTTTTGAGGACTCTCCACACTGATTTCCAGTTGTAACAGTTTACACTCCCATCAACACTGGAGAAGCGTTTCTTTTTCCCTAAAGCCCTGCCAGCATTTATTATTGGTTGATTTCTTGATGATAGCCATTCTGGGGTGAAATGGAACCTCAATTTTTTTTAATTTGCATTTCTCAAATGATCAGCGATGTTGAATATTTTTTTTAAATATTTATTTGTCATTTGTATTTCTTCATCTGAGAAGAGCACATTCATTTCAGATGTCCATTTTTGCATTGGGTCTTTGAATTTGGAAGGCCTGATTTTTTTTCAATTCTTTATATGTTTTAGATAGGAGTCTTTTGTCTGAAGGATAGTTGACTAAAATTTTTTCCCATTCTGAGGGTTGTCTTTTCACTCTGTTGGTGATTTCTTTTGATGTCCAAAAACTTTAATAAGATGAGATCCTAGTTGTTGATTCTTTGAAGTGCTTCCCATGCAGTTTGGCTTTTTTTTTTTTTATCATGAACTCTCTGTCTACTCTTATGTCTTCAAGATTTCTACCTACTTTCTCTCTCAGTAGATTGAGTGTTTGTGTTTTAATATAGAGATCTTTGATACATTTTGACACTATAGTTTAGTGCATGGTGATAGACATGCATCTAATTTTAGTCTTCAGCATGTGGAAAGCCAATTTTTCCAGCACCTACTCCAGAATCTATTAAAGAGGTTATCTTTCTCCCATGTTTGGCCCCTTCATCAAAAATAAAGTGGCTGAGTGTCTTTGTAGTTGTGTCTACATCTTCTAATCTGTTCCATTGATCCTCGGGTCTGTTTTTATTCTTGCCAATACTGTGCTGATTTTATTACAATAGCTTTGTAGTATAATTTCAGGTCAGGGATTGTGATGTCTCCTGCCTTGTATTTGTTGCCTAGGATTGCCTTTGCTATTCTAGGTCATTTCTGTTTCCAAATGAATTTTAGGAATGTTTTCTCTAGATTTGTGAGGTATGCTAATGGTAATTTGATTGGAATTGCATTAAATCTGTATAACAGTTTTGGGAGTATGGCCATTTTCACAATGTTGGTTCTTCCTTTCAAAGAGCAAGAAATATCTTTTCATTTTCTGATATCTTCTTCAATCGCCTTTTTCAAAGTACTGTTATTTTCAATATAGAGATCTTTTACATCCTTTGTTAGATTGATTCCAAAGTATTTTAATTTTTTATATGCTATTGTGAAAGGAAAAGTAGTTTCCCTACTTTTCCTCTCCTTGAATTTGTTGCTTTTGTACAGGAGTTTGTGCTATTGATTTTTGAATGTTGACTTTGTATGCTACACTATTTTGTATGCATTTTGACAGAGCTACACTACTGAATTTGCTTAGTAACTCTAGTAGTCTTTTGACAGAGTTTTTGGATTCTTCTATGTAGAATATCATGTCATTTACAACTAATGATAATTTAACTTCTTCCTTTCTTATCCTTATTCCTGTTATTTGTCTCTCTTGGCTAATTGTTCCAGCTATAGGAGTAATGATTGTGAATATCATTCTCTTATTCCTGATTTTATGGTGAAAACTTTCAGTTTTTGTCTGTTTTTGTATGATGTTGGATGTTGGTTTATCATGGATGGCTTTTATCAGGTTGAGGTAGAGATCATTTATTCCAATTTTCTCTGGTTTTTATTATAAATTAACATTGGACTTTATCAAAAGATTTTTTCTGTATCTATTGAGATGATCATGTGATTTTTCTCTTTAGCTCTGTTAATATGGTGTATCATGTTTATTGATTTGTGTGTGTGAACCATCCTTGCATTCCTGGGATGCAGGCCTTTTGGCCATGGTGTATAATCTTGATTTGCTGCATTCTATTGCAAATATTTGATTGAGGATTTTTGCCTCTATGTTCATTAGGGAAATTGGTCTGTAGTTCTCTTTTCTGGTTGTGTCTTTCTCTGGTTTTGATATCACAGTAATACTTGTCTCTAGGAATGATTTAGGGAAAATTGCTTCCCTTTCAGTTTCATTAAAGAGTTTGAGGAGGACTGGCATTAAATATTTTCTAAATTTCTTATAGAATTCAGTTGTGAATCCATCAGGACCAGGACTTTTCTTTGTTGATAACTTTTTAATTACCTTTGCATTTTCATTAACAGATATTGGGTTATTCAAAATTTTTATGTCTTCTTGATTCAGCTTTGGTAATTCATCCATTTCTAGGAATCTGTACATTTCTTCTGTTTTTTCCATTCTATCTGAGTAAAGATTTTCAAAGCAGATATTGATGAGCTTCTGAATTTCCATAGGATCTGTAGTGATTTCATGTTTTTCATTCCTCATTGTATGAATTTGAGTTTTTTCTTTCTTTTACTTGATAAAGTTATCAGGGGTTTATAAATTCTGTTTATTCTTTCAAAGAACCAACTCACTTCTTTAATTCTTTGTATTGTTTCCTTAGTCTCAATTGCATTAATTTCTTCTCTGATCTTTATAATTTCCTCCTTTCTATGAGTTTTGGTCCTTCTTGCTTTTCTTCTACTAGAAACTTTTTCTAGGTGCAGCATTAGGTCGTTTATTTGTGCTTGTTCTGTTTTCCTGATGTGAGAATTAATTGCTGTATAGGTCTCTCTTTAGGACTGCTTTCCTTGAGTCCCAGATTCTAGTATGTTGTACCTGAATATTCATATGGGTATAGATATTGTTTAATTGCTTCTTTAATTTCATCTCTGACCCTCTCATTGTTCAGGAAGGTGTTGTTTCATTTCCATGTGTTTATGTAGCTTTTGCAGTTTCTTTTGCCATTAATCTCCAATTCCATTGCACTATGGTCAGATAGTACACATGGGAAATTCAATTTCCTTGCATATACTTAAGCATGTTTAATGGCTAATATATGGTCTATTTTAGAGAATTTCCCATGTGCAGCTAAGAACAATATGTATTCTGATGTCACTGGGTGGAACAGTCTGTAATTATCTATTAAGTCCATCAGTTTACATATTTAATTCAGTTCTGTTATTTCTTTGCTGAATTTTCATCTAGTTGATCTATCTCTTTGTGACAATGGGATATTAAGTTTACCCCCTTATAATTGTGTTATTGTGTATTTGATTTTTCATATCTATTAATATTTGTCATATATAACTGGGTTTTCCTGTATTTGGTACGTATGTCTTTATGATTTTTATCTCTTTCTCTTGAACATTTTCCTTAACAAGTATGTAGTAACCTCCTTTATCTCTTTTGATCATTTTGATTCACATGGTTCACAAACAGGACAGTTACCTCTGCTTTTTCTAGGTTCCTATTGTTTTCCATCCTTTGATTTTCAGTCTGTGAGTTTCTTTTTAAGTTAAATGTGTTTATTTTATACAGCATATTGTTGTACTTTATTTCTTGATCCATTCTACCAATCTGTTTCTTTTGATTGGTTAATTGAGACCATTTACATTGATAGTTATAACTGATATTTATTGGTTATTTTTTACCTATTGTTGGTTCCCTGCTTTTGCCCTCTGTTTAATTGCTTGCCCTTCCTGGTGGGTTTATTTTTTTCTCTGTTGTTCTGGATATCATAGTCATTTTTAACTTTATCTAGACTATCTTT
Source organism: Hydrochoerus hydrochaeris (assembly GCA_004027455.1). Lineage (NCBI taxonomy): Eukaryota > Metazoa > Chordata > Mammalia > Rodentia > Hydrochaeridae > Hydrochoerus > Hydrochoerus hydrochaeris. The sequence goes on along the minus strand of PVLA01001427.1, from coordinate 318,042 downwards.
CAGTACTCTTTCTAGGGTTGGTTTTGTGGACATGAATTTTTTTAGTTGTTCTTTGTCATGGAAGTGTCTTATTTCTCCATTAATTTTGAAAAATAGTTCTGCAGGGTACATTGACCTGTGTTGGAAGTTATTTTTGTTTGAGGCTTGAAATACTTCATTCCAAGCTCTTCTTGACTTGAGGGTTTGTGTTGAGAAGTCAGCCATGATTCTAATGGGCTTCCCTTGATAAGTGATGTTTCTTTTCTATAACAGCATTTAATATCCTATTTCTTTTGGTGAATTTCTGGGTTCTTGATTATTACATACCTGGGTGTAGATTTATTTTGATTATGGCTATTTGGAGTTCTATATGCCTCACTTATCTGTATTCTAATTCTGTTCCCATGCTTGGGAAATTTTCTGCTATTACTACTGCAAAAAGTTTTTTATGTCATTTGTGTTGACTCCTTTTTCATAGACATCTGTCAATCTTATATTGTTTTTCTTTGCATGTGTTAGAGCTGTTGAATTGTTATTTCATGGTCCCTTGTTATTTTTAAGATATCTTTCCTTTTGTGATTGCAAGCTGTGATCCCATCTTCAAGATCTGAATGTCTACCTTCAGTTTTGTTCTGAGATTGTATTTTGCTTTTTTTTCTTGTTATTTTCACATCTTGGTTCATATTTCAGTCTTTTCAATCTTGTTAGTCTTGCATGTGCATCATGTGCATCTTAAGATCCTACTATGTGGCTGGCATTCACCCAGTTGCTGGATCCCACAGTGTAGGGGAGAGGCCCATCATCTGAATTCCTCCTGTGGGGCCAGTTGGATGATTCTTGGATTCTTACTGGGTTGTCTAGCCTAGAAATATTGCTTTGAACCAATCTTTGGCTCATATTGTTACTGCTGTTTCAGATTTTTCTAGGCTGCCAGACCTACTTATCTATCATGTCCATCTCAGCCAGGGCCCTACTGTGTCACTGAAGGTTTCACAGGCAAATTATAATGCAAAATAACCAATTTCTTTCTAAGATCCAACTTTACTGTAAACAATTTGTGAAAGAACTAGTCATCTTTTAAACTTCACCAAGAGCTGCCTGTGATAGATGGTTTACTAAATGATTAAGTGATTCTGTGCCCTGCTTCTCTGCAAGTGACTCTAGATCTAGGGGCCATGTGACAACCCACTCAGGACTCTCCTGGAAATCTAGGTGCTATTTTTCCTCTTATTATGTCTAATAAAAACACACTCCTAATCTCTTATGGTTCGTGACTTTATGCTTTGATATTGGCAGAACCATATGCCTCATGGTACCAGTATCTACACATGGTACCAGTATCTACACATGGTACCCGTGTCTACAGTGGTGATGGCCATTGCACTTGACAGAACCATGCTGAGGTCTCTGCTGTAGACAATGGTGCAGGTAGGGCTGCACGCTGCCTTTGGAAGCTCCTTAAGTGAGTTTTACCTAGAAGTGCTATGCTGAGGTATAAGGAACACTGAAGCCTCAGCTCTAAGTAGAGTTTATCTGTTACACATTACATTATCCTTTAGGCCCCAGTTTTCTGCTCATACTCTGCATTATGAGGACAGAACATCCAAAGGAGCCCTTCCTGTGTTGAGATTCTATGAGGTGTAATCATACAATGTGATGAATGTTTAAATTAAAAATTTTACCATGGTAAAATACACATTGCCATTAGCCCCATGTAAAATGCTTATCATATTCCCCATCTCATTGAACACACTGATCCCACAGTTCATGGCAATGTATCTTTTTTTTTAATTTAAAATTTCACCAGAAGTTTGGATCATCTGTTGCATTCCTTTTCATGATCATTATAGACACCCAAGAGTGTGACTTTTCACTCATTTTATTTATTGTTAATAAATATCTATTGCCTATATATATTTTTTTTAGTTTTAAAGAATGAATTTTGCTTTTGCTACTGACTTAATTAGCTTTTGTGACCCTGAAATGTTTATTTCCATCAAATGTCTGAAGAAAAAAAATAATTTCTAGATTATTATGTAACATAATTATCTTAAATATTTGTATTTTATGAAATCAAAATTGACTTTAAAATGTCAAACATTAATGAACATCTTATTTGCCGCCTAAAGATTATTTCTATCATTCAATTTCCTAAACAACAATATATTTCAATATGCATAAAGATGTATGGAGATTTTATTAGTCAGAGTTCTTTAGAGAAACACAACCCATAAGATGTGTGAGAGAGGGAGAGGGAGAGAGAGAGATGGAAGGAGAGAGGGAGAGAGGTGAAGAGAGGGAAATAGGGAGAGAAGGGGAGATGAAGGGAGAGAGGGAGTGAGAAAGAAAGTGGGAGAGGGAAATAGGGAGAGAGAGAGAGAGATTGGTATTTTAAGAAATTGTCTTTTGCCATTGTGGAAGCTTGTTAAATACAAAATCTGCAAAGGAGACTGGTGGGTTGGAGACTCAAAAAAGATTGTGGTTTGAGTTCAGGGGTGGTCTGCTGGCAGGATTTCTTCTCAGGGTGAGGTCAGTCTTTCTGAAATTAATGCTTTCAACTGATTAGACAAGGATAATCTGCTCAGCTCAAAGTCCATGGACTTAAATGCTAATCCTCCTTAAAAAACACCTCGTAGAAACTTCTAGAATAATATTTGACTAAATATCTGGCTACTGTAGCCTAGCTAAGTTTACACATGAAATGAACCACTGCAAAGTTCCTGTTAACATGAACAGTGCAGATAGTAAATGTTATCAACTGTCACTGAGAGCAAGGAAAACATGCTGACTGAACCAGAGTGATGCAAAAGGCTTCATGGAAGTATTGGATTACAGGGAGCCCGGGGAGAGGTGAAGAGGGTGACATCTTCTGTTTTCTTTCTCCCCACAGAGACAGTGAGTGGCAGGCTGTAGGAAAGGAGGCTGTGAGCAGGGAAGATTCTTCCAGGTTTTCTTGCTTATTATTCTCAGTGAGTAGCCACTTGCATTCTCTAGGAGCCTATCTGAAATCTAATTAATTATTTTAGATTAACTTAGATATTAAGAATCTTTCAGAACAAATTAGGAAGCTATTGAACCAAGCAATCAGAGCTAAAATTTTTAAGTGTTTCCTATAATTTTTAGGCACTATATTATACATACTATCTAATTTAACGTATACAAGATACAACAATTTATAGTAGGTTGGTTATCTCCATTTTATAGATAAAGAATGAAACTCAGTGCTTAAATCACTTTCCCAATTTACACAGCTAATTAGAGGAGAAGCCAGTATTTATTTATTTATTTATTTACTTTTTGTTTGTTTGTTTGTTTGTTTGAGACAAAGTCTCACTATGTAGTTTAGGCTGGCCTTGAACTTTATTATGTAGCCCAGGCTGGCCTCAAACTCATAGCATTTCTCCTGCCTCAGTCTCCTGAGTGCTGGGATTAAAGGCATACTCCACCATGCCTGGTCAGAAGCCAGTATTTAAACCCATGTATGCTTGACGTAAGATCTTAGCCATTAAACTTGATATAAAAAAGGAAAGGAAGAAAAGAATGTTACCAAGATAAGAAATTGCCAGTGTGAGGCTGGGGGTTTAGCTTAGCAGCAAAAGCACCTGCCTGGCAAGTGTGAGGTCATGAGTTTGATCCCTGGTACAAAAAACAAAAAACAAACAAATAAAAAAAGAAATTGCCAGTGTTTAAACATAATCTTAATTTCGATCCCCTAACCCACCCAGGGCAAACTTGAGACAAGGCTTTGGAAGTACAAGGTGTAGTAAAAAAAATATAGTGAATGTTTAAGTTTTTAAAAATACATTCCAGTAAAAGACATATTGTCTGTCATTAATCCCTCCCAAAATACTCAAAAATGCTTATCTCATTATTCTTGCTACTTTCTGAAGCCATCCTGGAAGTCTTGTTTTGTGTCTTTAGCTGCTCTTTGGCTGCCTCTGTGTTCTGAATTGACTCAGAACGTTGACCTTTCACGGTCATGACCTAGGGAAAGAGCCAGAAGTTGCCTAACACCAGATCACGTAAATTGAGTGATGAAGACGCAACATCAGGTGCTTACAAGCTGCCTTTTCTTTCAGCTGCACGTGCCAGTGACATTCACCCCCATTTTTTTATCACAGCTTGTAAGGACGTGAAAAAGGACTCCCAAAAGGGTTTCAGAAAGTGGCAAGAACTATGGAATAAGTGTGTTTGGAGCTAGGGGAAGTGTTTTGAAAGTGGTTAATAGCAATGTACCTTTTACTGTAACACATTTTATTTAAACAATCACCATATTCCTTGATCATCTTGTGTATTTAAGCTCATGTGGAAAGTGATTCCAGGAACCACAGTGAAGCTATAAAGAGGTAGAGAAGAGCTGAAAAAGGGTGTACTGATGAATTCATCACCATGTGCCCTCAGTGCCCTGGGAACTGTCTGGGACACTGCAGGATTCACCTCAGAGATGACCCACCAAGGAGCAAGGAAGCAGGAAAACTAACCTACCTACCGATTCTGCCTCTGGATAGAGGACCACGGCTTTAAAGCTGCTCGTCTATAACTTCCGGCCTGAGCATGCACACACAGGTGCTTCAGGAAAGAAGTGCTTTCTGTGCTTGGGAACCTTGCACTGAGGGTACAGTGGCTTTCAGGCTGCGACCCTAGGATATGTGTGGGACATTGAGGGTGTCTGCCACAGGCAGTGAATTCAAAACAATAACCAGGAACACACTTCATGGTGTTATGATAGCTTATTTCATAAATAAATGGATTTCTGCTTCAGTAAAATTGTATCATAAATTAGTTTTTACTTTTAAAGTCACAATTTAAAGGAATGCTAATGTTAGAAAAGGAATTGAAGTGATATTCATTTCTAATAACAAACTATAATTGATGATAGATTCATGGGTTAGACAATATTAGTAGTCTTAGTGATGCCAATCCTGCATTTCCCCGGGGAATCACTAGCCCTTGTCACATAAATAATTGCTATTGTTCCCCTTGCTAGAGACACATGGACTAAGTGTGCACATATGATTGGCTCATCCCTGGCTCCCCTGCAGCTGCTCTGGATACTTTCTTGTACTTTGAAGGGCATCCCAGTGATTTTTCAAAGTGAATTATTTATACAGTCTTGTGACCTAATTTCTTTAAAAAGAGGATATATATATATATATATATATATATATATATATATGACTGTCTAAACAGACTCCACAAATTTAGTAAAAATCTGTTCAGCTCATCTTCCATGACATAGCAATTAAAAAAAACAGGAATTCTATTTTACTTACAGAGACGTAGTTATATGGGTAACAAACTGGATTTCAGTAATGAAATAAATTAACAGTAGACTGCAAAACCACAATTTCCTCAGAAGATAGAACTTATAGTTATTTAAAAATGTTTATTTCCTTGTCCTGTAACCGTAGTTTTTAACTGATTCTAAATTATGAATTCTAATAAGTGTTTCCCACAGCTCTTTGGAGTAGAGGAAAAAGGAGGTCCAAGTCCCTTCTTTTGATTTATGAATGCTGTGTGATGACTTCATAATCAGTGATTTCTACAGAGGATTAAGGATGGTGAGTTGAAAAGCAAAGTGTTTGTTATGGAACAAATGAGAAATTTATTGCAGAATTCTTAGAACCATCTTCCAGAAATATGGATAAAGACAGGAAGGATCTTGAAGAATGGGAAGGCAGAGAGAGACACCTCTTCAGTATAATTGAGTTAATCTGAGGATATACTGTAAACACTCCATTAAAATCATATCCTAGGCTAAAAGAACTGATAGCTTTCCAGCCTTGAGTTTATTTCCTATAAACACCTGTGCTACTAAGTTTTTTAGTAGAGTCTGCAGTTATTGCCGCATAAAGAGAAAATACCCACAATTTATCACTTTAAAGTAAAAGATTGATATTTAGTCCAGAGGTGAGTTTTAAAGTAACAAAACAAAACAAAACAAAACAAAACAGTACTCAGTTGGAAAAGTTGAAAACTATACTAGTAGATGGGAAGTATATATTCACTCCACAAAATTTTTTAAACTTCTAATAAAAACAGCCAGAAGATCTAAATGTGTTTTAGAATATAATTTTTATTTAATAGTTGTCACCATGGTGTTTTCTTTAAATCTAAAAAGTATCTCAAAGGATAATTAGATGGAATAATAAATTAAGAATGAATAATAAAAGACCCCATCCTTTTTCCATCATAATCAAAGACACTGCCCTGATTTAACATTCAGCATTTGAACTCACCTAGGTGGCCAATCCTTTGATAGTTTGCAGTTTTTTGTTTTTTAATTTTTAATTGCAAGTTCATTAGGCAAAAATTTAATCTAAAAATGCCAGGCTTTGTGTTTTGCGAATATGAAGTTACTTAGAAATTCTCTGCTTGCCTTTTTGTCTGCATATATTTCTTAGATTTCTGCTGGAGCTTATTTTAATAATCAGTTTAAACCAGGATACTCAGAATGCAGAATATAGTCTACCCATCCTTTGGAACTGGTATTTTTTTTTTCTGTATTTTTTTTCTGTGTTTTTCTTATTTCAGGACTTGGCACATGCTAAGGATACACTGTACCACTGAGCTCCATCCCTCACCTCTGAGGGAGTATTTTAATTTTAGTATATGCTGACTGAGAATGTTAAGTAGTTGAAATGAACAAAAAGATCTTCACTAGGAGGAAGAAAATAAAATATAACCATTCCCAAAACTTGGTATAAAAAATTTAAATCCTGATTGAATGATTTGTACTCAATCTAGAGCAACGCAGAATATTAAAGAGAGGAGGCAAGTAGATTAGAAAAGAGTTTAATGAGCAGGGAGGGCACGGAGGGAGTCACCACAGAGAAGGCTGTGGCCGCTCTCCCTGCAGACAAAGGGCAGGTTCTGCCTGATACAGCCTCTGATGGGGGTAGGGCTCTAGGGGCTGGTGTGAGCTGATTTATTTTGTGAAAGTGCAAGGAATTGGGTAAACCTTTACATTCCTGAGCTTTGGCAGACTTTTGGGAGGGAGATGCAATAGGAACTTCTGTAAAGTAGGAAGTGTGCATTATCATGGCACAGCTTTGAACCACTGCCACAACGATTGTGCTGTCTCTTGGGTGGGCGGACCTAACAAATCCTACTTAGGACGAGGTAAAAACAGAGCCTATCTGATTTATTATTATAGCTAAAACAAAACAAAACAACAACAACAACAAAATAACAGTTCTGGAACAGGAAGGAAGGCAGGACTGGATTTCTTACAGCACCATGTCTGTTAATGGAAAAATAATCCCAGTGCATAAGCTTTAAGAATATTACATTTTCATTGTGTTGCATTTCGTAAATATAATCATAAGTAAGTTTCAGACTGTGTTGATTGTAAGTACTTATTTATAGATAATGGAGTTCTTGTATTTATATCCTCTACTATCTTTCTTCATTTTCTTTCTCTGTCCTTGTGGCATCTTCTAAAGATTTAAATATATTCATTAACTCTGCACATTGTACTTTCTCACTAAGCATGTAGTTGCTAGAAGAAACCTTCCGAACCTGCCACTGCCATGAACCCAATTGTAATCAGACAGTGCCATTTTCTGAGGTGTGTAATAGTTGAAGATACTTGATTTATCAATTAAATAAGAAAAAGAGTTTATGTATGTTTCTGAATGTTAAGCTATTCCTTCTAAAGATCAAGACACATCAGCTCTGTGGACCTCAGAGAAAGTTCTACAATATACAATCTGTAAGTTTTCTTTCAATGCTAACCTCCTAGATCTTCAACTCTGAGATCAGAATGCTTAAACTTGAATCCCAATTATTTCTTTGTCATCTGTGAAATTTATTTAAACTTTCAGTTAAACCTGGGATAGTGGCATGCACCTGTGACACTAGCACTTAATTCAAAAGGCTTCGGCAGGAGGAGCAACATGAATTTGAGGCCAGCTTGAACTAGATAGCAAGATCCTGACTCAAAAAAAAAAAAAAAGGTGTATTGTAGAGCTTGCAACATATATAGAACTACAATTTAAGATATGTCAACAATAGCATACAGTAGGAGAAGAAGGAAATGGAAGTATAGTGTAACAGAATTCTTAAAATATGCTTAGAAGAGCAACATGAAAGTTACATAGTAGGAAATATGGTAGTGGATCTTTTGTAAAAGGTAAGGGACTAAGAGATGGAGGGAGAGAAGAGAGGAGGGGAAAGAGATGAAAAAAGAATTAAGATGTGTTATGTACATGTACCAAGTTCCTACAAGGAATATAACATTATGTACTGTGAATGTGAAGCAATAAAAATTAAAAATCTATATACTTTGAAGTAGTATATTTAAAGTTATACTGTGATAAAGATGTATATTTAAACTCTGGAGCCATAATTGGAGGACTGCAGCCCATGAGACAAAATGAATAGTTTTATAAATAAAAGCTTTATTGGAACAAAGCCAAGACCATTTGTTTCCATATATGTAAGGACGACAAGGCTAAAATATTTACTTTCTAGCCCTTTCCAGAAAAATTTGCTAACCCTGCCTTAGAAAAGCCACTAAAAGACCTCCAATGAAACAAAGAATAGCTAGAAAGTCAATAATGACATAAAGTGGAAAATATAAACACAAGCCCCTATTAATTCAAAAGAAAACAGAAAAAGGAGAAAGTAACAAGCTCCCTGCTGCTTCTGATACTAGCCGCCTTCCGCCCTTATCTACCTCCTCTCACTCCTCCTCGACTTCCTCCTCCTCCCCTGGCTGCTATTCTCAGTCTTTCTTGCCAGATTTCCCTTCCTATGCATTCTGTTAACTTCTGGCTTCCTCCCTCTCACATCCCGCTAGCTTGTCGGCCAGCTGCCTCTTGCACCCTTTGCTCGGGAAAAGCAGAGTCATCTCCAGTTTTAATCTCCTGCTTTTTCCTGAGTCCGAGTCTTTGCCTGTAATAGTTCCTCTTCTTGGACCTCTACACTCTTCCCATCCCCAATCTTTACCCTGCTACTGCTGCTATTCTGGGGCTAATTATTAAGCAGCGTTAAACCCTAGTTCAACTTTGAAATTTAACTTAGACATGACCTCATCCACCCTCAGTCTTACCTCATACCACTCACACATGCCCAGGCTTCTCTCTGTTATTAAAGCACTTACTATCCTGAACTATAATTATTTATTTACTTGTGTTTCTTCTCCATGTAACTCTGAATATCCTTAGGGTCAGGAGTAATGTTTTGATTTTTTTTTTGATCTCATGTATTGTACCTCTACAGGGTAGGTGTTGAACAAATATTCATTACATAACTAAAAAAAAAGGTTAAATGAATATCTACTCGTAAAATGAGGATATTATAAAACAATAGAAATATTTATTAAAGGATTAAGTGCCAGGCACTTTTTAGTGTGCTTTATATTATTAAATCATTTCCTTTTTATAGCAAATCTGTTACGTAGGTGTTAATATTATTTTTATTAATTGGAAAGGCGCTTTTTTGTTTTGCTTTGTTTTTGGAGACCAGGTCTTACTATCTAGTTCAACTCTAAATCCTCTTGCTTCAGCCTCTTGAGTACTAGGATTACAGGTGGGTGCCATCGTGTCCAGATTTGAAAAGTTTTTAAATGAGAGAAAAGCATCATTTGTTTATTTATGCACTGATTTATAATTTCCAGGACTCTTCATTCCTTGTTTAGAGCCAGGTTTTCATCTTGTGTCATTCACTTCTGCCTTGATTGGGACTGGGGGACTGGAATGGCTAGGGTCTGGTCATATATTGTCTCTCTTGCCATGGGGCACCTTCTTTCTAGCTTGGGCTTCTTCACAGCATGGTAATGTCACAGAAGTCAGGTTCTTTATTTGGTATTGTTTTCTATGATGGCGAGTTTTTCCCAGTGCAAGTGTTCTAAAAACAAATTTTTTCAGAGACTCTAGAAGAAGCCGTTTGTGATTACCTAGCTTTGAAAGTTATACAAAGTTTCATTTCCATTACATTCTTTCATTTAAAAAAAAAACCAGAAGCCAGAGAGTCAGCCCAGATAAGGATTAATAAGGGTTTAAGTATTAGGAATATGGATCATGGGAGAAGCCGGGCATCATTAAAAACACACTACCATGGTCCCCGGCGGCAGTGAGGATTTTAAGGAGAAAGGGATTATTTTATATGGAACTCTTGAGGAAGGCATTTCACCAACAAGATGATGAGGTGGGAAGCAAGGCTTTGATGAACGTATGACTTCTCACTAAGGAGGTAAAAATATTCATGGGAAAATGAACCTACCACTTCAAGAAGATCAGGATTTGAATCCTGCCTCTTTCATTTATCCATGGTGGGTTTTGGGTTGAAAACTGCACAGGATAGCTGAGCAGGGTGGTGGTGGTGGGTGATACACTCAAGCCTAGATCACACCAATGGGTCATGGAAATGGAGCCATTATTATTACTCATCAGTGGATGACATTCCAACATGTCAGGCAGGAGCCAGAAAATACACTGAGGACTTGTTCAGTGAACTCCAACACTGAGTCGGCCATCAGGATGGATTGGTTTCTCTGTAACTAATGCACAGATTTCGTCGTCTGGATGCTTTTAAGATTTATCCCTCAATATGTAATGAGTTCCTTTCTTTCTTTTTCTGGTTGCTTTCACGATTTTTGCTTTACCTCTCATTTTCATCAGTTTTGCTATGATGTCCTTCAATGTTTGCATTAATTTCCTATTTATGGTAACAAATTACCACAAACAGCAGTTTTTAAGCACACATTTATTATCTCATATAGACATGAGTAGCCTGAAAACATGTGTTACAGAATTAAAAATGAAACACATGCAGGGCTGATTTCTTTCCAGAGTCCCCAGGAAAGAATCCAGACCCTGTGTTTTTCAACTTTTAGAAGCTGCCTGCATTCGCAGCTCAAAGCTTGTCCTCACACCATGCTGACTCTGCTTCCACCGTCACACCTCTCTCCTCCTTTTTGTAAGAATCCTTAGGATTGCACTGCGCCTGCCTAGATAATTCAGAATAATCTCTATGGCAAGACCCTTAATTTAATCATATCTGAAAAATGACAGAAGACAATATCCACAAATCTCAGAGATCAGAAAATGGTCATCTTGAGCCAGGGACATAGCTCAACAGCAAAGCACCTGCCTGAAGTGCAAGGTCCTGAGTTCAATCCCCAGTGAAAAAAAAAAATAATGAAAAAATTTTTAAAAAAGAAGAAAGAAAGGAAATAATCTTTGGGGACTATCTTTTGCTTACCTAAGTGCTTTTGGTTATTGTTTTGTTTCATGTTATGTTTCCTTAGTTAAAGTTTCTTAATCTTACTGTATCTGTGGGTTTATAGTTTTCATTAAACTTGGAAAACTGTTCCTTTAACTTTTTTCATTTTGCATTCCAACATTCTGCCTACAATTTCAATACTTATTTTTATACTGGAGATTGAATCCAGGGCCTTGTACTTGCTAGGCATGCAATCTATCATTCCAGCCCTCTAATACATGTTTGTTAGACTCTTGATATAGTTTCACAGGCCACTGACGTTATATTTATTTTTTCTTCAGTGGTTTTTTGTTTTGTTTTGTTTTTTTGAGACAAGGTCTCATTGTGTATTCTAGGCGGGCCTGGAACTTTCTGTATAGACCAGGCTGGCTTGGAATTCATGATTCTTCTGTTTCAGCCTCTTGACACTAGGATAGCAGCTATGCTGCACCAGGCCCAGTTATGTAGATAGTTTTTATTATGGTATTTTAAATCCAGTTATCTAATTTGCTGTTAATTCTAGTTAGTGTATTCTTTATTTTGGATATTGTATTTTCATTTATGGAAGTTGTTTTTAGATTTTTCTTCTATCTTTAATTTCTCATCATTATCAATATAATTTTACTTTCTAAATATGTGAAATATACTTATAAAAGCTGTTTTAGTATTTTTTCTGGTGATTCTAACATATATGTGATAGATTTTCTCTTAACTAGGGATCATATTGACCTATTTTTTGCATGACTGGTAATTTTTATTTGAATACCAGACATTTTAAATTTCATGTCTTTGAGTCTTATGTCATACTGTTTTCCCATGAACTCTTATTGGGCTGTGTTTTGAAACACACTTAAGCCACCTGGATTTAGTTTTGATCATTTCAAAGCTTGCTTTTATGATTTGAGTTGAATGGCCCACAGCAGCTTTTATTTTAGAGCTAATATGACCCTGCTACTATAGAAAGAGCCCTTGTAAGGATCAATCCAATGCATTGTGTGTGAGGAAGTCTATTCATTCAAACTGATAAAAACATGGCTTACATGAAATCACTATGGTTTCTATGCTTATTTACTTCTATTGGTTTATTCTTTGGTCTTGGGTGGTTTTCTTGCAGACATGTTATTCAGATAAGTATTCAGATGAAGATATGAAGAAAATCCTCTGCAGATCTCTGAAGTTTCCTTCTTTCAATCGCTTTGCCCCACAAATTCTGATCACATTGGCCTCCCTGCCCTTTTAAATTTGTGAGTTTCGAGACGCCCGCCGCGTGTAGGAAGAAGCCAACAGACGTCCTCTCATGCAATATGCAAGGAGTTTTATTTGTTGTCCAAGCATGCGTGGGGCCCACTGAACACGCAGGAACAGAGAGCCTCCAGGCATGCCAGAGCATGGCTTTTAAAACTACAGGACAAAGGAAGGCAGGGTTTTGGCAAGCGCGGTTACAGAAACAGAAGGCATTGGTTAGTTTAAATGGCTTTCTACATTCATTGGAGGGGGCGTCTATAGGATGGTCTAGAGCTGGGCGGCGGAGGGTGCTTCCTAATATGGGCAGCAGATGCCCAGGGAAGGTACATTCCATAAATTCCTTAAACTCCGGATGGGGTTGTTTCTACCTTGCAGCCCAGGTTTTCTAGTCAGCTTTATCCTTGTCTGAATTTAACCTAGGCAGCTTTAACTATAATGGCTCAATTCCCAGAATATTGGGAGGAGACGAGAGCATGGAGCAGCGCAGACCATGCACTGTTAATAAGAGAAAATTTCTCTTACAAATTAACAAGACAGCCACAGTCTATCTGGGTTCCTTTACGTACTCTGTAGCCTCCTTAGGCCCTAAGCTGGGGCAATCATAGGATTTTTCTCTTGTGAATTACAGTTTTGTACTACCTGTTGTTTAATGTTTAAAAACCATTGCTTTATGTATTTTGTCTGGTTATCTAACTGTTTAGAATGGGAGGGTAAACCTAGTCCCTACTATTCCATTATAGCCAAAAGTTTTCAGTATTATTTTCTAAGTATAAAAATAAAAATATATTAAACTTATATTTATTTAACAGACAATATAGAAGCATTTTTGCTATCACTTCCTCAGAAGAGGTGAACCATTGTCAGCACTTGATTTTACTATACTTAATTCCAGAGTAGCCAGTTCCATAGATCTCAATATAGAGCAGAAAAAAGATATGTGACAATCTCTCTCTCCTTGTCTAATCTGATTAGATTTGCAATTTATCTTAAAGAACTTACACTAACCCCTTAACATGTCATCCTGCCCACCTCCATATCATTCTGACACTTAAATATGATAGTCAAATTTACATCAGCTGACTGGACAATAGGATGCCCACTTATCTGGTTAAACAGTATTTTTGAATGTGTTTTTGCAGATGTTTCTTTTTTTTTTATGTACCAGAAATCAAACCCAGGACCTCATGCTTTCCAGGCAGGTAATGTGCTGCTGAAACACATCCCTGGTCTGAAAGATGTTTCTGGAGTTTAACGCTTAAATTAGTTGATTAAGTAGTACAGGTAGCCCTTCTTAGTGTGGATGGGAATTGTCCAACCCTTTGAAGTCCAGAATCAAAGAAAAGGGTGAGGGAAAGCTCAAATCTCTCTCTGTGACTAATTGACCAGAGACATCAGTCTTCCCCTTCCCTCAGCACTCTTGATTCTCAGGCCTTTCAGACTTGGACTGGAATCTACATTTGTTCCCTATCTCTCTGGCCTTTGAATGACACTGCCAGCTTTCAAATGTCAAAGCATGGTATTTCTCAGCCTCTGTTATCATGTGACCCAATTCTTTATAAGGAATCTGATTCTGTAACACACACATACACATAACAGGATACACACACCACCTCTCTCCACTTCTTATTGGTTCTGTTTCTCTGGAGAACTTCAAAATACGAGTCAGGCTCCTATGGTTATAGATCTGTTACTGTGACCCATCCTGTCATTACTACAGTTTAATGTACTAAAGCCAGACCAATTATTAAATAAAAATTGGAATTAGATAGATGGACAGAGAGAATTGGAGGTGTAGTTCAGTAGTAGGGCACTTATTTAGCATGTAAGAGGCACTGGGTTCAATACCCAGTGGTGAAGACAGACAGACAGATGGCAGATAAACAGACAGACAGATAGATATACATGTTATAGAAACTGAGAGCAATAAAGGGAGATTTATACTTTATGTGGCTATAACATATAAATTCAGAAGGTAGGAGCTGCCACATTCTGAGTGGACTAAGGTGACCTATTCAACAAGTATAGAGAAAAAATACAGCATGTTGAAAAACAGAAATAGCAGAATATGGCCTGCATTTCTAATATATTGCCTAGTCTTAACTCCACTCCTTTCTGAATTCTTGACCTCATACCCTATGATAACTTCTTTTGCTAAGATTGCAGAGGTTTGTAACTGAATTGGAATTTGGGTTGCTTAGAACAAATTGCTCTTCCATTTGGCTGACCAAATCTTTGCTACCATCAAATATGGGAGAGACCCATTGTTCTTCTACTTGAGGGTGTCTCTACCACTTTGTGCTCTAATTCCCAGAATTTGTATCTTTCTCTGATTCCAGTACCTTGACTCCCTCTTGCCTACAACTCCTGAGCTGCTGCAGTCTTGCCCCCAGACCTCAGTGACTGCTGCCCCTCTGCCCGGTTTGTGGTCTGCCCTTAGGATGAAGCTCATTGCACACAAGCTCTTCCCATCAGATTTCTGGCTTCTGTGCTCCTGTCTGGAAGGGACCTGGGACCACAGCAAAGACCCTGATATGTTTCCTATATGCAAGGCTAAACCCAAAGGTTACATAGATTTTTCTGTTGACATGATGACTTCTGGGACAAAGCAGGTACTTTGCCCTTCCTAATATTCTTCTTCCCAATCCAAAGTCACGGGAGAAGCTTGGCAGTGGGAGAGTGAGTGCTGTTCTTTGCTATCTCCCTTTTTTTCTCAAGAGAGCACCTCGCCAATGCTCACCCATATAAAAAGTATAATTGAACACATTAATAATGAAGATTGAATTATGCTATTTTCCAGGGTTGCACACACCCTGAAAACTGGCACTTTTAGAATAAAAATGGACAAGTGCTGCCTGCTATATCTTGAGTATGTATTATTACTGCAGTTCACTTTTAATTTTACACAGCCATGTTTCTCCCCAGCTGATCATAAATTTGCAGAGCCCTGACATAAAACAATTTTTAGCAAGAGAGTGCATGAGGAAGTTATACGAGGTTATTAAAGCAGTTGAGAGAAAGCTAAATATTGCTGAACAGGTCATAAATGAAGCTTTAAAATGATCAGTTAGATAGCCTAAGAGTAGTGATTATCAAAATTTAAAAAGTTATAAGATTCCATGTGAATTTAGATTACAACTATTAAATTGCTTCATGGATTTGTCCAAACTCCATAGATAGGAACATTTTTTTAAGAGCAACTTTTTTTGTGTCTGTAGTAAGTTTCAATTGCTTTTCATTTTACGAGCTAAAAAACCAATGTCAATTTCTGTCTTATAATAGTATGTCTTTTTTTCCAAACCTAGAAGATATTAAAAATATATACTATAGTCATTTTTTTTTTTTTTTTGGTTGGTACTGAGAGTCAAACTCAGGATCTTGCTTTTACCAGGCAGGCGCTGTGCTGCTGAACTATATCCCCAGCCCACTATACTTAATTTTAAAAAAGATGTCTTAGCCTCAAATTCTACTTAAGAAAACAGTGAGAAAATGTAACCAAGGAGTTGAATATATAATGTATAAATGATGAAAAACAAAAGACATAAAAGTACATCCAACTTCTTTAACAAAGATAAAAACTGATACTACATTATGATGCTATTATTTTTTCATCACATTAACAGAAATTTTAGTAAGATAAGCCTTTGATGCTTGTAAAGGTTCTGAAGTGATTACTCACATACTGTTCATGGGTGTGTAATTGGTAGAGCCTTTTTCAGAATAAATTGGTAACCATTATAAGAATATTAAGCATGTTCCTACCCACTTGCTTTTTTTTTTTTTTTGGTACTGGGGATTGCACTCATGACCTCGGGCTTACCAGGCAAGCACTTAAGCCACTGAGCTATATTCTTGGCCCTGTTCCTACCCTTTGACTCAGAACTTTCCCTTCAGAAATTCTATGTTAGGAAACAATCAGACTTTTGGATAAAGGTTTATACAGAAAGATTTTCATAGAACAAATTATAAAACTTGTTCTAAAATAGTTTTAGCTGCTAGTGCCCAAAAACCCTGACACAAGCTATCTTAAGAGCAAATCTATTTTGTATAACAGGAAATGCAGAGGAGGAAGTTGTTAGAGTTATAATTCAGTGATTCAGCAATGTCATCAAAGAATCGTTTCATTCATCTGCTCTATAATTTTCAGAGTTGAAAGTAAGATAGCTGCACAACCAAAATTTCTAATGTCTACAGGAACAAGAGAGACGTCTGTGACTTAATAAGAGAAAATTTCCCAAAATTATTTCCTTCAACATTCCCCTTCATATTTTGTTGTCTAGCAATTGTCTTATGCTATTTCTGAACCAGTAATGGGGAAAGAGAACTGCATTATTCTTAGATCCACTCTTGGAACTCATACTGGAATCATTTCTCTTTAAGACACATGGCTACCTAAGGCTATTTGGATGAAGAGTGCATTCCTTAATAAAATAATTATTCTTTTGAAAAATGACAAAAATGTACAACAGAAAATTACTTTTTAATAAAATATATATACACATACACACATATATATATATACATATGCAAATGAATTCAAATAATAATTTGGTAAACTAAATTGTACATTCATGTTGTATGGTGAATTGTCTGTTTATTATAACTATTGTTTCTGAAAAATGTCGATCTCTGTTGAATATTTAAGAGGCTAGAAAATCTAAGGTCAAAGTGTTGACTGATTTAGTTCCTAGTAAGGGGGATCTTCTTGGCATTTAAACGGCTATCTTCTCACAGTGACTTCACACAGCAGCAGAAAGAGAACAGGGGGTGGGACAGAAAGAGAGAGAGAAAGAGAATAAGCTCTGTGGTCCTTTCTTATAAAGGTACCACCCTCCTGGCCTCATCTAAACCTAATTATTTCACCAAGTTCTCATTTTCCCATCCAAGTACTGACCAGGCCCAACCCTGCTTAGCTTCCGAGATCAGACGAGATCAGTCATGTTCAGGGTGGTATGGCCATAGACGAAAGTTCCCATTTTCAAATACTATTACATTGGGAGTTAGAGGTTCAGTACATGAATTGAGGGAGGAATAAACATTCAGGCCAAAACAAATATATCAAAGAAAAAAAATAGATGAAATATCACAGAAAACTACACATACATTATCTCTATATGATATATATGCATATATGTGTTAGCATATACAGAAAGAAATCAGAAAGAGATGATAAAATGTTAACTATATATATCTCTGTGTAATAACATTGTTATTGTTTTTTACTGTCTTCTCTATCCCTTCTGCTTTTTCATTTTCTATATAGATAAATATTAAAATTATTTATAAAAATTCCATTTGTATGTGAGGTTAGTGGCAGTTCTAATTTTACTAATGTCAATGCCCTATCTCTAATTACTATGGAATATATACTTACTAGTTGAGTCTACCAAAGACCAGGTATGTTGGATTGTTTGGTTGAAGAGTCTTTAAAAGGAATTTCCTTTGACTGTTTACATCAGTTGAAGAGTTGATATTTACTCCCCAAAGATCCAGCCTACTTTTGATATCAGAACCTGTGATACTTATGATAAACTGTTTGAAGAGTTTATAGTAATGGTGGCTGCTGACTACTGCTGGGGCTTAGGGATCTTTCTATCTTTTGTTTTTTCTTTCTTATTTTATTTTTTATTATTTTTGTTTTTTGAGACAGAGTCTGGTTATGTAATTTAGGGTATCCTGGAACTTACTGAGCATTTCCAGGCTGGTTTGGAACTCACAGTGATCCTTTTCCCAAATGCTGGAATCACACGTGTGTGCCACCATGCCTGGCTACTATGAAAATGTATTTTTAAGAGTAACTATTGAGGACTATGATGAAATACTTCTTAAAACCATGGCTCATGGCTGTCCAATTAGCTATTGACTGCCACACTGACATATTTGACTGAGGGGTAGCCTTTCATTCACTGCCTCATCCAACCTTATCATCTGTGGCCTAAACGGACATGGAAGAGTTGGACAGGAAAAAAATTTAAGAACTGAAAACAAAAACTTTTAGGATATTTCCTCCTTCTGCCCCTTCAGTGGAGAGGTATAGGGGTTGACCAGCTGCCATACCAGTTTGCCCAGAACTTTCTTAGCATGTGAGACTTTCAAGTGCTAAAACTAAAGAGGCCCTGGGAAAACAGAGATGGGCTGATTTTCCTGGTGACAGTTCCAGAAACTGTTTTTAAGACTAAAAAAGGAACACCTGGTATCACTGAAAAATGACTTAGGGAACTGAAAAAAAGGTCTACGTTGCTTTGTTTTCCTCTGTTTTCTTAAAATTTCTCATGGAGAATTCCAAGCAGTTTCTGTTGTACTGCTAAAGAATGGAATTTTTTGCCACTTTTCAGCCAGCAATCAAGGGAAACAGGAAGACTCTGGAGGCTGGGTGGGGTAGCAATGTCAGGAAATGCTTAGAAGGCAAAGACAAATAAAATCCAGCAGAGAGGGTCTTTCTTGTCCAGAGGAATCTACTACAGAAACTTGGTCCACTGGCGTATTTTTTTTTTTTAAACTGCAAAGATTTGATCCTTTTATAAGGTTTACAACCTAAAATTTTGTTCGTCTTTATCTTCATTTTCAGTGTTTAAGATCTATTGTCAACTCAGTAGTTCAACTCCCTTAATGTTTGTTGGTGTCTGCTAAACTGCAAGGTTTTCTAAAAAGCCTTTGTATTTTATCTCTCAATCTCTTTAGCAATAATTGTATGAATTTGTAATAATACAAATACCAGAGCTATATTTGACAATAAAAAAAAGCTCTAATAGTTTAACCATAAGCCTCATTCTCAGTTATAGAGATCATGAGCAAAACTATACTGTTTTTGCAAAATTATATGAATATATGCATCCTGTGTAGTATGTCACAACACTACCCTGTTCCTTTCCACTAAATGTGGTTATCAGAGAGATCAAGAAAAAGCAAAAGGGTAGCGCTTTGTATATATCATTATATAGCTAATGATAAAATACAATGAAAAACTTTAAAATTAAGAGAGCTAAAAACATTTTTAAAATGCATGATTAGTGTCATCTCCAATATTAAAAGCCACTGAGAAAAATATATTTAATACTTCAATCCAATTCAGACAAGTTTATTGAATACTATATGAACTGCATTGAACGGATAGTTCAAATTCCAATGCCTGCTGGCTAATGAGATGCGTTTTCTGTGTTTCCTGCATTAGCATGTGAAAGCACAGACTAGCATCTTAATGTTTCTGTGTTAAATGGATCAGTTTATTATTTAGGATGCATAGAGGGAAATATGCTTGAGAAACTAGCCAATATTCTTTTAAAAATTTTATTTCTTCCACTTTCCCTTTTTTTCCCTGCATTTAGAGTATGTATTGGTTTGATCAGGTGAAGAATGTGGCAGAAAGAGAACCATCTGAAGTATTTAGGCAGAGTGGCTTATTGACTACTGAATACAAGATTCCAGGGTCCTGTGTAGGGCACAGAATTCACAGAGGTTTTGCTAAGAAGCATAATAGAACATGCTGCTACCTGCAGGTGCTCTTCTTGGCCCTGGATGTCTGGAATGTTGTGAGAGGTGGATAGGGCTGGGATGGATTCTGGAGTTAGAAAGTAAATTCTTCAGTTTTTGGAAGGTCAAGTAATATGAAACCTGAATTTAGTCAAGCTTTGGACAAGATTCCTTTTGCTTTAAGTTCTTAACCTCTCTTTCTTAAGAGTATTTACTTTGGAAAATTTGTAATGATAAATTCTTTTTCTGCCAATACAAATCTTCTACAAACTTGGAATGCCTTTTTTGTTTGTAAGTTTTTTGAGACAGGGTTTGCTTTGTAGTGCAGAATGGTTTGAACTCATGTAGCCCCAGCTGGCCTCATACTCATGGCAATCCTCCTGCTTCAGCCTCCTGAGCGCTTGGAGTATAGAACATACCATTGTATCCTGCATGTAGGAATGTCTTTCTTAAGGACCTGGGAGGCATCTCATCAAAATGTAATCAAGAAAGACAGGGTCCCTGCCACTCAGTCTCTGTGGGAGGGTAGGGGCCCAGTTTGATAAATGACAGCAAATACAAATGAACTAAACATTGATCAACTTTACCTAAGACCTCCAGTACTTTTTCATTAGCTTACACTAATCCTACTTTTTATCTTGGTGGAACTGGGTTCAGTCCTTCTTCCCAGTTGCTTTAGTCTCTCTTCCTTATTATAATAGTCTATCTTTTATCTTTTATTTATTTTACTTTATGAACCAGATATTTTATTAAAGCCTTATTCTTTCTCTTAACTTTCCTACCATCTACAACTAAAACCAAACAGAATATCAAAACAACCCTATGTACTTAAAACAAATTTTTTTTTGAGATAGGGGCCTTTCTGTTGCTCATGCTGGTCTCAAAGTCATGCACTCAAGAGATCCCCATGCCTCAGCCTACAATAGCCTTTCTGAATAAAGTTTTCCAGTGTAATACCCCCTACTCAATCAATACCCCCTACTCAATCAATACCCCCTACTCAATCAATACCCCCTACTCAATCAATTAAGCTAATGTACAAAATTTAAAAATTTTAATTTATTGCACAATTCAGTTTGTGGCCTAAAACTAAAATCTTTAAAGATAGAAACATATTGCCTCAGCCAGTTCCTGAAATTCTGACTTTCTGCACATTCGAATTAGATTAAAAATAAACTGTTTCTTTAAATGCTTGTTTTCTTCTTGAAGTAATGCTTCTTGTTCTGCTTTTCACTACTGATGATTTCTGAGATTTTCCTTTCAGTTTGAACATTTGTTTTTCCTCCATGACATACAGGTTGTTTGGGGGTCTGGAAGAGGAGTCTATAAGCGAAGCAGCACAAAGCCTTGCTCTTGCAGTGGCAAGAGAGGAGCAGTCCCCCGTCAAAAGGCTGTGCATTCAATACCCTGGAAGTTAAGAAGCTAAGGTTTTTATGTTTAAATCTTATTTTTTGTAGATTGATGAATTATAAATTCCACTTTTAGTTATAAATAAAGAATAACTACAGTGAAATCAGTTTAAAGAGTTAAGACTGTAAATTCGTGTAATAAGAATGGAGAGTGTGTTGGTTTCTCCCATGGCTGCAAACAATTACCACAAATATGGTTCCATGATCCCCGCACCCAGCACTGATCCACTGGGTCTTCCACTGAGGGCCTCACTGCTAAAATCAAGATATCAGCTGCACAGGGCTTTCATTCTTTTTTGTTCATTTTTTGAGACAGGGACTTGCTATGTAGTTCAGACTGGCAGTGAACTCACTAAGCTTAGGCTGGTCTTGAACTCTTGATCCTCCTGCCTAGGCCTCCCAAGTGCTGAGATTACACGTGTGTGCATGCCTGGCAGGGCTCTCATTCTGGAGGCTTTTATGTGAGATTTCACTTTCAAACTCCTCTAGGTTGTTGGCAGAATTTGGTTTCTAGAGTTTAAGGAATTGAGGATCCCACTTTCCATGATATAGCCTGTTTATCTTCAAGACAGCAGCAAAAATGTAATCTTTCTCATTCTTCCACCTGCTGGAGGAATATCTCTGCTTTAGGAGCCCATGGGATTACACTGGGCCTGCCTGGATAATCTAGTATAATATTCCTATTTTAGGTATCTGATCAGTAATCTTGATTACTTCTGCAAAATTCATTCTGCCATGCGAAATAACACAACCACAGGAGTAACATGGCAGAGGCCATTTGTTGATGGTGAAGGTTATAGAGCCAAAATTCTGCCTCCCACAGATGGGCTTGGACTGTATTTGGGAGTAAAGATGAAAAATATTTGCTTAAAAAAAAAAGAAAAATATTTGCTTAAAAAAAGAATTTAACATCTTATATAAGACTTAATCTCTTACCTGGAACACTTCTTTATAGATTCTGATCATTTGGCCATTTCTTTGAGTCTTTTTTTTTTTTTTTTGTAGATATTTGTAGTTCTGGGACTATTACTTTAATTTATTTTGTCTGCAACTGTCCTACTTGAAGTTGTTGGATGTGTTGAAAGAAAACAGCTGTCAGTCAAAAAAAAGTTTGAATTTGGAAACAGAAATTAGATTTATGAGGCAAAGACAAATGAAACTGAGCAGGAATTTTGGAGTGTGGAATGGGTGTGCTGGCATGAAATAGAAGCAGAAAGAAATGAGTGAAATGGAAGGTGATTTGGGTCTAGGTCACATGCAACATGTGAAAAGGAGAGTTTTTGTTTATATCTAGATGTCTCCCCAAAGCCTTGTGTGCTTGTAGAGGGGGCTTTTGGGTGGTGACTGGATCATGGGGATGTAATATTCACCAGTGAGACAGTCCACTAGTTTATAGCTAAATTCAGTGTTGGGGGGTGAAGTCTGGTTGGAGGAGGTGGGTCCCTGGGGTGTGGCCTGAAACAGTCTATCTGCCCCTTCTCCCATTGCTCTCTGCTTCTTGAGTGCCATGTCGTGAGCTGTTTCCCCTCTGCCATACCCCACTGCCTTACTGCCTTGCCTTAGGGACTACTGACTACAGACTAAAACCTTTAGTTTGTGAACCAATTTCTCCTTCCTTCAATTGTAGTTATCTAGTATTTTGTCCTAGCAATAAAGAAAGCAACTGAGATATAGAGCAACCTGAGACTATCATATTAAACAAGATAAAATGGCAAAGAAGACTCAGGAAGTCCTTGGTAGGAAGGGGACAAGTAAAGGAACATATGGAATTGGGGCTATGCAAAACCATTGACTAGCTAATCTGTTTGGGAAAAAAATATTGAGATGTATACATTTTAAAAAAAATCAATTTTCATAAAAGACATAATCTCATGCCGTAGAATCAACCCCATAATTTCCTCCTGATACTCAAATTCTTGTTGAGGTATTTGTCAAGTACATTGTATACATACACATCGTTTATTTTGGAAGAGGCTGTTTTTATTAGGAGAAAAAAACCTAGTGTAAAATCCAAGAGGGTGGATAGAAAAATATGCGGAAGCAAAGGGCCTTCTGAAGTGTGCTCTATTTTATCTCAAAAGCCCAGGATCCCTGCCCCCCCCCAAAAAAAATCCATAATGACTATAGAAAGTACACATTTTATTTTGCTATTCCTTTTTGCAGATATTGACTTGGATTTTTAGTGAGAATAAATTTGCATTCATGACCCAAATTTTTAAATCTGTAGGGCATTGAATAAGAAACACATAAGTAGCTTCTGATTTTTATAGCTTTGGATCAGCTAAAACAACTGTGCCCTCTAGCCTACAAAGTCTGTACTGCAAAGGCTATTTTGCTCCAGCTTTATCCTTCTTCATTTTGGTTCTTAAATTCAAAAGTCATTAAAAATGTGGCACAGATTCACAGCGACTTTCTCAGGTGCAAGTAAAGCAATCTCATTTTGGCACACAAACGTGGCTATTGTGAGGTTCATTTGCTCTCTTAGTTCTGCCATAAGAAATTAACTATGCTAAACATTTGTCCTTATATTTAAAAAACTTTACATATTATAGAAAACAATGCACCCTAAAATATAGCTAGGTAGGAAGTTATCCATCATTTCCTAATAAGCACATATGACTAATATAATAATGATAAATTTAAAAAGTTGCCTATCTGGCCTTCATTAACCATCTGCCATTTAGGATACTGATTTTTAAAAGAGTTTTATATTATGCAGTTAAAGCAACCTTGACATTTAAAAATGTTTTGATTTGATCTATTTTGACTTCTTTTTTAAGGAAGTCAAGGCCAGAACTCTGAAAACACATTCTGTTTGTTTATTCGTTCCTTTTATTCTGGTATGTCTTGTCTACATGCTAGAATACATCTCACCTTGAAAAGAGCTCATTAGCGGTTTTCAAAAGCATTTCAGTGCCTCTAACCAGATTTCATTTTTCCTCTTTGCTTTTGAAACAGTGCATATATTCGAACATACTAACAACATTGTGGCCAAGTTTCCTCCATAGAGACGGAATTCAGATTCATTGTCAGTTTGTTTAAAATACTTTTCTATTTGTATTGGCTCACTAACTACTAATAGCTCTCCTCAATTGCAATACTTGTCTAAGAGAGAAAACTGTATTGAGAAGAGACTTTAGTCAATCTGAGTTTATTTCATGGACAAAGACAAATGACGGGCTTATTTTAGCTACAGAGACCAAGGAAAGAAGAAGAGGCAACCTTAAAATGTTTCCAGGAACTGAGGCAGGAGGGTAGAAAAGAAAGAAAGAAGACAAGGAGGAGGAGGAGAAGGGGAGGAAGAAGAGAGAAAAATTGCTTATTTATTTGATTATTCTTTTGCCTTGTATCCACTCACAACTAAGAGGCTGTCACAAACTATCTTCCTGGCTTGATGATTTGCTGTAGAGCACCCTTTCTCTCAGTTTTGATCTCTTTATCTCAAATCTTGATTATCTTTCTTTGCTATGCCTCTTTACTCTAAAGCCAGATTGGCTTTTGTTTCTCGTTACTCTTTGCTGTTCTGTGTATTGGAATCTATGAGCAAGTGATATTATTTCTACATTCGCTAGGCCACCGCAGACCAGGTTCCAGCTTTGTTTTTCTGGGGGAAATATTGGGGAGGTTTGGAAAGAAAAAGAAAGGTGTGTATACGATGATGATACTCTACTTTGTCAGCCCACTAGGCATCCTGCTCCGTGACTAAGAACTGAAATGAATTTTATTTCCCTCTGAGAATTCCACATGTGGCTTCCTCACAGGGCACAAAGCAGAGAGGACCACGACTGGTCCTGATTGTAGCTGCCTGTGGGTTACCTCTGAGCCTCTTTCCTCACTTATGAACTATAACATTGAAGGATTTGATATCTAAAGGGTTAGGTATCTAAAACCTCTAGCATATTATGGATCCTACTTACATTAGTTACATGGTAGTATTTGTTTTTTCTTTAACAAGGTGTATACTGAAGCGGTGGCATGAGCGAGCAGCGGGATCACCGAGAAAGAACAAAGCAGCGTCTCCAAGATCCATCATGTTGGAACTTGGGGAGCCGAGCAAGAAAGCAAGAGCCCTCCTACTTGGTAGGCAGTCGCCGAAGCGAGCAGAGGGAGCGCCAGGGAGAAAAGTCAGTGTCTGCCATGAGCCTACAGGGCTGCTGAGAATCAAAGGTCCCGTGCACGCAGCCACCCCACCCCTCCGTGTAGCAACTGGGTGGTGTCCAGGACAGCCGGGGTTGATGGCACGCCGGGGTTGATGGCAACCAAGGCACATAAAGCAGCTAAATGCCTGCATTGTTACGTTGATTATGCTGACCTGGGGCCACAGGTCTGAGAATCTCTTAGGAGGATGACTGTATGCAATAGAGCAAATATGGGGGATTTCTTTCTATCTTCACTTTGAAAGCAAATGTTGTTTTCACTGTTTTGCTTTGTTTTGATTAATTGTTTTTCTCTATTCAATATTCTGTTTTGATAGATTTTATAATGTTGTTTTTGGTTTGATTTGGCTATTCCTGATTGAATGGACAACTATTGTGAAGATAACAAGATGTACTATGGAAACTATTACTGTGATCCCAGTATCCTGCCCTGAAGTTCTGTACCAGCTTCACTGCATTGTCTCCATTTGCTTTTTTCTGTCTTGTGTTGTATTTTACCACTTTCAAAACAAATAAAACAAAACAACAATAACAAAAAACCCCCAAGATGTATCCTAAGATCTGACCCAGCCATTTATCAAATAAATGGCACCATAAACCCATTATAAATAGTATATTACTTATAATAATAGTCTCATCACACTAGCTGTGATTCAGCATCAATTTATAGAATAAATTCTGCCTGGCACTTCTAATTGAACTATTTCTTTTAAGCAGTTCACAAAATTTTGGCAGATGTGTTTCATTTCAGATTTTAAAAATACTATTTTAATAAAATTCCTCAATGAATAAGTGCTTATTCATTATATATAATTCAGTGAACTAATTCTTTTGACTTCAATTGGAAAAACAACAGGAAAATAATTTGTTTCTTCTGTATATAATGAATCTTTTCACATGTTTCCCATTAACATCTTAAAAAATAAAAAGAATGACAGCCCGAAACATGCTTCTTATGTTCATCTGTGATGTTGTGTGGTTAATAGTCCAGTGCTGCATTTACATGGGGCCAGCTGTGAAAGATGGCACCACAGGGAACCCACTGTAATTTTAAGACACGTTGCAGAGTCACATATGTCCATAAATCTAAATTCCCCAGAATGCTTATGGGAACATATCAGCATCAGATTTGAAAGTAAATCCTTTATTGCATTCATTTTGAACCTCACCTTTTACTTGACTCAAATTATCTTTACCAGATAATGGATGAAGGGCCTCATAATGAGTGAACAAGTTTCTAAGAGCAACCTCTTGCAAATCTAACTTCTTAAAATTCTTGTTAGAGTCCATTTTGAGCTGATGAGCAATTTTTTCTGTTCCTTAAGAAAGACCTCATTGGGGCTGGGGATAGAGCTCAGCAGCATAGCACCTGCCTGGAAAGTATGAGGCACTGAGTTCAATTCCCAATACAAAAAAAAAAAAGTCTCCTTGACTTAGCTAATATCTGTTATATCTTATAGTTAACACGTAATGACAGCTACAGCAGTAAAAAGCATAAATTCATTTAATAAGTGCAGATTAAGAAATTTAAATCCATATAGATTTCCAACCATGAAATATGATGTCTTTATTCCATTTACATGCAGCAAAGACTGGCATACCCACCTACAGCAATATCTCTACATGCTGGATAAAAACCATTTTTAGAATCATATATGAAACAGAACTGAGGTTTGTTAAAAGAGAGAGAAAATAATTCAGGTCAAACATTTTCTCAACAGTTCCTAAAACGTCAGTGCAGTTGCTATTAATGAATTTAATGACTTTAGGTTATAACTACATAAGTCATAAGCCTCCCTGCTTAAATATTTCTAAGGAAAAGCTTAATTTTTTTTGTTGTTGTTGTTGTCATTTTGAGACAGGATCTTGCTATGCAGGTCAGGCTGGTCTTTTGCTCACTTTGTAACCCAGGCTGATCTCGAATTCACAATGATTCTCCTGCCTCAGCCTCCTAAGTGCTGGGATTATGGGCCTATGCCAGCATGCCTGGCTCAAAAAGCTTAAATCTTTAAGTATACATTTTATTAATTATTTTATTTTATTTCATTTGTTTTTGTTTTTTTGAGACAGGGTTTTGCTATGTAGCCCAGGCTGGCCTTGAACTCACAATCTAGCTCAGGCTGGCCTTGAACTCAGTGAGCTCCCTGCCTCAGCCTCCTTTGTGCTGGGATTACAGGAGTGTGACACCACCACCCCTAGCAAGCAATGTTTAGGTGGAATTTAAGCATTCCTGTAGCATTGCCTATCCTTATTCCAAACCTTAGAAGAGTTTCTTAATATAGAAAACTACGAGGGCTCAAATTCTCAAATTTTCTCTAAATTCAGCAGACTTTTGTGTGTGTACGCATGTATGTGTGTGTGTATAATATTACCTGCTTTCCATAAGTATACCCAGTGCTATAGTATAACCAACATGCAAGTAAGGCATACAACCACCTATACTGGACACAATGAAGTCTAACTTTAATTATTTAAAGAGATATTTTTATTCTAAAGTTAGTTGTGGCTACTTAAAATTTCATTATGTATCTGTGGAATTAAATATGTAAATATGTAATTATACATAACTCCTTCATATGCAAATTGGGTTTTTTTAGAAAGTGAAATTTTTTAATAAAAATTTTTTTAGTTAAAAAAAATAAAAGTTAAGGGAGCTTGAGCATGTTCCCTAAGCCTTCCTAAGCTTCCCTGGTCTCATCTGTAAATTGGGCAGAAAAATACTCTCACGTGGGAGTGCTATGGCAAACAGAAACAGGCACGGAACAGGATCACTTCCAGAATTATCAGGCCCTGATCACTGGTGGTCGAGGGCTTATATGTGATAAGCAGGCAGGAAGTACAGAGGCAGAACAGTTTGTCAATTGGGGATTGGTCTATACAGTGTGCATCACAGTCATCAGCTGCTTCTAAGAGAAAGAAGCAACTGGAACTAGAATGGGAACTATAACCTGGGCAGCTAAGCACAGTTAACTACACTGGCTGGCAGGGCTTGGTGGGCATTTGTTGTTACAGGAGAAGTAGAAACAAGATGAAGTAAAGGTGGTTACTGTATTATTCTTTCAGCTGTGATAGTTTTCTCCAAACCTGACCTCTGTAAATCACTGTTTAAAATAAGCAACCAGCACCCTCCTTTCACTACTGTTTCAATCCAGGCGCTTCTCTCACCCTTAAACCTGCTGTTCCCCTTCCCTGTGTCCTGTCATTATTGAATTTTCCAGTTCTCAAAGGAACCCCTAAAGGATGCTAAAGAAAGTCTCATGTGTGGATTATAGATGCTTGGTTCTAGCTCAGAGGATTCCCTTCACTCTGCCTTACAGATGTCCCAGAGTGTTCCTGTATTCATTTTCCATTACCTACCTCACTCATCCACCATTGGATCTCTATTAGCCCTCAGCTGCCAATCTCTCAGTAAATTATCTTATCTCCAGTTCCACCTGAAAAATGAAGACTCCAAAGCAAGTGCTCAACTTTCTGTCTCCTCCTAGGTTCTCACTGCTAGTTCTGTCCCTCATTTAATTAGTCTGATCCTACCTCTGATCTTTTCCCTTTCATTGACTTCTCACCTTATAAACGTGGTCATACCTCTTCAATTAATAAAGAGCTCCAATCACCCTTTCTCCTCCAGCCACCTTTAAACTTCAGTCATTTTTCTCTTTTATTGTTAGTAATTTCTATTCAGTGTGGGCTCCACTCTTGCCAGGTTGTTGATTCTGCTAAGACTGTCAGTGAGCATGGATTAAAGAATGTTGGTAGGCTCTAGGAATACAGTACTGGGAGGAGATATAGACCATAGTATAGATCTAAGAAAATTTCAGCTGGGCTGGAAAGATATCACTCATTAGTGAAATCCTGTTGCCATATACTGAATGAGCCCACCCCAATTCATATGTTGAAATTCTAACTCTCAAGGAGATAGGAACCGCAGGTGAAGCCTTTAGTAGGTGATTAGGACGAGGGTAGAGTACTAATGAGTGGATTTAATACCCTTTTAAAAGAGACACTGAGAATTTCTTCTGCCCATGGGGACACAGTGAAGAGATGATCTTCTATGAAGTAGGAAGTGGGCCTCGTTGCAAGCCAAGTTTACTGGTGCCTTGATTTTGACTTCCTAGCTAGTTGTTGATATGCTACACATTCTATGAAGTTTTGTTATAACATCCAAGATAAAGACATAAAATTGTTACAAACACATGGGGGTTATGTGGTAAAAATCCTAAAATATAGAAGTTGCTTTGGGCTGGGGTTTAGCTCAGCGGTGTAAGTGCCTGCTTGGCAAACGCGAGTTTGTGAGTTCGTTTCCCGGCACACACACAAAAAAGTTGCTTTGGATCTGGATAGTGGGTGGAGGCTTGGAGCGTTTTGAAGATGCATGATAGAAAAGTCTAGATTGCCAGGACCAGAACTTTAAAGGCGATTCTGATGAAGTTTGGGAAAAAACAAAGAGTTGTGTGACTGAGAAAGCTTCAGTTTTCTTAGGGAAAACATGGATGGTAAGGTTCGCTCTGATGAGGCTCAGATGAAAAGGAGGAACGTGTTATTGGACAATGGAGGAAAGACTCTCATATAAAGTGACAAACAACTTAGGTGAGCGGTGTTCACATCCTAGTGATTTATGTCACTGTGCTTTGTAGAAGGTACAACTGTTCATAAGGACCCAACATTTAGTCATATATGTGATCCGTGAGAGAGATTCTGGGGCAACTGTGGTGGAGAACTGAGCTTTCTACTCATGCAGTGTTCCTGTACCCTTCGGTCTTACTTCTGGCTATACATATTAAGCAGCACTGACCAACTTTGTCCCTTGTGATGCCACACTGTCTTAATTTTCTCCACAATTCACTGGAGTTAGATATGCTTTCTGGCCCTCTATTCTTGTTGATCATTATGAAAACTGTGCCTTCCTGGCTATTAGTAGCTAAGCACTGCTTCTTGGCTGAATTATTTTACCTCCCCATTATGAGTTCAGCTCTGTGACACCCTCTCTTACCATCATCCCTGGCCTGCAGAGGTGGCTATCACTAAACTTTTGAGTATTAGTGGTGTCTCTCTCACCAGCATATTTCTGATGGCCAAGGTGAATGTTGTTGTAGGACTTTTGGTTTCATATAATACATCTTGTATGGTCAGCTTTTCTGCTGCCGGGATAAAACCTGACATCTTCAACCTAAAGGAGGAGAGGTTTATAATTTATAGTTTCAGGGAATTCAGTCTGTGGTCAGCTGGTTCCAAGGCAGAAATATCATAGTGGAGGAGGCTGGTAAAGGAAAGCTGCTCACCTTATGGCAGCCAGGAAGCAGAGCAGGGAGACATTGCTAGAGAGAAAGGGGACCAGAAACCCTAAGTGGGCACCCTTATGACCTACTCAGACACACCCAGAAGTGCATTTTATCCATATACGTTTTGTTCAAGCCAATCCAGTTGATAATCAGGTTTAACCATTGCATTACCACTGCAGCAACACACTTCCCACAATCTGTTTATTCCTTCCTCCAACTGTACAAGGCAGCTTAGACATTTCTGCTTTGTTAGCACATGACACTATTTTTTTCTAGACTTTTCAGAGCCTTCCTAGCTAAAAGTTTGTCTCATCTCTTTGGATACTCACTAGAGTAGTAAATCCCATGATCTGAGAAAGTGTTATGAATTATTGAATTTTTGCTCATTCAAATAGTTTTATGTTCTGATACTCTTAACCAAGTACTCTCAAAATCTAATTTCATGGCTATTTACTCAACTAATGTATATACATTGGCTAATTTTTGCAGCTCCTTTGATGGAAATCTCTTTACTTCCTTCTCAGCTTCAGCATATCCCCAGGTACGGGGATTTAACCTTAGTTATTAGCCCAGCATCCAGGAATGAAGGCAGGTTCATCTCCTGCAGAGAGAACTACTACTTTATGTGGGAAAGACCTCCAAAGAGTCTTCCCTCTTGGACTGCTAGCTCTTTCTATAGAGATATGACCCACCTTCCTAAACTCTGAAATTTCAGGGGGTTCTACAGAGTTAAAATTTACAGAAGCATCGGCCGAGATGTACTCATCTAGTATCAGATTTTCCCACCTCAGTTCTTACTTAAGCAAACAGGATTGCTTTTAGTATTTAAATATCTCTGGACTTCAGCAACCTCAATGCTCAGGTTTTTAAAAATTTTTTCCTGCTACTTAGCTATAACTATTCTCCTTCTATAAGAAATAAGTTTTTCATTGTAGACTACCTTTAATTTGAAGAAGAAGAAGAAGAAGAAGAAGAAGAAGAAGAAGAAGAAGAAGAAGAAGAAGAAGAAGAAGAAGAAAGAAGAAGGAGAAATAGAAATAAAATGCTTTTAAATCAGGCTAAGAAGAATAATGATAACACATTTTGTATTATTATCTTCATGATAGTTACTCAAGTACAAGATTATAGGCATGAAATATTGTCTAAAAGCTTTTAGCACAAATCTTTGTTTTCAATGAATTAAGAGAAACTAGGTGTATAACCATCTTAACTCTCTTGTGTATATCTATCAGGTCCTGACCTAGATCCCTGATCTCCCAAAGGAGTGTATGGTGGAGGTTAAAATAAAATGCAGCAAGTTATATGACTTTAGGGCTCTAGGAGTGTAAAAACCCTTTAATTGAACTCAAGACTCTGAGGGCTAAGGCAAAGACTTCTCTGGACTGCCTACTTTATTAGGTCCAACAAGGGGCGGAGAAACTAGCACTGTCTTATCATGAAGACATGGTAGGAATGAGACAGTAGGAGTAATTCCTGCAGCTGCAGTCTCTACCTACTTAATTGATGTTTGAGCCAAGCATCTGCAGCTGTGGCCTTATCTTGCCCTTTGAGGTATCTCTGGCCTCACAGGCCACTATAGGCCTCAGCCAGGACCAGTGATTCACAGAGGTTCGCTTACTATGATTCAGCTCCTATTGCCAGGCAAGGGGCCAAGGCCTAGGACAGACTCACAGATAAACATGGAAAGCCAATTAGTAAAATTTAAATCCTGCTCAGAGCTGCCTCATAGTGGTCTCCAACATATATCTTTATTTTTTTCCTTTTCCTTCCTTTCCCCTTTCTCCCATCAATTCCTCTTTTCCTTTAAACAGTTTATCTCCAATTCACAATATCTTTTGTACATTTTGGATCTTATAAACTCATTCAACATCTCACAGTAGTGAGACAATATGGTGTTTACATATATGAGTCTGATTTATCTCACTTATTAGTATGGTCTCAAGATGTATCCATTTACCTATAAAAGTCTAGAGTTTATCCTTATTTATGACTGAGTAGCATATCCATTCCTTGGTTGATGGGCATTTGGGCTGTTTCTAAGATTTAGCTATTACAAACTGTGCTGCTATTAACATAGGTGAACATCTATCACTGTGGTATGATGTTTTTAACTCTTCTGGGAAAATATCCAGAAAGGGAATATCTGGATTGAATGGGATTTCTAATCCTGGCCCTTTGAGGAATCTCCACACTGATTTCCACAGTGATGTGCCAGTCCACACTCTTACCAACAGTAGGAAAGTGTTCCTTTTCCCCTACAACCCTGCCAGCATTTGTTACTGGTTGATTTTTTCTGGAGTGAGATGGAATCTCAGTGTTGTTTTAATTTTAATTTCTCTAATGACCAGTGATGCTGAATATTTACCTGTTCATTGTTTATATTATCATTCACTCATTATTTATTTATTTGTTGTTGTTTATTATCATTCACTCATTATTTATTTATTTGTCATTGCTTATTATCATTCATTTATTATTTCACATATTTATTTGCCATTTGTATTTCTTCATCTGTGAAGTGTATATTCTCTCAGATGCCCATTTATGGATTGGGTCTTTGAATTTGAGGAGCTTGATTTTTTTTTCAATTCTTAATATGTTCAGGATGTAAGTCCTTTTATCTGAGGGACAACCGGTTATACTTTTTTTCCACTCTGTGAGTTGTCTTTCAATCTGTCATTTATTTATTTTGTTGTGCAATAAGGTGAGATTCCATTAGTTGATTCTTTCTAGTATTTCCCATGTGATCTGGGCTTTGTTCATGAAGTCTCTGCCTTCACCTATGTCTTTAATATTTTTACCTATTTTTCTCTTCAAGTAAATTTAGTGTTTTGTTTTAAAATTTAGATCTTTTATCCATTTTGACTTTAGTTTAGTG
Organism: Hydrochoerus hydrochaeris; assembly: GCA_004027455.1. NCBI lineage: Eukaryota > Metazoa > Chordata > Mammalia > Rodentia > Hydrochaeridae > Hydrochoerus > Hydrochoerus hydrochaeris. The sequence continues at coordinate 284,423 of PVLA01001427.1, read as the reverse complement.
CATGGTAATAGGCATGGGTCTAGTTTTAGTCCTTGACATGTAGAAAGTTAGTTTTTTTAAGCAACATTTATTTATTTATTTATTTTTGGAACTGGAAATTGAACTCAGGACCTTATGATTGCCAGGCAGATGCTTATGCCACTAAGCTATATCTCTGGCCCTTTCAGCAACATTTAATAAAGAGATTTTCTTCCAGTGAATATGTTTGGCCTTTGTCAAAGATAAGGACAAAGTGTGTTGTATCTGCATGTTCTATTCTGTTCTATTGATCCTCACATCCTTTTTGGTTTTTGCCAATACTATACTGATTTTATCACAGTAGCTTTATAGTATAATTTCATGTAAGGGATCATGATGCGCCCTACCTCACCTTTGTTGCCCAGAATTGTTTTTGCTACTCTAGGTCTTTTCTGGTTCCAAATGAATTTTAGGATTGTTTCTCTAGTTCTATGAGGTATGCTAATGGTATTTTGATCAGGATTGCATTAAATCTGTATAACAGTTTTGAGAGTAGGGCCATTTTCACTATGTTGGATATTCCTATCCATGATCAAGGGATATCTTTCTATTTTCTGCTATCCTCTTTGATCTCCTTCTTTCATAGTACTGTGATTTTCAATGTATAGGTCTTCTACATCTTTTATTAGATTAAATCCAGGATCCTTCTATGTAATTCAGGCTGGCCTTGAACTCAGTGTAAGCCTCCTGCTTCAGCTTCCCAAGTGCTAGGATTACAACCATGCACCACTACACCTGTTGTTTGTTTTCAGTTTAATGCATAGTGAGAGATATGGGTCTACATTTAAACTTTGGCATGTGGAAAGCCAGATTTCCTGGTACCATTTATTAAAGCAACTATCTTTCTTCTAGTGAATATGTTTCACACTTCTGTCAAAGACAAGGTGGGTGATAGTGTTTGAAGTTATTTCTGCACCTTCAATTCTATTTCACTGATCTTCTGTTTGCTTTTTGCCAGTACCATGCTGTTTTATCATGGTAGTTTTGTAATATATTTTCAAGTCAGGAATTGTGATGCTCCCTGCTTTGCCTTTGTTGCACAGAATAACTTTTGCTATTCTAGGCCTCTTCCAGCTTCAAATGAATTTTAGGATTCTTTTCTATAGTTCTATGAGATATGCTATTAGTATTTTGATCAGGATTGCATTAAACCTGTAAGATTTTTGGAAGTATGGTCATATTCACTATATTGGTTCAGTCTATCCAAGAACAGGGTAGAAATCTTTCCATTTTCTGATACCATCTTCAATAGCTTTTGTAAGAGAACTTTAGTTTTTAATGTGTAGTTCTTTCACTTCCTTTGTTAAACTGATTTCTAAATATTTCATTCTTCTGGGTGTCACTCTGAAATATATGGTTTCCCTAATTCTCTCTCAGTAAGTTTGCTATTTGTGTACAGGAATGCTGTTGAGTTTTGAATGTTGATTTTGTATCCTGATACATTGCTGAATTTGGTTATTTTAGGAGTCTTTTGGTGAACTTTTTGGGATGTTCTATGTAGAGTATCATGTCATCTCCAAATCAGGACAACTTAACTTCTTCCTTTCTTTTCTTATCATTACTCCTTTTTTTTTTCTTTCTCTTGTCTAATTTCTCTGGCTAAAGTTTACAGAACTATATTGAATAAGAGTGGTGATTGTGGACATTCTTGTCTTGTTCCTGATTTTATAGAGAAAGCTTTCAGGTTTTTTTAAAATTTTATTTAAAGAGAAAAAAAAAAGCAAAACAGAAAAAGGGGTAGAAACAATACAGAATTTCAGAAAAAAAAGAAGTAAGAAATCACTAGTTGATAAATTACATATTGTCTTCTTAGACCTAGTTGTTAAAGTTACAAAATTAAAGAATACAAAGTGTACATTCAAACAGTGAGACTGCAAAGAAGTTCAATGATCCAGTAACAACTTAGCAACATGGTTATCAATCCTACACACTCAAACATACATGCAGCCAAATCCTCTAGAGCACTTTCTTTTCTTCTTTTTACTTTTTAAGTCCATTATCTGCTTAGTTATATCCTCTTTCAGGTTGCTCAGTACCTTACTGACTTGTTTTGTTGTTGTTACATACTTTTAATCACCTTATATAATTCCATTGCATTGTTTTTGAGTTTCTCCTCATCCATGATCCATGTGGATTAGCTTTGGTGGAGTTGGGAGATTTTTGGAGGTATTTTGTTACTTTCTAATCTACTTTTTTTTAAAATTTTTTTTTGAAGGTAGCAAAATACAGCAGAACAAGACAGAACAAACCCATGCGACCACACTGCAATAAAACTATCACAGAACCTCAGAGCAGGTCACCAGGACACAAGCAGTGGGCTCAAAAGTACAGCCCATTTTGTTCACTTTAGCTGTTCTTTGAATCAAGTAGAGGAAAATGGAAGGAAATATATAACTTTTAAAAATAGAATATTGAATAAAGCAGTACCATTAATCAAAACTGAGCAAAACAGTGATAAAAATATTTGCCTTCAAAGAGATGGTAGAAGGAAATCCCCCTTACTTGCCATGCTGTATACATTTATCCTCCAAAAAGATACTCAGACTGCCGGTGCCTACTTGCTAACGGGGGTGGGGGGTGGAGTGGGGGGGAGGGGATGGATCAATGTCTGATCCTTAGCCCACGCACTGGCAGGCCCCCAGCTGCTCACCAGGGCGGCCAGTAGGCTGCCTGTTCTCCCAGCGCCCAAAGTTCCAACATGATGCAGAGCTTAGGAGTCGCTGATAGTTCTCGCCCTGGTGTGCCAGTGGTTTGCCAGGCCACCAGCTGCTCACCAGGGCGGCGAGTAGGCCGCCTGTTCTCCAGTGCCCAAAGTTCCAACCAGCTTTCAGCTTTTGACCATTTAGCATGATATCAGTGGTTGGTTTGTCATAGATGGCAGTTCCTTAAATCCAGCTCACATTGCTTGGGGAACAGAGTTGCTCAAGGAGCACCCCAAGCTGGATGGTACAGAGGAGAGGGCCCAGACTGGTGTATCTCTAAGCTACTGCTTCAACTTCTCTTGTCTGGACTAGTGCAAAGCATCTCTCTGCCTCCTTGAACAGGTCTTTTTCTAGTCTTTCTTCCATATCACTGCTGTAGCACTTTTAGAAGATACTATTCCCAGGAAGTCACACTCTCACTAAAAATAGTTGGCTTCCTGTTACCTTCACAGCAAAGTCTGAGCTCCTCAGCCTGACATACAAGCCACTCCCACCTCGTCTCTGCTTCTGTCTCCAGGCTCACCTCTTGCTACCCTTGTCACACAGCCACACCCCCTGTTCCCTACAGCCCTCCCCTAGCACTCTCAGCTCCCAATACCGGATTGCCTTCCTCCTAATCCCACCCCAGGCTGCCATCTCCTCAAAACCTCCTTCTGTCACTTGTCTCTTGGCTCCTGTTTATTTTTCAAGACTTGTCTGCTATTCAATCCTGGTGACATCCTCACTGTCCTTCTCTCTCACCTCACTCTGACAAAATGAATAGAACGTCTCTTTTGTTCTATTAAGCATATCTTTGTTTTTATATTTCCACTTTAAAGGGTGATTTATACCACTGTAGGTGAAAATTGAATGTTTAGAGCATGCTCTGTTTCTTTGAATCCTCAGCTTCAGAGATTCTAGGTAATCAATAATTGTGTTCTGACTGAAGTGAATATGGCTGTGCATGCCTTATATTTTATTTCTAATACATAGTATTAGGTAATTTATTTACTTGCTTAATACTTTCATTTCCTATTTTGGCAAATGGATATAAAATACCTATATATAAACATGGAAATTAGATGTTATGGGGATGAGGTATCTTCTAATGCTGGGCACAGAATACGCTGTCCTATGGTTACCTTTACCCACCTCTGTGAGTATCTGTGTTTAGTTACAGGACTTTTAAAAATATAATCCAAGCATCAAAGGGGCAATCAAGAAACTTAAGGGTAAATCAATATTTTTTGAACAATTTTTGTGCATCAAGACTTGTGCTTGGCATTTTTCTTACTGTTCCCAAGGCCTTTTCTTCCAGCTTGGGCATCTGATTTGCTCTTTTCTGACTGTATATAGTTGGTGAGTAATAGTGAGTGCTCTATAAATATTTTAATTTAAATAAACTGAATACAATCTCTTTTATATGAATTCATAATTTGAAAATCATTTCTTGTGCTGTACCTTCTCAGTAATTAAGTTGCAGATTTTCCTTGAACAACTGCTATTATGCTGACAGATTTATATGCTGTTACTGCTGATTGCTTGAAAGAGAGTAGAATTCTGACTGAGATAAATGTGTTTGGCTCCCAGTTTTTGTCAACTTCATGAGTAAAGAGGAAACAAATCTCTACTGTAAATTGATGTTTTCTCTACCAACCATGAGTAGAGAGGGGGAGAGACAGAAAGCAAGAGAAAGACAGATTCCTAGATGTGTACAGATACATAGGGAGATAACTGTATCTCCTTTTACATAGCTATTCAGAGCACACCATGCTGAAATAGCCTATTAGTTAGATGCTAGAAAAATCAAGTAATTCTAAGGGATTCAAATTGTGACTGAACATCAATCTTTGAAATGTATTGTGTGCTCAAACGAACTGACAGGCAAATCCTTCAGGATCCAGGAGAAGCCTTTTTGGATGTAAAAGGAAAAATAATACAAAGTGCCCTTGGCTGTGGAATACTTTTAAAACAAAGAAAAGTGACAATAAAACATCATTCTGCAGCTTTGTGAAAATTCAGCCTGTCAGTACTTATGCAAGATTATTGTAGTCCTTCACCACCAGATCTGAATTATATGCTGTTCTTCCTTGTTTACAGAATGTTGTCTTTTAAGAAATATATACCCGAAAGAGTAATTCTATACTATTTTACTACTACTTAATTTTCATATGTTTATTTCCAATTAAGCAATTATTTATAGAATGTCAATTAGTGCTTTAGGCACTATAGACACAGCAGAGAGCAAGCCAATGTCTGCTCTCATGGAGTCTATATTCTGAAGATTGAGGCTGGGGCAGATGGCGAAAATATGGATGTTAAAATGATGAACAAGAAAAATATCACAGTGAAAAATGCTATGCATAGGAAACAGAAAAGACCCTAAAATGACAACGGGTCTGGCGTGTCGAAGGAACAGAAGGCAGGTCAAGTCAGTGTGGTCAGTCAGGGTGAAGTGCTAAGTGTAGTGGTAGGGGGTGAGGTAGAATATTGGACTGGAATGTTCAGATACTGACTTGGGTTTTACTGTCAGTGCAAGGACAAGCTGTTGGAGGGATTGTAACCTGAGTACTGACTGAATCTAAAAAACATTTAGATATGTGGATCTAACTAGAAGTGGTAGTACATGCCTGTAATCCCAGAATTTGGCAGGCTGAAGCAGGAGGATTGCCTTGAGTTCAAGGCCTGCCTGGGCTACAAAGACAGTTCAAGACCAGCCTAAACTACATAGCAAGATCTTGTCCCAAAAAAGTCAAAAGTTTCCAAAGAGTCATGAATGAAAGAGCGAGATTTCTACTCGGAAGGTGTAGTTCTGTGTGAAGAAAATATGACAATGGCAGAAACTGAGAAGATAATGAAGAAGGAATCAGTGGAACAATTCTATGTCTGATTCTGCATATGACTCTGTTCATTAATTGCACATGAAACTTTTATTGTTTTTTGGTATCAGGAGTTGAACCTAGGGCCTTGACCTTGCCAGAAAGGCACTGCTCTGCTGAGCTATATTCTCAGCTCCCCACTTTTTTTTTTTTTTGAGACAGGGTCTTACTATGCAGTTTAGACTGACTTTCAACCTACTATGTAGCCCAAGCTGGCCTCAAACTGTGGCAATCATCCTACCTCAGCCTCCTTAGTGCTGGGATTAAAGGCGTTGCACCACCATGCCCAGCTCATGGAACATTTCTAAGTAAAATTCCAGGAACAGAATGAGAAACAATTCCAAAGTTTCCAAAGAAATGGCAAAAGAATTAGAAAAATCTTTGTGTTTTTTTGACATTTAACTACTAAATGTAAGACAAACACTGTGATTTATACTTAATCTCATTTAATATTCATTGCAACCTTATGAAGGAGATATAAGTATTCCTTTTTTTATGAAATAAGAAAATTGAGGTTTACAGGCTCAAGTTAACACAGCTAACACAGGCTATAATTATTACTTATAACCCACTTGCATTTCTACCAACACCAGTAGAAATAATGGTTTAATATTAAATACTGAATTTAATACTAACCTAATCTACTTTTTTTTTTTTTTTTTTTTAGAGATAGAGTCTTGCTATGTAGTTCAGGATGACCTTAAACTCACAATGTAGCCCAGGCCGGCCTTGAACTCCAACAATCCTTCTGCCTCAGCCTCCTGAGTGCTGGAATTACAGATGTGAGCCAACACATATGGCAACCTAATCTACTTTTTAAGAATGAAATGTATGTGATTTGTACATATATCTAGAACATTTTCTTCCTTTCCATTGTAACTTTACTAAAGACTCTAAATTATATCATTGCTTATATCAGGGTCAGGAACACATAACTTCAATCTGTATATGTGACTTTGCAATGATAATAAGAAGACTAAAGAGTTACAGAAGGATATGCATTTCATAAACTCTAACTTGGGATCATGCGTCTGGCCAAGCACTTACAGGACCGTCTTTACGAGTTAAAAAGAATTGATTAATGCAAATATGTGCCCTGATTAAGAATCCTGTTTCTTCTTTTTCAGTGCCTTGTAACCTGTAATGTTTTTTTGACAGTCTCTTTCAATACCGCAGTTCAAGCCATCATCACCATTGCTGAATCCAAATAATAATGTTGGTAGTGTTTTATACTTTAGAAAACACCACCTAACTTTCGTCACCCACAAAAAAGTTGTGAAATAGATATTATATTTTATTGGCTTGTTGATACATTTATTTCACATCTTAGTATATTTAAAATTAGAATGAGTTTCATGCTCAATGGTAACTTACATAGCTACTGGCCAGATGACGATTCTGTACTTGTAGACTTTTCCTGGTGATATGAATGCAACTCACTAATCTCAACTGTTAGCTCTCAATAGACTGTTTAAGGAAAGAATGTGAGTCCTGGTTATTGCCTGAACACTTTTCACTGGACACCTTGGGATATTTTCCAGGGACAAAACTTTCAGAATAAACAAAGCTTGAAAAATATTGTTGTGATGATAGTTGAGCACACTTACAAAGTGGTGTATTGCGAATACACCCACAGCACAGAGGATAACATAGATAAAACATGAATACAGAGAACTTTGAATCAAAGAGTGATCCAGAAGGCTTGCACTATAAACATGAAGAGTTTTTGAGAGTCCCTTAACCCAAAGATTCTCACATTTTCTTGGTTAATGAGACTTTTAGGACCTTCATACTTTTCACAGGCCAAAAGAAATACCCTAACAGTTCCTTTTGTTAAACACTTAGATCCAACAACTTTGTAGCATTTGAAAAAAATATCTTGATCTTATACTTAAGTAATTAGACTTATCTCCTAATGGAATTGATGTGCTTTTGGAAGTTGAAAAACTTCCCTAACCTTGGAATCTACACTGGACACTACCACACTCATTTCTTTTGCATGTTATTTTTTGCAGCATTTCTTTTCAATCATAGCAGTTGATAATAACCTAGTTTCACAGAATATTATCAAAAAGAATGTAGCTTGATATAAATGTTGAAATTGTGGCTAACTTTGAGCTAGAAGTTTGTACCTCTCTAATATAGGTCAAATATCAACGTGTTCCAACAGATGAAATAGCCCATGGAAATTCAGTGGGTTCCCTGCGGTTCTTTGAGGTACTGGGTTCAAAGTGTGATGGTTAATACTGATTGTCAAGTTGGTTGGCTTGAGAGACACCAAGCAGTTAAGTAAATCATGTTTCTGGGTGTGTCTGGGTGGGTCATGGAGGCATGACCTCCGGAATGTATCTGGCTCCTGACTTCTTTCTCTATTTCCCAAATGTTATGAATCAAGTAGCTTTTCTCCACCATTTCCTTTTGCCATGAACATCCTCCATCATCTGTGATTTTAAAACAACACAGCTGCCAAATCATATCTTGGCATATGACTTGCATCAAACTAATCTTACATTATTCTGCCAAATTTCCCATTGCTCGATTACCTCCACTCCTTCTTTTACCATTGTTCAATAGTTGGCTCAAGTTCCAGCTTTATTTCTCTATCTTCCAGCTCTAACTTTATGCAAATTTATTTTTTAATCAAAGTCAGTTTCTTCAACCATACAATATCATAATATTAATTTCATAAGGTTTGGAAAAGATTAAGTGAGTTAATAAATATAATCTTCATACAACAGTGCTTGGCAGAATAGGTCCTTAAAAAGGGTAACTGCTTTTGTCTTTGTTTTTTTTTAGAAATTTTTTTGTTTTTATAGTGGCAGTGTTCAAACCTAGGGCCTTAACCTTTCAAGGTTAGTGTTCTATTATGGTCTCATCTTTCCATATTCTTACTGTTTTCATTGTGACAATAATACAGCAATGCACCAAGCAGACAAAATTCCTTGCCCATGGAGGTCACTTTTTAATGAGTGCTGCTAAATAACTGCGTATTGGGAGCAATAGTCACTGTATGACCAGCCACATAGTTACTCACAGGCCCAGTGAGTTCTAAAGATAGTTACTCACAGGCCCAGTGAGTTCTAAAGATTATTAGTGAATTGTGAGATTTTTGTATGATATTGCTTATGATGTTTATCAAATGTTTTGCATGATGGCTATTAATGTGTGTACTTTCCATTCATTAAACTTTAAGTACATTGCTTCTAGGTTAGTCTCCTGGCACCTGACACATACTAAGTGTGTTTAGTGACAGAAAACATTTTAGGGAGCTTCTTTTTTAGGGTTCTCTTTACCCTTTCAGCATCAGGCTGCTGTAGAGAAGGGCTCACTATGTAGCTGTCTCAAATGAAGGTGTTCTCAGTTCCAATCAGATTTTGTTATCTCCAAATTACTCTGCTTGTCCCAGTTATTCAATGTGGACATTTTAGTAGTTTCATTACTTTAAGTTTTCTCATTATCAGTGCAGATGGTTTTAGGGAAAACTCCTAGCTAGAAAGAGCATTCAGTGCGAACCACAGGCTAGTGCAGAGTGTACAAGTTTTGGTCCACTACAGTACAACATACACCTGTTCTCTGACTCTCCACTGTGGCCCCTCCTGTAGTATCAAATGACTATCAAAGAAAATCTTGGAAATATTTAAGTATAGGAATTATCTCTAAAGCAATATCAGGGGCTGAACTGTTACATGATTTTTGGCTTTGTCTCCCTCATGATGTAATTGATACTCAACCTTTTTAAAAATTAATCACAAGATTTGTTTTGGCAAATGTAAAGTAAATGCCATTTGTTGTCTCTCTACTAACACTTTGGTAAGGTCAAGGCTGGGTGTGCCTATGAATCAATTTCCTGAAACCAGGTCAACAATAGCACAGGGGTTTGGAAGTTAAGGCTGTTTAGTTACCCTCCAACTGAGATCATACTCTTTAATGGAGTCTCATCACTGATTCCCTGATTCTCTTTCCATAACAAGCTCTTCAAAATCTGCATCTCTTATTGAAAACTCCTATGTCATTTAGATTCTCAGAATCCATCTAAATCCAAGACACTTGAGATGATCATTAATGCAGACATTTGGCAGGACAGAGCCCTTTATCCCTTTGTTCTCCCAAGTAGCAAGCTATGCTAACTCCTGGGTAGGAAAACTCAGCTTGCCCACTAGATCATTAGTGTGGTGCCTTCTACACACTTGGGTCTGGCTCCACTGAGGCAGCGTGGAATTCACATTGCTGTGCACGGTCTCTGCCTGCAGCACACTCAGGCTTCCTGCTTACCCCTCAAGCTCACCTGTGATGGTTTCCCATGTCCTCTTTCATTCCTTTGGTAGGATACACAACATTCAAAAGGCAGGGAAGATGCAGACTCTTGACTAATAGAGTAAGCAATAAAGCAAAATGCCTTTGTTGTAGTCAGTGGTTTGCAAGGGAATAGATTTGACATGGGACACAAATGTATAGGAGTATTTTACAATATTTACCCAGAAAGCCAAAGTCTAGCTGAGGGCCTAGAACCCACAGCCATGTCCTTCCTGAGTCCAGCTTGAGGCATAAAGCCTTAGACAATGTCTCATGCAAGTCAGTATCAAGGATCTGCACCTGGAAGACTCAAAGGCCAGTGGTGAAAACTAAAATGTCTGGGCCAAGGGTGAAGGATTTGTGCCAGAAGGCTGAAGGATCTGTGCCAGAACCAGGAAGCCATATTCAAAATTTAGACCAGAGCTTCCCCAAAGAGAACTTCAGCCTTTCCCATTGACAGCCAGGACCTGAGCTCCTCTTCCAATGAGAACAGCCAAGTTTATATCTGGAAAACCAGTCACAGCAAGGAACAAAGCCTCTCCTGGGGAATCAGCAGCATACAGTTTTCTCTCACTCTCCTTTTATCTCATTGGCAACAAACCTCAGTTGGGTCTTGCATGCCAAGAACCATGCTGACTCAGTTCTGCTGGGTGTTCCCACTTCAAGTGACCATTAGTTAATCGACCACAATCTGGTAAAGCTAATTTTTCTACATTAAACATTCCTGGACTTCCTTCATCTGTTTAACTTTTTTCTGTTCATAGCAAAAAATAAGGTTTGCAGCCAGATGGGAGGCTGCCTTCAGATACAGAGGGAAAAGCTTGATATTTGGCTCTGGTAACTTTATTCTGTCTTTCATCTCTTTCAGATGCAAAATTTCCTTCTCACCACCTTTTTTTTTCAGCTAGCTCACCTATACTTGTACATTTGCACTCACAATCCTCTTTCCCTGGTACTATAGCACTTAACCCCTGTGCCCACCCCCTTACTATTATGTTCCAGTCTGTCTCATGTATCATCTCTAACGACAATACAACCCCCCATTCTATTCCCCTAGCTTAGTTGGATTTAATGCTAAAATAATATTCTGCTTTTAGTTGTTGTTGTTGCTGTTGTTGGAAAGAGGAGACAGCAACTCAGAGATCTTGAAACTCCTACCATCCTTCCCGGCTTTAGCACACCCAGAACTCAATGGGAGTCCTTATGGTAGTCCTTATGGTAGTCAGAGTCCCACTGTGCACTCAGGGAAGGGGAGCGGAGACCATATTCCTCTTCCATCCATTCAGATTCCATGACTCCAGAGCTCAGGAAAAACATCCACGGATAAGAACATAATTAAGGTTGTTATTTTACATAGTAATCTTCAAAAGAGTTCCTCACCACCTTGTTTTGAAGGCCTATATTGTCATTGTTTTGCGTTCTTTGCTATTACTATTTGTCTTTTTTTCTAGTAATTTGTTTTCCCCTCTAATGCAGAAAGGATAGATGTACACATGCAAATACCTCTAATGCAGAAAGGATAGATGTACACGTAGAGGCTTATACATGCCTAGAACTTCTCCTAAACAGTTTATGAGAATTGATTGTATTAGGTATGATAATATGAACAGCTACTTTGAAGAAAAAGAGACATTATGGTAACCACTGCTGATTTCCTAACGTCGTGCTGTGAAATCCAGTAATGCTTTTATTCTTTGTTTAGGGTGGCTTTAGTCTGCTTTGTAATATTTAATTTCAACATACATGAAGGTATGGACAGTTATTTTGAAGAGAACAAGACACATTACAGTAGTCAATGTTGATTTTCCTATTGTCTGGTTTTGAAGACCTTTCATTTTTCTATTTTGATCAGTTTTATTCTATTTTGATCAGTTTTATACTATTTTGTTTTGTATGAATTCATTGTGTGTGAAGATATAGACAACTATTTAGAGGAAAACAAAAGACATTATGATAGCCATTGTTGATCTCCTGTTCTCTGGCTTTGAAATCCTGTGTTGCTTGCATTGTTTTGTTCTGATCTGCTTTTTTCTATTTTGATTTGTTTTGTTTTACCCTCTTTAAAAAAAAAAAAAACTAAAACAAAACAAAACACTCCAGGGAGAATGAATTCTGCCTGCAAGGATCTGTAACAGAGCTTTTCCATGTGATTCTTGCAGGATGAGACTATATATATTCACCTTTTCCCCAAATAAGTAGAGCAAAGGCCAAAGGTTCCCTACTGCCCTATTGCCCTATTTGCAAAAGTGAGTCAAAATGAACTTCAATCCCAGGGTACCCCTGCTTACAAGGGGAGTGAGGTTTTTTTCCCTAACTTTTTTTCAATTACAGTTCACATTTTCATTAAGCATTCTGTCTTTAGTCATTAGCAGTTATCTCTTCTGGGAAGTCAGACAAGAGACTCACCTATGTGACAGAATCTTAGTGCTACAGGGTGAAAACTTCTTTCTCCTTGCCCAAAGCAACTATCTCTGCAACCCTGGGAAAGAAAAAGGTTTTTTTTTTTTTCCATGCCAATGGTTCTTAAATTTAAGCATGCAACAAAACTGTCAGGCACCAATACGGATTGCAGGCACAAATCCCTAGATAGACAGAAATGTCTTATCTTTTTATCCAAGAAGAATCTCTATTCTGATGTGTTTTTTAATAGTCAAAAAATAGAAGCTCATTTTCTGTTGGAACTGCTTGAAGTAGTGATGATAAAAAGACTGGACTTGCTATGAGTTACCAGGTATAACAAAATAATGAGATCAACAGAAAGAAAATAAATATTATTTAAAGAGCAATGTGAGAATCCATGGATTCAACTACGAGTGAAGCCATAGGACAATCTGATTTTCCAGTCAAGTGGATTAATACAAACTTTTCTGAGCTCTGTCCAGTTTTAGTTATATGCCAGTCACCATCAGCCTAGAGTCCTGACCAATATAATCTTCATCTATTTTTTCAAATGTCTCCTCTGAAAATTTGCTAGAATATTTGCTCTTGTCTCAAAGCATAATGATTTTATGTATCTATACTTTTGCTATATGTTCATTCTGCCTATATATCTATGCATCTATCTCGAGGATATTCTTCAGCCACCTCTGTCAGCCCAGTCTTTTAAGCTCCGTATCATACTGTTAACCTAGCATTCGATGTCTTTTCTGTCCTTCCATATGAAGTTTTGTTTCCACAGAAGCAAACCTTATTTCCTACTGAGTTTTCTTTGTTATTAAATATTTAACATCTTTCGCTAGGGGCCCTTATGAGATGTTTAACAAACTAGTGTGTATTGAATCGAAGAGAAAAGAAAAATGAAGTTAACACTTGTTGGATGGAGTTTACTTTAAGTCCTGAGGAAAATAATAAGAAATAACCTGCTATCCTTTCTATCTCCTAGCTAGCTTTTGTTTCTTCTAGCAGACAGATAGTCATTTTCACTGCTACTTTCTTAATCGCACATGTCACTGTAAACTATAATTTTGCAGCATAAAAGCACTTTCCTTTGAACCTGTGGGAAATACCAGTCTTTTTGGCTACAGGAAGATATTTACTTTAATATTGGTTACTTTCTTTTGCACATAAATTTTGTTTTTGTTGTTTTTTTTCAAGTCAATACTATAGATTTATTTTACTTGCAATTTCAAGGATTTCTGAGAATGTTGTATTTCTTTCTTCCTAAGGATATTACAAATTCTTCAAGCTTTTTTGAAGTTTTAATATCACACCTTTCAAAAAGGAAGTTCAGTATTCTGTATTTATGTAACACCTGCCAGTTTATTCTCTAAGTGATTTACAGTTCTTCTATGGAAGAGGAAAATAATAACATGAGAGTCTGGTAGAGGAGGAGTTCTTTCTATAAATGCCAACCTGAATGATTAAACATGAAAACTTTGCTAAAACACTTTGAGTCTCTTGTCTATATGATACCAAAAGCTCACTTTTCACTCCTTAAGTTAAAATAGTTACATTGGTATCATATAGACACAGAATCAGATATTGAAATCTAAAGAAATCCTAGACTGAAATCCAGGCCATTTCCCCTCTCACTGTTACAGCAATATATACTTGAAGAATTGCTCTACTGTGTAGAGGGAATAAAATCTAGGAGGTTACATTTGTCTTTGAAAGTAGCTTAGAAAAGGACTTTTAGATAGTGTGTGAGTTTTCCCCTCCATGTTGACACATTTGTTTTTGTGTCTAAATTATGTGTGATCTTGTGAGTTTGGATTTTGTGTGTAACATATATGTGTTTTTGAGTTGAAGTCTTTGCTGTTTTGATTGGGTTTTATAAATAATATATATTTATTTGTAAAAGATGATCACAAGAAAATATTATTTTATAGCTACACTGACAAAACAGATATGGCATTCCAAGTACTGTTGGAGACAGTAGATCAGTACTATCTTTCATATATTATAAGAGGGAGTTTAAACTGGCTCACCCGTTCTGGAAAAATAATTTGTCATAGTCTTGCAGAGTGGAGCATTCATGTATGCTATGGTACAGTGATTGTACTTCTTAAAATATACCCAAAAGAACATGTAAGAAGATATTATGCACAAAATATTTAACAGAAATAAACCAGCCTAGAAATCAACTAACAAAAGTGAGAAGAAGCAAAGATGTTCAGCAATGAGGATATATATACATTAGCTATAAATTACCATATAATGGCAAAAAACCCAGTGAATTATAACTAGATATGAAAGTATGTATGAATATTAGTAAAATGCTATTGAAAGAGAAAAGAAAGTCTCTGAAGACTACATACAATATGATAACATTCTGGTAAAATTTTTAAAAATTTGAACTAAATAAAAGTTTAAGTGTACATACATACAACAAACAGTAAAAATAAGAGAAAGTAAGTAAAAATCCCAATTTAAGAAAATGATTATTTCTGACAGTGAGGCAAGAGCATGCAACAAAGAAAAGTATAGGAGAGGGTTAAATAATTAGTAACATTCCAATTCTTGAATTGCATAGTGGTTTGAAGGTGTTTATTATATTACCATAAAATAAAATAAAGCTATAATGGACCAATGGTGGTAGTGTGTCACTAACCAAGAATTAAGACAAATTTAATCCTCTACATTTTAAAAAATACATCCAAGAATAAGAAGAAAAAAATCAACTGATTTTTTTTCAGATAATAGAAAATTCAATTATAATTGAATAAACTATAGTGATCTAAGCAAGACAGTAGAAAATCCAAGTATATAAACTAGATACTTTATAAACAAGAACTAGATTCTTTTATCTCTTCCTAAGATTCCATTCTTCACATGTGAGGCTTTATTTTCATGAAGGGACAAAGCTGGAAGAGAACACCGACCAAAGCTGTCCTGTTTACAAAGAATTCCTTGAAATCCCCTATAGCGCTGCTTGGCCCATGCAGTTACTTTTTATCTCTGCCTCACTACTCCTGTTGTTTCCTACGAACTTCTTTTTCCTTCTATCTTTTACTTGGATTCTCTTTATTAACCCTCATAGCTCCATTCACAACCTCAATGTATTATCTTTTTTCTTTGTGCATTTGACTTTGTTCCAAAATGAATGGCTTACTCTAATACTTTAAATTCAGCACCCTTGAGAGACATCTACTTAGGTAAAGCTCACATGAAAATCGTTTATAGCATCTCTAACCAGCAGTTTATTAAATGGCTGCCCTGGATCATGCACATTGGGCCATTTGAAATAGTGAAGCAACATTTGGGAAGACACCTTTTGAAAAGGGATGTTGGCATGACAGACATTCCTAAGCCTGGATCAGGCAACAAGCAGCCCATATACTTTCCCAACATGCATATTTAACTTCAGAGGCAGGAAGAACATGTAAATGATTATGGAGGAGAATTTCTATCTCCTCACTATATAAGGGACTTTTTTTTCGAAAGACTGATGTGTAAATGATTCTTGATTTCTTTTTTTTTAAGGAAAAAGGAGTGTCACATTGCATTGCGAAAGGCATAAGCAAAGAATGTGAAGAGAAAAGAATGTGCAGAAGATGAGCAGAAATAAACTGAAAAGCCAGTTTTGCTTACATAATAAGAAAGGTCTTGTGTACCCTGCAGAAATTTGATATAATAATCCATTCACTCAAAAAATATTTATTTTTGAATAGATGCATTCATATAAGTTAAAATATGTAAACTACTCAGAATAGCACCATAGTAAGTTTTCTTCTAGATCTTGTAGGCCTTGGTATAAATGAATAAATCCACAAAAATACCTGCCTTTGCAGATCTTATATTTTATTATAAGTAAGGTTGGAGCTTAAGTAACTTGGCTTACTTTATTTTCTTGTGAGTACTCTAAAGTAGGTTCACTATATCATTTTAACTTCCCTGCTCTGCACCAGGATTCCTTATAACAACATTAGGAGTCATGGTTCTATTATCCTTCCTACCTTACAGTTGAGGAAACTGGCTTGTGGACAGGTTAAATCACACAAGCAGCAAGTGGTAGGGTGGGGGTTTGAACAAGTCTGTGTAATTTGAGTCTGTGATCCTTATGACTTCCATAAACTGCTTCTGTACTGTACTGGAGTATCACTCAAGACACAGAAGAAGGTATTCAAACTTAAAGTGTGGCTCTACACAGAGGGGTTCTCTCTCTGTCAGAAATTGTACAGTTGAGAATTTGACCCACAGGAACCTGCTAAGACTTGAAAATGTTGGCTTATAATGTGAAGAAAATTTTCAACAACAATTATGAAAAGATCAGTTCAGATATTTTTAAAGAAGTAGAATGAGATAAGCATTTTCGATTTGTGTTGTCCAAGGTTTCACAAAGGTGAAGTTTAATCCCCATTGTGAGGTATTGAGAGGGTGAAAACAAAATCCATTTATAAAGTTTAGAGATGTAATGTTTGGGAAGCAATTAGGGTTAAAGTCATTAGGGTGGAGACTCAATAACCGAATCCTTTTGAGTTTATAAGAAGTGAGAGAGCAAGAAACCAGAGACACACTGACACACATATGCTTCCTGTCTCTTTCATGTGACACTTTGTTCCACCTTATACCAGTAAGATCATCACAATACATGGATCCTCCAAAAACATGAGCTAAAATAAATCTGTTTTATTTACAAAGTAGCCTGTTTGGGGTATTTCATTATAGTAATAAATAAATGGACTAAGACAAACCATAAGAGGTGGGTAAGGATCTTAGTTAGAGAGGGGTACAGTGGTCCAAATAGGAATAAATAGAAAAAAAAGCAAATCTGGGGGTAGGAGATTCAAGTAGGAAGTTGCAGACATTCAGTTAAGGGTGAGAAATGTACAGAATATAAACTAACCTGGAAATAGAAAAGGGGGGAGTAAAGTGAAGAAATATTGACAGTCAACCTGCAGAAAATTATCATCAACATTTGTGAAATACATTAGATGAATATGATTATCATTCTACTTATTTTCTGGATGCACCAATTTAACATTATCTATTATTTTCTAGAAATTTAAGATAATCAAATTGGTGCTCCTACACTATTTCTAAATTTTATTTATCCTGCCCACAACTCTTTAGTTATATCATGACTCTTACATATTAATAGTTACATAGTTTGTAGCTATTGTAGTCTTGCATGCTTTATGTAAAGAATGAGGACAATTTTTTAAAAGTTAAAAGCCAGAAAAACAAATATAAAATAAATTTTATACCCTGTAGAATTGATTAATTATTTTAGTAAATTATTTTGCTCATAGAATTTTCTACTGATCATGGAAAAGAAATGCAATTTATGTTATTAAGCTTGTGCCATTCAAAGGATATACCTCATATATAAGGGATATGTGGATTCTCTTTTCTTACCCTCCACCAATTCAAAATCATTTTTTACTTAAGTTACTTCATATTTGGACTGTAATTTTCTGGTACAGTTTTCTGTTCTTCTTGGAGTTTCTAACTGCCTTTATTATTTTGGTTTAACAAAAATATATGATTTTTTTCTGCAGTAACATTAAACTTTCTGGATTCTTAATTGAACTATTAACTGGAATAAATTTTATTCTTGTTAAGGTTTATTAGGAGCTTGTTTACATCCATTTTAATTACATATGATTGCTTTCTACAATTGTTGTCCAGCTATCACCCTGGTGTTAATTTTCTCGTATTCTTAAATTAGTGCACTCAGCTGGATTCCATGTTGTACTCTTTAATTACTTTGTTCTGTACTATGTGCTCAAAAGTTTCTGGAAAAGTATATAGAAGTAAATATTTTGCATCTTTCAAGCCTGGAAAAGTGTATTTTAAAATTTTTTTGCTCAAACTTTCTTCTTTTAATAAATACTGTAGTCTGGATAATTCTTGTTTAAAAATATTTCTCTTTTTTATTACTTTGTAAATAAGATTTTTCCCTCTAAATGTTTGGAATAGTCTTTTTGTGCTGATGTTCTAAAAATTATGAGGCAGTGACTAAAATTTTTTTCTTGTTAATCATACCTGTTTTGTAGGTTGTTATGAGATTGAATGAGGCAATCCATGGAATACACTTAGTGGACGGTATGGTATCAGCAGTGTTACTTGTTTATGTTAGTTGTAATTATATTGCCCAGAAACAAACAAGGCTTTCAACCTGAACACTTATGTCTTTAATTAGGTGAGATGTTCTTCAAATAATTTCCTCCATGTCATGTTGTTCCTCATTTTGCATGCCAATTAGATCTCACTTGGCTTAGGTGAATTCTCCAATTCTTTTAACTTTTAAAAGTCTTCATATCTTTTTATATTTTTGTTCTATTTCTGATTAAATTTTTTATTCTATCATTATTTTGTTATGTATTTTATTTTGGCAATCATATTTTGACTTTTGTCTTTTAGTATCTCTTGTTTCTGTTTTATGGATGCAGCATCTCACTGGATTAATGCTAATTTAGTGTTTCCCAGAATTGTTTATTATTTATTACTTTGGGCTACTTTTCATTCTGTTCATTTCTTTTGCATGATCAAAGAGCTTTGGTTGTCTCTTTAGCTTTATCAGTTAACAGCAGGGTTGATTTTAGCATAAGGATGGCTGAAGAAGGTTTCTCTGCTGCTATTTATTTTCCTCACTTCAGCACTGAGCCGAAATTTCTGAGTGTGTGGCTTAACTATCACTCCCAGTATGAGACAGCATGCAAGGAGAGTTTCTCCAAACACATCACTTTCAGTCCCAAAATTTTTAGGGTTTTACTCTGGAACTTTCTTTCTTGAGAGACCAGCCTTACCATTTGTTACAAGAACAAAAGCACTGGCAGTCATTTCCTTTGACTGAGATTAGGGAGAAGAACTGAGCGGCAGACCAGCAGAGTGCTCAGTGGATGCCACTTCAGCTTCATTTGATTTCTGCACCTGTCTCCCTCATCTTATTGTCTGATTATTATTTGAGAGGCTCTTCACACCAGGAGGACGGGTCCCACTGTCTGTTTCAGTCTTTTCTGTGCACGCTTTTGGCTACAGTTCTTTCAGTTTTAACTTATCCATCTGTATAATCTACAATTTCAACTTTGAAAAGTCTGTCAAAAACATCTGGTCTGTTGGTGGCTGCCATTTCCTGCTTTTCATATTTTTATGGATTTTTTCCCTCTTCAGAGTTCTTTACTGTCATTTCTGTGGGGGTTGGGGAAGAAGAAATAAGTACAGGTTTTCAGTTAACTTTCTGAACCTGACTTCTGCATTTTGGACTTAAGTTCACTTTAACATCACTTGCATTCTTGAAAGATATGTATTTCAGGAGATAAAGCATTCTTATTTTTATATCATTTCTGCATCATAGAAGGCAGGACATTTTAAGGGTAGAAAATTCACTTTTTTGGTAGTATTTGGGATTGAATCTAAGGCCATTGCACTAAGCTATATCCTCAACCCTTTTTATTTATTCGTTTTTAAATTTTTGAGACAGGGTCTTACTGAGTAATGTAGCTGCACAGGCCAGGCTAGAACCTAAAATCTTCTTGCCTTAGATTCCTAGAGCATAGAAATTACAGATATGTATCACCATATCCAGCTAGGAAATTCATTTAACCTGCATTCTAATTGAGTAGAGGGAATATATATGGAATAAATTTTATTCAGAACACAAATGGTTTTTAGGTTTTTATACATTGAAATTGCTTGGGAAGCATTAAAAACAAAATCAATACCAGTTCCCAAAGAATTTGGTATATAATGTACATAGGATGGAGTGAAATACTTGATTTTCTGATGAGACCTGTAAACACTTACATTTAATTCTCTATGTTGGTAAGATATGTGGAATCACCTGAAGGACTTTTAAAAGGTCCTAAAATTCAGCTCTATAACATCATAATTTCTGGGGATGGAACAAAGCTCTCAGTGTCTCCTAAAGCTCTCTAGGACTGAGAATCATATTCCTAGAAACTCATAGCAAAAGAAGGGAAATAATATTTGGTGAAGTATAAGATTCTATAAAGAAGAACATTGGATGTTTTCAGCACCCTAAAGGGGACAGATTTTCATGAGGGAAAAACATGGACAAAGGTATGAAGCTGGAATGGCGAGAGCTGGGGTAGCTGATGGGAGCTCAATTAGAATCCAAGCCAGATAACAGTGGGCTGCTCTAGTTCCAGAAAATGCAAACAATTTTAGAAAGACTAAGTGAACTGACAGGGATATGAAAGTCAAGCTACACATATAGTATAACAAATAAATCAACTCTATGTAGCTCAATTGTAGAGCTCAATCTCCAGCATATCACACACACAGACACACACACACACAGATACACACACACACGACCTGAAACTACTAGAAGAAAACATGAAATACTTCGAGACATTGAGACACTGAGATAGGCAATTTTTTTTTGACAAGTCTCCAAAAACACAGGGGACAAAATTTAAAAATTGGCAAATGAGATTATATCACACTAAATATCTTCAGCACAGAAAAGGAAAAATCAGCAAGGTGATGAGACAATCTACAGAATAGGAAAAAATATTTTCAGACTATTGATCTGACACAGGGGTAATATGCAAACTGTGCAGGGAAGGAATCAATGGAAACTCTCTATGTTGTTCAATTTTGCTGTTACCCTAAAACTGCTTTATAGAATAAAACACATTAATAAAATGAAACAAAAAAAGCATGTCAAGATGAAGTGTTGAAGGTTAATACTAGACATAATAGATTGCTGTGATAGTTCCTTGGGTGAGAAATAACTTGAGTAATGTTTTAAGAATACTTTGGGCATGATGTATAGAATATCTAGATCACAACGTTAAGAGGCTATAGCAATAACAGATTCAAGTTAATGAGAGAATGAAGACTCGATGATGCTCTGAGATTTGGCAAGAATGAAGGAAGCCTTGATGATTGATAACTCCTCATCTTATGGCTTATGGTTCTGTTTTCATTATTCTGATGAAAAAAGGCAGTAGTGAGGTCAGCTAAAAGGGAAAGGCGCAAAGAATGAAAAAGGAGTTGAAATGTACAGTAGGTTCTGAAAATCTGTTCTTCAGAATGAGGCTGGAAGGCTGCACATGGGAAGCATTTGAGTGCATGAAAAAGCCACCATATGATTATTTTTAAAATCTAATTTTCAAAGGGCACTGGCACTGCTTGGGTGCATTTTTAAATCAGGCAGTCTCTCGCTTAAGTCATCTTGAGCAGCTACAGCTATAATTTCCACAAAAAGGCTTAAAATACTAAAACATTAATTGAAAAAGAGTACTTTGAAAATCCTGTTTGCCAAATTCATTCAGCTGGACAGGATAGGGTCAGGCCAGTTTTTCATCTGCAGAATAAGCTAAGCCTTTTTGCATGATTGCCCTGGAAAACAAATCTTTCATATGGCAAATGAATGACTCCTTGGTCTGTTGGCTTTATTAAAGGCTATTGCAGTCCTTTTTATTTATTATGTTCTCAGTTTCCTCTAAACTCCCAAACTTGAATATGAAATGTCCCACATTATTTAATCTGCTAGCTATTGTTTATCCCTCTCTTATGATGCCTGAGCTGGCAGACTCAACACTTATTCAATGACTCTAAAGTGTCTGTGGCATCTGTGACAAGGATCATCCTGGCAGGGCAGGGGTCTGCTCATTTTCTGAAGGCCAACAGCTTGGGATAGTGGGTACAGATGCTCCCTCAAGCTCTCGCGTCTACCTCTCAATGGCTCTGCCAAGCCTTAGATCACCTTTACAGAGCAGAGGGTACTCAATGTCAGCATTTCACACAAGCTAATCTTTCCTCTGAGGCAGCTGACAAAAGCTGCTTAGAACAGGAGAGTGACTTTCCCTCTCTGTCTCTCTCTCCCTCTGAAGGTCTTTGCTAATTTCAAGGTCAGGTAGGTGATACATGATATCTTAATGAAAGCAGATGCTGCAGTGTCTGGGCCAAAATACAGAAGAGGGAAGAAGAGAACTGTAGTCTGGTTCAAGTACTTTACATACATTTTCATATTTTATCCTTTGACTATCTTATGAGATAATCATCATTTTCCCGTCTTTTCGCAGGTTAAAAAATGAAAGCATAAGGAAATAAACTAACCCTCAGGCAGCTTTTTTGTTTGTTTTCTTTCTGTTTGTTTTTTTAAAGACAGAATCTCACTTTGTAGTTCAGGCTGAATTCACTATGTATCCCAGGCAGGTCTCAAGCTCATGGTAATCCTCCTGTTTTAGCCTCCAGAGTGCTGGCATTACAGACAGGTGCATTCATCACACCCAGCTCATTTGTGGGGTTTGGGTGTTGTTGCTATTGTTTGTTTAGTTTTCCACAGGCAGGTTTACAAATAAGAAGTTATTAGTAAGTACAGAACAAGTGTGGCTAAGTCAGATCTACCCAACTTCAGAGCCCAGTGCTTTGCAATTCATTTATGGTTCTGTTTGTCCCTGGCATTCCATGCCTCCCTACCAATGTGACCCTTTACTGTGTTATGTCTGAGATTCTTGCCTGGATGGCAGAATCCAAGGAAAATTATCTCTCTGTTTCTTCCTTAGAGTGTAGCTCCATGAAGAAATTCTCATTCTTGTCAGACACACACTGATTTTTGTCAGTGGTAGGATTGATTTAGCCCATTAAATACCTTTCTGTTAGGCTTGTGTTCTAACTGAGGTGTCAAGAGTTTGATATCTAATGTTTTATGAATCACATTGATGTGCTATGTCTTTGATCTTTTTTCACAGTCTGTGTTAGGACCATCTGGACACCTCTTTCTCTTGTAGTTTTTGGGATGGCAGCCAAAGCAAGTACGGAATACTGAACAGATCAATATAGTTAAACACATTACCATAATCCACAGACATTAAAACATCAATACCTCATTCCCCTGACAAAGCTTATATCTAACAGAAGGCTAGATGGCACAATAGATAGATTCATTAGGCTTTCACCTCTGGGAATGGGTTTCAACAAGCTTAGGATGCTTGCAAAGACGAGTTTCACAGTCTTAACTTTGCCAAACTTTGTTTATTGGCATTTGGGCTCTGATAATGATCCAATCAGTATAACAGCTTTTTCTCTTCAGTTGTTCAAGAGAACATATTATGTTGGAGGGAAAATTTATTTGAGCTTTGCATGACCAATATCTTGTTCTATTAAAAATACCTAAAAACGGCATGGTGGTACACATCTGTAGTCCCAGCACACCTATAATACTGAGAGGTTGGGCTCAGCCTAGGCAATTTAGTGACTTTCCAAGATTTTGCCTCAAAATTGTTTGTTTTTTTTTAACACAGGGCTAGCAATGCAGGTCAGTGTGAGGTTCTGGATTCAAGCCTCACTATCCTACAAATATTTTGACTGAGAAGCTTCACATATAACCTTGCAATTTTATATGTGAAACCCAAATTATAAAGAGCAAAGATAATAAAGGGTAGAGAGATAGGTCTTTCTCAAGTGGGAAGAGAATCAAGCATGGAGGGAGGGGGAAGTAAGAAAGGGAAAGTAAAAAGAATTAAGATGTGTTATGTACATGTACCAACTCCACTCAAGGAATGTAAAAATCATGTATTGCAGATTTATACTAATAAAAATTAAGAAATGAAGAATCCAAAAACTCAATGACTGTTTCTTGAGCATCAGTTTCATGACTGGCCCTATCCTAAACACTGGAGAGGTAGTGGCATTCCTTCTCATAGAGTTTATATTATAGTTGTATAGACGGAAAAGTAAACACAAACATAAGGTAATTTCAGGTAGCTACAGATGTTATGAGGAAAACAGACAGGATAATGTCTGGCACAAAAGATAGGATGGTACAAGAAGGACTTGCTGAGTCACTGGATCCAGTATATAAAGAAAGTAGCATGTATTGAAGAAGGATTAAATTTGAGACTTTTGCAGGAAAACAGATGCAATTTGAAACCATAATGGTAAGGAAAATCAATCAGACACACAAGCTTAAATATTGCATGGTCTCTCTTATGTGAGGAACCCAAAGTATAAATAATTTAAAGAACAAAATAAAAGGTAGAAATAGAAAACACAGAGATAGATCTTTTGCAGATGGGAAGGGGATTAAGAGAGTAAAGGAGTGGGAAAGGGAAAGTCAAAAGAATTAAGATGTATTATGTACAAGTACCAACACCCCACAAAGAATGTAATCATTATATATTGCGAACATGTACTAATAAAAAAAATTAAAAATACAAATAAAGCAAGTAGCATTCAGAAGTTAAGGGAAACGTACCCTTATCATGTAGAACATGATAAAAGGCTTGAGGAGTCACTGGAAAGTTTAAATTAGGAAGAGTGTGATGGAAAAATCTTGACCATATCAATTTGATTGGCTTGGAAGCCTCCTAGAGAGTTAGTAAAGCACACTCTGGATGTGTCTAGGTGGGTCATGGAGGTGTGACCTTGGATTCTGTATTATGCGGTCTCTGATCTCTTCCTTTATGGCACTGTGCCCATGCTCTGCTTCCCAGCACCATGAACTAACTGAGCACTGTTACTCTGCAGTGCCCTTTATCCAGGATGTTTCGGCTCTATAACCAGCTGACTAGGACAGAATCCTCAGAAACTGTGAACCAAATTAAGTCTCTCCTCCTTTAAATAGTGAGTATTTGGGTGGGGTGTGGTGGCACATCTATATTCTCAGTATGCTAGAGACTGAGGTGGGAGGATTGCTGAGTTTAAGGACAGCCTGAGCTACATAAGGTAGTTCAAGGTCAGTTTGTATTACTAGTGAAACCTTGTCTCAAAAATGAAAACAAAAACAAAAAGCAAAGAAGTTGTGGGTTTTTGGCCCTGTGTCCTAGTGATGGGAAAACAGACTGATACAAAGAGACATTTTTAATAATTTTGTTTCTGTGGGTTTTTTTTGTCTTACTACTTATTAGTAATTATAAATCATTTTTTTAAAAGCAAAAATTGTTGTAGCTATGGGAATGACTCTCAAAAAGTGGTGATTTTGCTTCCAAGGGGACATTTGTCAATGTCTGGAGTCATTTTTGTTTAAACGTGAATAGGGTATTTGTGCTACTGACGTCTAGTGGGTAAAAGCCAGAGACACTTCCAAACATTCCACAGTGTTTAGATAACCTCTACAACAAAAGAAATCACCAGCCTAAACTGTTAAGAGTTCCATAGATGAGAAACCTTGAGTTATGGTATGCAGAATGGATTATTGGAGAAGGAGGAAAGAGTAGATGCAAAATCTGGGGTAGGAACTCAGGGTAACTTATGGTTATTTGGACTAGAATGGCAGCAGCCAGGTAAAGAGGATAAACAAGACATAGTCTGGAGGTAAAGTTGATAAGACCTGTTGATGAGCTGGATATGGAAAATAAAGAAAAAAGCAGTCAGAGATTATTCCTATGTTTCTAGTCAAGCAACTAGGTAGTGAAGTCATTTACCAAGATAGGGAAGAATAGGCAAAGGACAGGTTGACAGGGATAAGGTCAAGAATATTATCTTGAGTATGTTAAAATGAGACCTGTTGGCTATCCCAAGAAGGTATCATGTGAACAGCTGAATATATGAGCCTGAAATTGAAGCTAGGGCTCAATGATCAGCTTGTGGTTAGTATTTAAAGCCACAGAAAAGGATAAAAATTACTCAAGAGATGATGTCTAAGAGAAATGGGGTGGGAAGAGTGCTGTTCTTTCCGGTATTTAGGGGACGCATTGAGGAGGAAGATCTAGCAAGAGGGTGGGAAAGTGAAGATAGGAAACAGGAGGAACCCAGTGAATGTAGTGTCCTGGGAGAAAACATCTGAGGAATGGAATTGTCACCTGTGTGGAAATCTCTGAGGGCAAGGTAAGAAGAGAGTAAAAAAGGACCTTAGTATTTGGCTGGAGTGGCTTAATTTAGCCAAAACAACTGTAACACAGATGAGAAATTTTTCACTGGATTAGATAGGACTGAATCTAGATTGTAGTGGGTTGAAGAGAGCAAGTGGATATAGCAAATATAACAAAAGAATATAAATACTAAGTTTGAAGCTGCAGTGTGTTCTTGTATTCCCAGATACTCAGGATATGGGAAGAACTCAGGAGTTTGACAACAGCCTGGGAAATACAGCAGGACCTTGTTTCAAAACAGAGAATGTAAATTCTTTCAAAAAATATTGCTGAAAAGGAATGGGCAACAAAATTTGACAAGAAAGTAGAATGGAAGTTATCCTAGGAAAGAGATCAGGGAGAGAAGAGTATAATGAGGGGTAGATAAGACCAAAGTGTATTATATACCTATGTTAAATGCCACAATAAAATCCATTACTTTGTATAATTAATATGCATTAATAGCAATGGAATTCCAATTGCAGAACAATCAGAAGTTTATTTTTCTTATAGGGTATTTTTGCTAAGTCCTAATTTTAACATTTACTTTAAAACAAAAGAGAATTTCAGTGAATACTTTCATGGTGCTTCAGGTGTTAGTACATTGCACATTGTGTCAGTTACCTGGGACAAAACACCTGACATACACAATTTGAAGAAGAAAAGATTATTTTGGTTCATGGTTTCAGTCCATGGTTGGGTGGTTCCAGGAAAGAAATGGCATGGCCAAAGAAAGCTGCTCATCTCTTGGCGTCAGAAGAGTGAAAGGAAGAGTCAATGAGAGGTGAAAGGATTAGTGACAAGATATACTTTCTAAGGCCATGCTCTGTGACCTCTTTCCTCCAACTCCTAATAAGGATGAAGTTAGCACCTTCATCATCCATTTACCTTGCTAGGCCTCAACTCTGCACATTGCTGTATTGGATATCAAACCCTCAGTACATGAGTCTTAGGAGAAAGCTCATAGAAACCATAACACACATCATTTAAATTAAAACTATTTTATAAATCATATTTAAAATTTCTAGAACCTCTATAAAACCACTAAAACTTCAAAATAGTAGTTCTCCTAATAATGAATTTGGGAAACCACTACACAAAATTAATCTAATTTTTATAACAAAGTGTCATGCATTAATCATTCAGTAGTGCAATAAAATTTTACTTCTTATAAAACCTTTCTCCTGACCCTGAAATTATAGCAAGATTTTAATCTTGTTACTGTCACTTAACTCTTTGGCCTTGGGCAAGTTACTTAACCTCTTGACACATAAGATTCCTTATTTATAAACCAGTAAATGTTGGTGTGAAGGCTAAATGAAGTAGCTTGCAAGTTGTGTGTATATCACATGGGGCCCATCTCTTCCCTTCCCCCTGACACCTGAATTTTAGAATGATCTAAAGTTCACCCTTGCAACGACTTTATACAAGAATTTTACACCTGGCAGTGGTGATATTGGAGGAAGCTTTGATTTTGTCCTCACCTCACCTGTGATGTCTTCTTACCTCATCTAGCACATAGTTTAGCCTTAATAGAAATACCTAAATTATGTTAAAATCAAGGCAAAATTTGTTTCAATGGCTTCTGGATTTCAGTGTATGTGACTCTGAAAATCAAATGTGTAAGCTGTGACAACTTTGAAAAAACCCCACCATATTTTTGGGTTAGAATTTACATTAGGCCAGGATCATAAACAGCTTCCTAATCTCCCAACCACAAACAGAAGGTTTTTTCAAGAAGGAAAGGGAACAAAAGACCTAAGATGACAACTTTTGGGTTATTAACACAATTAGGAAGGAAGAAAAGTATCTTCAAATATGGAAGATATTGCCATAGATCTAATATTGGGATTTTTGAAGAGAAAATAACTTGTGATTGGTATTCTCTTTTCAATAATGAGGGTTGCTAAAAGAGTACATACAGAAGGCAAGGAAGTTGTAGTGGTAAAATTTTTGTATAATTCAAGCAAAATGATCAGTTCCAGCACACCAAACCACCAGCTTGCTGTGCTCATCAGTCAGAAGAATGACATATTCACTCATCTACAAGGTCCCAAAGGTATCTTTTAATGTCCATTGAAGCCATGTCTGATGTTGTATGTTTGCCGCCCTCAGTCTCCCTTGTTTTCCCTCTGCTGGATCAGTGCTCTCAGGGTTCTGGGCTGGGGGCCTCCTCCTGCCTCTCTGTCCTGTCATGGCCCTGGCTTCCTCCACACAGGTTAAAGTGCAGGTCCCAGCCCCCTTCCCTGTTGGCCACGTTTCCTCCGAAGCACACTGGCAAGGGACCGCTGCCCTCTGCTACCTGCTCTTGTCATTGAGGTATAAGCAGCAGCTGCATATGCCTGCCCCTCCCCACCGGGCCAGCCAAACTTCAGGTGCCTTCACCCAGTTAGTGTATGCTAAGTGCAGAGAATTGATTTGGGAGGGCTCATTGGGTCCCGGCCATGGGCGCGGCCCAGTCTGGGGAGGGAGCAACCAACCGAGGTCACTGTCACTCCCAGTGCAGGCTCCTCTTGCCCGATTGCAACATGTCGCCCATTTGGTCATGCCCTTCCCATGGAGGGGGTCTCATTCCATGAGACAGTGGATTAATGAAGGTCCCTTCATTGGCTCTGCTCTCTGTTGGGCTCACCAACCCCCGACTTCAGCGCTGCTGTGCTTCCTGTGAGTGGTGGTGGGAACGAGTTTGGGTGGCTCTGCCTGCTGACTGGATTCAAGCTGGTGCAGACTTGGCAGGTCACTGCGAAAACACTGCGTCCTGTAGTTTTTAGCTGTTTCAGTTGTAGTCCGGAAGTATTTGATGAGCTTTTTTACATTTTAATTTCTTCCTGTGTCAAGAGGACCCATCTCCCTCTGTCTGGGTCTCTCCAGGGTGTTTTATTCTGGCATATGAATTGTTTATCCCGGAAGCCTTTGTATTCTGTTGCTCACTGATTGGCCATATTCAAGAATGACATATTCACAAATGCATCATTAGGGTAGGAAAAGGTTTCTGATTTTGTTTCTATTTATAGACATTGCCAGGGAACATTGAAACACAGGGTTCATCTTGCTTTTCTTCCAACAGACAGATTCTGATAACTTACCCAAATCTCAGCTAGAGTAGAGCCTTTTCCATATATGTGGGCCATTGCAAGTCAAATAAACACTCTGCCTCTTTTGTTCTTCTGCTGTAGAAATTAACAACAATAATGGTGATAATGGCTAACATTTACTGAGCACACATGTACCAGTGATGTTGTGTTACATTTCACTTAATTCTCATAGCATACTGTGCTATAGGAAATATTATTTGTCTAAAATCTAGAAACAGGAAAAATGAAGCTCAGAGGTAGGGTAATTTGTAAGAAGTGCCAGATGTGAGGTATTCACCAGCACACAGTGTAAGTCAAGATCTACACACTTAACCACTTTGCTGTGTTGTTGTATATTGTACAGGCCTTCTAACACAGCACCATATAAATGTATTTATGTTCTGATGTATGTTTCTCTTTCCCACTTGACTATAAGCTCCTCCAAAGAAAGGCTTGTAATTTGTCTTTTCTCTCCTCACATCTAGCAGTTTTTATCAGTGCATGCTCAATAAATCTTTACTGAATGAATGAATGAATGAATGCACAAAAAAAAATCCCTTTTCAGAAGTGGTTCTTAAAGGGCAGTTCCAAAGCAGTCTACCCTTACTATCATTTATAAATAAAAAGACAGGGCTAGTAATTTATCTGAATGAATAATTTCTCTAAGTAAACACTACAGATAGCTGGCAAAAAGTATCAGTCAATAAAAGGCCTTATATATTCTCAAAATCAACTATTTCCATAGTTCAGTAGGGAAACTTTAGGTCTCTTGTTTCTATCTTTTCTGTCATTACTAAGGAAGAAATTAAAAACAAAAGAGGAAGCAGGAAACAGTAGAGAAGCATTAGAGCATATTCAAAAAGCTAGATCCACACTTTGCTCTGTAGTCACTTAGCTCTCTGTGATATTCTGGCTTGTGATACAGTGTGTAAAAACAGCTCTTTCCATTTCCAAGCAGGGATGGACTTCTAAATGCTCTCTAAGACCTTTTGAATGCAAACATTCTGGGATTCTAAAATTTACCAGGTCGTCTGTGAGCTGATCCAAATGAAGATCATTTGAAAAAGTGTTATTTTGGGCCTCCCAAAAGCATGCATTTTCTATACTATAGACTTGAAGCTACATTTAAAAAACATAATATGATTTCAAAAACTGAAACTAGGCACTCCAGCTGCCATCAGGGAGGCTTCCCGCTGGTAACCAGCTGAGGTCCAGGAGGCAGCGGCCAGCCCTGCCCCTGCATGCACTCCAGCCAGCACTGGGGAATATTCCTGCTGCTGGTAGCCAGCATGGGCTTGGAAAAGCAGCAGCCAGCCTTGCACCAGTGCACCCAATAGCCACCATCAGATACCTGTAGCCAGAACTGGCTGGGAGAACTAAACCGTCATGCTTTGGAGAAATTGTAGCCAATGTGGAAAGTGCCTGGGACCTCACTACCGGCTTGTCCAGAAGAACCAAGGAAAATGTCAAGATGAAGAAGCAAAAGGCAGTCTCTGGCCTTCCACAAAAGCAAAGCAAGTCCAGGAGATGTAAACAGCGATAGAGATCAGGAGTCATATACCTAAAGTGTCTGAAGTGATGGCAACTAATGTAAGGAAGCAACTTTACGAGGCTTCCTTATACAAAAGAAATTAGAAGCGAAATACTACCTCAGGTAAAAGAAGAAATGAAAAACATAATGAAAGAATTGCCAAGCAACTCTAAAGAATATATAGATTAAGAAAAATAGAGGAGCATAGGGAAATGGGGAAACCTTGAATGAACAATACAAAAAGATTTATAATACATGAAACAGATTCAAAGAGATATCCAGGAAATTAAAAACTCCATTGAAAACTGGCAAAATTGCTTGAAAGAAACTGAAGAGATAGACTTTCAGATCTTGAAAACAGGTCTGCAGCTTGCAATTGTCAAAAGAAAGATCTCTTAAAAATAATGAGGAATCAGGAAATAACAGTTCAGCAACTGTAAGATGATGCAAAGAAAAATAACTTTAGAATAGTAGGTATCAGCAAAAAAGCAGGGGTCAACACAAATGACAGAAAAAGTCTATTTACAGAAGTAATAGCTGAGAACTTCCCAAGCATGGGAAAAGAATGTGACATTCAGTTAAGTGAGGCATATAGAACTCCAGCTCACCATAACCAAAATAAATCTATTCCCAGACATATAATAAGCAAGATCCCTGAGATTCAGCACAAGAACAGAATATTAAAAGCTGTTAGAGAAAAGTAACAGATCACCTATAAAGGACCCATCAGAATCACTACAGACTTCTCAACACAAACCATCAAGTCAAGAAGAGGGTGGAGTGAAGTATTTTAAGTCCTCAAAGAAAACAACTTCCAAAGCAGATTGATGTACCTGCAAAACTATCTTTCAAAATTAATGAAAAACAAGATACTTCCATGACAAAAAATAACTGAAGGAATGTGGACCACCAAACCAACACTACAAGAAATACTGCAAGGCATTCTAGAGATAGATAAAAATGACCACATTTCCAGGAACAGTGGCAGAGGGAGATCACCAAGCAGGACATGCAATTGAATGGAGGGGGAAAGTAGGCAGCCAATGGCAGGAAAATAGCATGACAGAGACAAACCAGTGCATGTTGGCCATAACTGTTAATATAGATTGCTTCAATTCACCAATAAAAAGAAACACAGGCAGAGTGGATCAGGAGACAGGATCCAATATGCTTCATGCAAGAAACACATTTAACTTGAAAGAAAATTCATAGACTGAAAGTCAAAAGAGAGAGAACAATCCTCTATGTGACAGGGAACCAGAAAAAAGGAGGGATGGCTTGCCCATCGACTGCAGAACAGATAAGGAAGATATGACATTTTTTATACAATGGAAAGCTACTCAGCTATAAAGAAAGATAACCTTGAGGCTCTTGTAGATAAATGGATACAACTTGAGATCATGCTCATGGATGAAATGGATCAGAGTCACATGGGTGAACATCATGTTGTCTCTCTAATATAAAAAAACTAAAGGAGTTAGTGGGATCCAAAATGCACAATAGATATTGTGAAAGGGAAAGGGGAGGAAACCTTTAAAAAGGGAAGGCAGTAGCCATTGTTAATCTATTATAATGTTTTGAAGCCCTGTATTGCTTTTAATGTTCTGTTTAGTTTGGTTTTATTCTGATTTTTTCTGTTTGATTTTATTATATTTGATGGCATGGACAGCTATTTCAAAGATAACAAAACATACTATGGTAGCCACTGTAGTTTCCCTATTATCTTGGTTTGAAGTTCTGTATTGCTTTCATTGTTTTGTTTTGATTGGTTTTATTCTTTTCTGTTTCATTTGATTTTATTATGCCTGTTGGTACAGGCAGTTATTTTGAAAATAACATCATGGTAGCCATTATTGATTTCCTTTTGTCTTGTTTTGAATTCCTGTACCATGTTCATTATTTAATTTTGATTGACTCTATTCTGTTTTATTCTCTTCAAAATAAAAAAAATAAAACAAAATCTGAAACTAAACTTGTGTTTCTTTTCTAGGGTCTAGGCCCTAAAGATTTTGTATTCATGGTGGCAAGAAGAATTTGAAAAGCTCTCTTATCTATACCTAGAAAAAGTGGGAAAGATGCCTGTGATCTTGAACAAAGCTACTAGCTCATTTTGGCCCTCCTCCTGCAATCTGTCAGATGAAAAGGTGGGAGCTCATCAAAGGCCTCTTCCAGGGCACACATTCCATGATTTTCTGTACTTGTGAAATCAACTCATGATGTCTCATCACATCACCATTGTGGAGAAGGCCATACTTTGAAACCTACTTCTTCCATCCCCTTTCTATTATTACTCTGGCTTTGATTATATCCATCATCTCTATGACTAGTTTAACTTGAAAGTCATTTGCTTTACTCCTCCCTTCTTTGGTTCTATCTACATTTTTTAAATAATTGTGAATTATCTGATGAAATACTAGTGCTCATTTATATTATTGTCTAGTCATAATGCATGGAACTTGTATTACCTCTTACTATAAGAGACATAAAGTATATATAAAATTTGGTATGTACCTGTAAATTTTCTTGATTTTTAATTGTTATGATTTTATTATTAAATATGTTTTTCTCTTTAAAACACAAGTAATAAAAGTTTAGTGATAAATTTAAACCTGAATACTTTTTATTTAATTAATATAAGGGCCTATGATTATATTATTTAATTCATATAAGGGCCTATGACTTAGTAATAAATTTATAATAAATTCACAGTGTACAAATTTCCCATAAACATTTTAGACAATCCATGTCAGCTGGTCTTAACATTACAAGCTTCCTTTAATCCTTTACTACTTCTTTTCAAATTTGCTACATATATTTACAAAACAGCAAAATTTCTCACAAGCTGATTTAATTTACATTTTCCTCAGTGACTACTTCTACCTAACAGATAGGAGATTCTACTTTTTTCCATGTCAGTAAATGTTAATCTACTAGTTTGTTTTGTTTTTGTGAATTGGAAAATCTCACAATAATAGATAAGAAATAAACTGTTGAATATCTGTGTGTCCTCATTCTTAAGATGGCTATATTTTTGAATTATCTTTTTTGCAAAGTGGTGGTCCACATTTCCACTTCAGTAACTTTAATGTAATGGAAAGTCATACAAGTAATACAACAGTCAATATTTCAGATTTTTATGTCTGTCCAAGACAGCAGAATTCATGGTGGTAAAGCTGTATACCATGTTTGCATTTGAAATTATTTGAGTTTCTTATTTGTAGATATGCTGCAAGATGATGGGATTCTGAGTACTTCACTCCCAAAACAATGGATTACTTTATTGCCTTATTTCTTAAAAGAATGCACTTTCTTATTCTAAAATGTTGAGAAATTAATCCATGTCTCCTGTATCTGTATCAAGAATAAGGATGCATTTATCCATTTCTATCTCTTTTGGTTACATTATTTGACAAGCTAATTCTCTTTGAGCTTCCAGTGGATATTTGTTTCTGTTATTTTTAGTCAATTATAATCATTCTTCAGGAACTCTTGTCTGTGTTCCACGTATTTTATCTGGCAAGAAATTTCAATAGAAAATTTCTCAGAAAGCGGTTCCATGAGTTTCAACATTGGAAACAGGACATGGGAAGTATTCATTCTGCCCTTGTCACCACCAATACATCAGGGATTTACAGAAGTAGCACCATATCAATAGTAGTAAGTAAACCTTGTCTTTGACCTATGGGATGCTTTTCTAGAAAAGTCCTCATAACTGTGGCTACGTAAACCACTAAGTTCAAAAGGGATCCAGGATTTGAAGGTTAGCAAAAATTAATAAAGAGAAATATACTTCACATGAAGCAAGGAATGAAGCAAGGAAATCTCTGGGTTTCTTGGTACCTTTACTTTTGAAAGAGTCATAAAGATTTCTTTGGATATTAGGCAGATGGACCCCAGGATAAAGATAGGAGTTGGGCAGAGAGGAAAAGAGTCATCTTTCCCATAATAACCTGTCAGTGGATGGATATTAAAATAAGAAGGGAATAGGTTTCATAGTTTGATCAGGGCTCTTATTCTATTTCTTTATAGTGCTTGACTGTGTTCTCCTGCCTGTGTTATTTTTACTCAGAATTTTTCTGTCACACTTGTAGAAAGACAGAATTCTTGGTTTATAATATTAATCCAGGTACAGTGATACATATCAATTGTTCCAGGTGCTCAAAAGATTGAGGCAGGAGGATCACCTAAACCCATGAGTTCAAGGCCAGTCTGGGCAACAAAGTAAGATCTCATTTTTAAATAAGTAGATAAATAAATGTCAGAAGAATTCCTGCTTTAAAACTTTTAGTTAAAAATAGTTTCCTAATCCCATGTGCTAATCTAATATATACTCCTGAAAAAATATAAATCCTGGCCAGGCATGGTGGTGCACACCTATAATCCCAGCATTCAAGAGGCTGAGGCAGAAAGATCACCAAGAGTGCAAGGCCATTTTGGGCTATGTAGCAAGACCCTTCCTGGAGGGAAAAAAAAAAAAAAAAGAAACTCCTTACAAAACAAAGAGACAAGAAATCTCAATCCATTTACTATTATCATAAGCATTTTAAAAGTATACTTCATACAGAGCAAGTTTTTCTTTTTGTTTCTATTGTCCTTAAATAAAACAATTTTCTTATTTTCAGATTCATGCATGACATCAAGGAGGATGCATAGTCGTTCATATAAATAGAAAAATCTTGGAAAGTGATGTGCCGGAAAACAACATACTATTATGCCTTTATGGGTTTTTAAAATTTTTATTTTAAAGAAAATAAAATGCAAAATAAAGTAGAAGACAGACAATCAGAACAAAACAATGTATGTGATACAGGATTTTAAAACAAGATGATAGGAAGTCAACAGTGGCTGTCATATTGCCTCTTGTAGTCTTCAAAATAGTTGCTCATACCATCAAACACAGAAAAATCAAACAAAACAACAGAATAGAATCAGTAAAAAACAAAACAATGAATGCAATATAGGACTTCAAAACAAGATAATAGTAAATACAAAATAGCTACCATAATATATCTTGTTATCTTTGAAATAGTTGCCCATGCCATCAGATAATAGAATCAAATAAGACAAAACAGAATTAAAAACACACCAAACAAAACAATGAAAAGGATACAGGAATTCAAAACAAGATAATAGGAAATTAACAATGGCTACCATCTTCAGAAGGAGATCTCCTATAGTTGCTATATTGCATATTGTTATCCTCTAAATAGATGATCAGATTACCAGGTTTAGGCCTGTAAAGCCAATGAAACACTAAACACCACAAGCATTAAGTTGCATTTCACCTTGATAGCCATCATCTCAGCCTGTGTTTCTCTGGATCATCTGGTGGCCTATGGGGTGGGGGGACTCCTTGGCTCTTCTTGTCTTCCAGCCCACAAGCTGGAAGGGGCTGGTGTCTGGTTGTCCTCCCTGCAGCCCCCTCATGGCACCAACTCACAGGAAGTGGCTGGCTTCTTCTTCTCCTCCCTGTGGCCTATGCCTTTATGGTTTGTCATGAGCTAAACTGTGTCCTTTTCAAATTCAAGTTGGGTTCAAGTCCCAACCCCTACTATTTTTGAATATGACTATTTTGGAGATAGGGCCATGGAAGAGGCAATCAAGTTTAAATGAGTTCATAAGGATGAGGCTAATCCAATATAACTGGTGTCCTTACAAGAAGAGGAGCTTAGGACATAGGCAACATAGGTCAGTGAAGAAAATGACCATCTAAGAAGAGAGACCTCCAACTTGAAACCAGCTCTGGCATCTTGATCTTGGATTTTTCACCTCTAGCATTGTGAGAAAATAAATTTCTGTTGCTTAATATACTCAGTCTATGGTACTTATTATGGCAGCCCTTCAAATTGAAAACATGATCCTCTTTCTACCCTTAGAGATCCTTACAAAGAAAAGTCATCCTTCAAAGGAGAAACAGTTGTTGGGATTACATTATCTCCTACTTTATACATACATACTGACATTTAGAGACCTGGTTGTAATGAGGCTATCTGCTCTTTCATTTTTATGATTGTTTCACATAGGTTACCTGAAGACACTGTTAAGTCTAGTATAGTCATTTTATAGGTATGTAGCTCTTATTATTCTTTTTTTTTTTTTTTGCTAGGGCATAGGGAAACATGTTATAGTTTTCAAGTTAATTCAAACTACTACCTTAAGAATGAATTCAATTATCAAAATAGTTCATATATAAAATCAGGTTTATGTAGAACATTCAACTATATGCACAACCAAAAAAGGAAATAAACAGATATTATCAGTATGCTATGGTCAAAGTGATACCTAGAAATGTTCCAGGTAGGAAATCTAACCCTTTCTTTTGTATCTGTGAAATGTGCTCTGCACAGAAAGCCTAGGAAAATTCAGGGGGAAACATTCCTTCGTTCTTAGAAAAAATTCTGGAAAATTTTAAAGGAAATTAACAGAAGGAGGGCCATTTGGAAAGTACTATGTAAGTACCTTAGAAATTGTAGCAAACAATATTAGATTTGGTGGTTCCAGCTCATAATTCTCTTCTCGAATTATGGATTTTACATGGAATTATGTTTAAAATACTCATTTCTTATCACAATGCTTATTGTGATTTAGATGTTACAATTAAGCAGAGTACAATCTGACATCACCTCAGTCATGACAACAGATTAAAGACTACACTTTCTGCTGCTGGATTGGATACAGCTGTGAGTTCAGTTAGTGGACAACAGTCTAATGCACTTAAGGCTGCTGTTACAAGGCACACAGCTTTCACTTCTCTCCCAAGCAGATATTCTGCTTTCAAAGCTGCTCAAATGCCCAGTCATTTGATCATGTGATAAATACATATTGAACTTTTGACTGTCCCCATCCTTCTTTGATATTAACACTTTGGTTCAGGTACAGCCAATTTAAGAGAATAGGTATTCAAGAAAGAAATAGTCGTTGTGCTGTCATTGTGCACAAAGCCAGGTGGATGCAACATCTCACTTTATTACTTTGTTTGGCTTACATTATTTCCTTCGACCCAGATCTTCTTTCCAAAATCTGTTTTGTATTCTGCTGGAAGATGTAGCTCTTCCTTCCCAAAGGAAGAAAACCAAATTGTTTTTAGATTAAAATGTCATTTGCCTCCCTCAAAATGCAAAATTCAATCATACAAATGACTGTACAAATGACTATGGAGGCTGGTTCTTCATTTCCAATGTGGTGTCACTTAGAACAAGATGTTCTTCAACAGCTGTTATGCATTATTATGGAGGTTGAAAGCCCATCCCACCAATCACAGCAGAAGACACTCAAATCTGCGACTCCTTTCCTCAAATGAATTACTTCAGGCTTTAAAAATCTTAATTGTCAGCAGCAACCCAGAGAACAGATCACATAGGGGAAGTCCAGGATACCTCACTTGGAGTACAAGCCAGAGACAGAAAGTGGGAGTGGTCACTTGCTGTGTGGTCAGAGGACAATGAGTACTTCTTTTAACTGCTAATTCTATGTGGTTAATGCACAGGGGATCTGAAAACTGTAAGAGTAGGAAAGGTCACAAAGCTTGCTGGAGTATCAGCTGTGTTTAACCAAACTTCTACCCCCTCATTCCAGAGAAATACTCTCCTGACATTGTTGCTCTCCTCTGCTTAATATTGGTTTTTTAAAATTAAGTTCAGAACATGTTTTCAATATTTATCTTTTTTTGTGGTGCAATTTAAACAACACAACTTTAGTTTATGAACTAGTTGTTGCTTGATGGGGAAAGAACTAATTGTTCAAAACACCTGGCAGAAAACAATTCAGTGGGAATGTACAAAACAACAAAATTATTCTAGTGTGCTCAGATGACTCTTATCCCCTAAAGAGGGAGCAATAAAATTAAAGTGCATTGGCTTTCTTTTTTCACGTGATAGTGAAAGGATGGGAAGTAAGTATTTACTGAGTGATTATGTGGGACCAGGCCTCAGTATAAGGGATCTTCATATACACCATCTCATATAGTTCTAGAAAACCCTGTTAGGTTGGAATTATTTCCATTTTTATCTATCATGATATTGAGGCTGAAAATATATAGATTTCCCCAAGTTTCTATACAGAGAGTACATTGACTAAAATTTGACCTGACTGTGCTCATTACAAACTTCAGTTTTGTGTACAACTTTAAGAAAGTAGATTTCAGTAAATCTACAGCTTAGGTGATTTGGTTTTTAGAGTATATAGTGTATGAGAATATGATGCCTTTGGGGCAAATTACTCATAACTCAAGTAATAAAATTTTCTCTTTTTTATTTCCACTCATCACATTCTCATCCCTTTTAATATTTTCATGAACAAAAGAACTTGCTATAGCATAAAACAACACCAGGAAAAATGTGATCAGAACCCCCTAAAAAATATCAAAATGTTACTCCAGGAGAACTTATGTTCTTTAATTCATCTCTTCATTCAAAATGACCCTCAAAAATCAAATACAGACAGAGAAATATATACATCAGAAAAAATTCTGTGTGTGCCTCTGATGATAGCTAGTGGGCACCTCACAAAAAAAAAAAATTATTGGTCCTATACCTCATTGCAAACTGAGGATTTCACATGGGCAATGAATGGTAGTTCCTTTTGTGTGGCCACTACTGAGAAAGTTGGTACAGGTATGAGGGTCTGACCTAGGGTTGGAGTCAAGGGACAAACCAAGCCAACTTACACAGTACAGGAAAAATGTGGGAAAACAAGAGCAGTGAGTCAGGGGCATGGTTACAAGTGAGGGTACAGAAGAGGTTAACGTAGTAGAGGCAGAAATCTGGGCAAGCGGACAGGAAGAAGAGTAAAGACAACTACTGTGAATGGCTCTGATGTATCTGAAAACATTTTCCACTTTGGGGCTGCTTAGTTTTTAAAGTATAGCAGATGTCAGGTGGGTGGTATAAGGTAGGGTAGACAAATCCATAGGATAGAAACCCAGAAATTTTATCCATAACTTTTATAATAACTTTTTTGTTGTTATTAGCAGATTAATATAGGCCAGCTCTCCCCAATGACACCAACCCGTGGCCCCTTTTTTCCCTGAGAGAAAGCGTTTTGTCCTCTCCTTTCTTTTTTTTAAAATTTTATTTAAAGAAAAGAAAAAAAGCAAAACAGAAAAAAGGTAGAAACAATACAGAATAAAAAAAACAAACAGTAAGAAATCTCTAGCTGATAAATTGCATATTGTCTTCTTAGATATAATTGTTCCAGTTACAAAATTAAAGCATACAAAGTGAACATTCAAACAGTGAGACTGCAAACAGTTCTGTTCAATGATCCAACAAAAACTTAGCAACATGGTTATTAATCCTACACACTTAAACATACATGCAGTTATATCCTTTATTTTAATTTATTTTTTTTTGCAGTTATATCCTTTAGAGCACTTTCTTTTCCTCCTTTTGCTTTTTAAGTCCATTATCTGTTTAGTTATATGATGTTTCAGCTTGCTCAGTGCCTTACTGATCTATTTTGTTGTTGTTATTTACTTTTTAATCACCTTATATAATTCTGTTGCTTTGTTTTTGAGTTTCTCCTCATCCATGCCCCATGGATCAGCTTTGGTGGAGTTGGGAGTTTTTGGAGATATTTTGTTACTTTCTTATCTTTTAAAAATTTTTTAAAAAATTATTTTGAAGGTAGTAAAATACAATAGAAAAATACAGAACAAAGCCAATTGAAACAGTGCAGTGAAATTGGTACAGGATTTCACAGCAGGTTACCGGGATAACAGTAATAGGTACCATAGTATATCTCATTATCTTCACAATAGTTGTTCCTTCAATGAAGTATAGCAAAATCAAAGGACATACAGAACATTATAGAACTTATCAAAACAGAATATTGAATAGAGCAGTACAATTAATTGGAACAAAGCAAAACAATGACAACAATATTTGCCTTCAAAGAGATGGTAGAAGGAAATCCCCCCTATTTGCTAGACTGCATATGGTCAACCTCCCAAGAGCTGCTCAGACCTCTGGCTCCCATTTACTAATGGGGGTGGGGTGAG
The DNA here is from genome assembly GCA_004027455.1 of Hydrochoerus hydrochaeris. Taxonomy (NCBI): domain Eukaryota; kingdom Metazoa; phylum Chordata; class Mammalia; order Rodentia; family Hydrochaeridae; genus Hydrochoerus; species Hydrochoerus hydrochaeris. The sequence goes on along the minus strand of PVLA01001427.1, from coordinate 243,742 downwards.
GTGCGATGTTTGATTCTCAGCATGCATGCCAGTAGGCTCACTGCTGCTTAACAGGGCAGCGAGCTGGTTGCTTGCTTTCTGGGTGCCCTAAGTTCCAACATGGCGCAGATCTCAGGAGACGCTGGTGGTTCTTGTCTGGGGTGGCCGCAGCCTGCCAGGCCATAGCCACTTCTGTCCTCTCCTTTCTGTGAGCATCGTACTATTAGGCCTCTTACTGATACACACAGTGCTACACTTCCATCTTACGTATTTTCTTATTTGCCATTTTCTGTTATCTATATTATTTCAAAAATGGCTCATGTGCTTTTGTGTTTTTTATTTAATTCTATAACCATTAATCTGCCACCTTTTAATAAAATTTCTTGTAAGCAGATTAAGCCTATGGAAACAAAGCATTTTGTCTGTATAGATTGGGGCACAGCACACCAGTATCCAGAGAACCCTGTAAGTATGGAGCCCAACGGGAACCTGGCCTTTTAAACACACTTCTTGTTAGTGTTATCAAAGAATCTGGTATGTAAAGAGTCCCCCTGGAAAACAAAGTCAGAATTTTTATAAACTTCCTTTGTAATAACTATGTAAAGGGCATTGTGGTTCAAACTTGAATTACGAAACATTGAAGTAAAAATCATTGTCGGGTTATTGTGCATACCATAAAATTGGTATGATTCTCAAAATAAAAATCAATAAACAGTTTTTATAACCCAAAAGTGGATATGAGTTCAAGTGGGTACCTCTCAGAATGTTTCTCCTGGCTCTTCATCATGTATAGGAGAAGCAGCTCTTGGGGCTCTGTGTTTTGGTCAGTGTTCTCATGCAGTGAGAAGAGAAAAAAAAATGTGAATTTTAGGAAATATCATGGAGGCAAAGGAATGTTCTTTCAATCCCTCTATTTCCTCTAAATACACTTCAGCAAATCAGAGAGGTATTGTAACGTTGGGATTTACAGCCAGGTTGATTTCAGCTAGCCTCTGATCCTACTCTAAATTCCATTTATGGAAAACCTCCCCCAAACAGAAAGCCCAAACCAAAACAAAGCAGAGCAGAGAAAAACAAAATAAAATAACAAAAAGCAGGGAGTGGTGTTTTCTTCTACAGCTCTGGGGCTTTCTGAGATTGAATATTATATATCATTTCAAGGCAGGTCAGATTATAAAGTTCTTCAGGGTTAACATAAGTTTAAGAAGAGGTTGCCAGTACATTGAGTCTGATTTTTCTTCTTCTGGATTCAGAAAATCTTCTAAGTTTCCTCACTATATCATCACACAGTCTGTTCAGTGGGTTTGTGGTTAGGCTGGTTAAAAGTAAGTCTGACACTATTTCCTCCGCTATATCTGAGAGGCTGTAACTTGTATTTGTTGTGTCTCCAGATCTTTGTCTCTTGTGGTTTGGAAATGGGAATGCACAGCTGCAATGTCGTAGTCAAAGTGGGGGAGGTGATCATTTACATTCTAACACACAGAGGATTCCTGGTCAAGGTCACTTATAAATCAAATAGATGTCATTTCATAAATATCCCAAACAACTGTATTTCATTACAAAAACGGTAAGTAGTGCTGTTAATGGGTACCTAAGGACTAAAATCAATTTAACTTACAGGCACTCAGCTGCTTCAACAGTTGTGAACATGTCTGAATGTTAATAAACACTGATTAGTATTAATATCATACAAGATTTTAAATGTGACTGGCATGAAATTCTCAATCTAACAGAGAGAGAGAGAGAGAGAGAGAGAGAGAGAGAGAGAGAGATGCCTGCTGACAAAGATTTATTCTCTTTATTTGCTTGTCTATGGAAATCTTCATACCTTTGACAGTATTACTATCAGTTTTACAAGGATACTGTGGCTCTTCTTGATTTTTAGAGACTCTAACAATTGCATGAAAAGAAAAGGTTGAACACTCATTTGTCACTCAGGGACAGCACTGAAATGACACTGAGCAAACCCAGGAGCAAGAAATGGAATGTGAAAATTGAGAGAAATGACAGTGAAGACAGACCATGATAACACACAACAGTGATGGGGAATGAGGGCTGCTCCTGGGAGGAGGAGTTGGCAGCAGCCACGACCTCCAAAACTAATGATAATCCTAAAACAGGTCTCTGCTTTTGTTACTTTTCAACACAAGTATAAAGGAGCAAAACAAAGGGAAGAGAAATGTGTTGATTGGAATGGCAAAGGTGTCTTATTTTGAGACAGACAAGTACCTGATTCTCCCCTTTTCTCATGCCCGTCAGAGGGGGCTGTGGTTTGGCTGAAGGTTGTCATGCCTCCCTCCCTCTCTTCATTTCCAGTCATGCTCCTTACAGTGGGTTGAGACAAGTAGCCTGTGTTCTGGTTATGTAGTGGTCACTCTGACAAGAATGTGGCTGGGCAGTCAGCCCAGTGCCCCTCCCCTGTTCCGATTGCTTCAGATGTCCCTACTGCCTCTTTGAAGAAGCATTGGTAGAGGAACCATCCTGAGGTAGCTATGACCAGGGAAGGAGATGAGGGTCTATTGTTAACAACCCCAAACTCCCCAAGTCCCAGTAAGCAGCAGCAAACACAGTTAGCTCTCCTGAAGATTCTTCGCTTTCAGTCCTGACATTTTTCTGTGACTTAATAGCTGTCAATCAAATAGCTCACATGGTTCAGCCTTCTCACTGAATTGCCATCATGACAGCTGCCACTGTTCTGGAGCCCTGTATCCACTTGAGGCACTGGGCAGACCCAAAATTTGAACCAATTCCAGGCCCACATTTGGACCAATCACAGACCTGAAGCTGCTGTAAGAGCAGCACTCTCCTCATCTCCTGTTGGTCTCAGAGGGCTCTCTCTGGTATACTGAGGACCCTACTCCACCCCTGTTTGCCACACAGGCTCTGTTCAAAAGGTATGTTGCTATAGTGGTCTGGTAAACCTGCTTGTGATTTATTTCTTGGGGAGGAGGGGTTTTGAAGTTCCTATAAATCTACTCAGGATTTTCATCCTGAGTAGTGTGGACAGAGTGGTCATTTTAAAAAACGAACAGTAAACATTAGAGTTAACCCTGAAGAGCTCCAGAGACTAGCAGCCAATGATTGGTGGCAGAGATCAGCACTTGGCAGGGCCGACCAATAGCATCTGGCATAAACTGGCATCTAGCATCAGCAATAACTAGGAGCAGCTGTGTCAACCAATGGCACCCTTCATTATCTGACATCAGGGCTGCTCGCAGAGCTGCACTTTGCTGATTCATGATTTCAATCTGAATCAAGCAAAAGAACTCTTAACTGATTGACAACAATTTTAGAGCATTTCATGTGAACTCTGATTTCTTTGTATTTTCTCTTTCAGTTATTTGCCTTGACTGCTCTGTATATGAAATGACTTAGACTCTGAGTGGAGAGTTAGGTCAGTATAAGGGTCAGTGGGTTTTACCGAATGATATCTCTATTGTAACATGGTTAAAATGTAAGAGAATACAAAGGAAAATAAAATATGTGAAAACACTTGAATGTTCTTTTCAGTACTGGAGATCAAACCCAGGGTCTTGTACATGCATGGCAAGAATTCTACTACTAAGCCACATATTCAGCCCTTGAAAAATCACTTGAATTTTCAAAAGAGTTCACCCCAGAAAAAAATATGCAAATAGGTTTAACAGTGCTTCAGCTAACACAATAATTTAAGTCACTAAATTCTAAAACTCATGTGGATATACAAAGACCCAAGGATAGCTAAATCAATCTTGATGAAAAACAAAGCTAGTAGATTTATATTATCAGATACTAATAGTTACTAGAAAACTATAGAGTAATAATTAACACAGGATAGTAGTGGTACAGGTTTAACAAATAGACCAGTGGAATAGATAAGACAGTTCAGAAATAAGCCTAAGAATGCATGGCCACCTGATTTATGACAAAGGTGATATATAGTGCAATAGGGAAAAGGATGATTGGTACTTAATCAATTAGATTTTCAAATTGAGGAAAATGAATACATAAGCCACCTCCCGCCACACACAAAAATAAATTCAAAGTGGATTGCAGATCCAAATGTGAAAGGTAAAACTATTTATAGTCTCTGGAGGAAAATCTCAAAGACTATCTACCTGACTATGAAGTGGGCAAAATTTCTTGAATAGACACTCAAGCTATTTAACCATATAGAAAGCAGAACAGATTAAGTGAACTTTAACGACTGTGTAACAAAGGACATCATAAAAGGGGTAATGAAGATACTTGTAATAGACATGTTCTTTCTTCCCTGTCTATCAGTACACACAGCCAGTTGGCTTACTCTAATAGGTAAATCTGATGTTAGTACCTACATAAGTAAGGAAAGTGGGTTTTTAATCTCCTCCATGACTCATGCAAAACCATTTCTCCCATCCAGTCTGTTGATGCAAAGTAACAAGGTCTATCTAGCATGTGTGTGTGTTTGTGTGTGTGAGTGTATGTGTGTGTGTGTTTTACCTGTGGGCTTCTGGGGTCCTAGCAGTACATTTTCTCTATCTAGATACAGATTTTACATGTATGCCCAATTTATAAAAATGTATCCAACTGGTACCCTTAATTTATTTCTTTATAAAAGTGTTATTCATGTGTAACACTGTTATATTTCAATAGTAACTTTAAAATCAAATAACACCTAAATTTAAGTATGGATGGATTCTTTTCTGCTACATCCTATAGAAATGTTAAAAGATTACCAATATAACAGATATATAGATATAGATATTTTCTATACCTATATTTACCAATTGTTAAAATTTTGCTCCCTCTTGCATTCATTTTATTGGAACCATTTATAAACAAGTTGTAGACATCATAATGCTTCACTACTAAATTTTTTAGTGTGTGTCTCTTCAGGACAAGGACAAGGATATAACTATTGTGACATTTTAAAAAAATTTTATTTTAGCTCCATTCAATCCAGCTATTCCCCTCCTGGGTATTTTCCCAGAAGAACTGAAAAGTTCATATCACAGTGATGTATGTGCACCCATGTTCATAGCAGCACAATTTATAATAGCTAATTCTTGTAAACAACCAAGATGCCCATCAACTGCAGAGTGGGAGGCATTTGTATACAATGGAATATTACTCAGCTATAAAAAAGGATGATCTTGAGGCCTTCATAGGTAAATGGAGACAACTTGAGACTATCCTCATTAATGAAATAAATAAGAATCATATTTATAACTATCATATTGTGTCTTTAATGTAAAAAGTAATAAGAACTATAAGAGTAATAAAACCCAAAATGTGTAATTGCTATTGTAAAAAAGAGAGGAAAAGAAAGGGCTCTATGTGAGATAATTGCATGTGTGTTTGAGTGTGTAAAATAGATGACCATATTGCTGAATCTTTGTTAGATCTTTGAGCAGAACTGTTTGCAGTCTCACTGTTTGAATGTGTACTATGTATCCTTTAATTTTGTAACTTGAACAACTATATCCAAGAAGACATTATGTAATTTATCAACTAGTGATTTCTTAGTGTTTTTTTCTCTTTTTTCCTTTTTTTTCTTTTAGAATTCCATATTGTTGCCACCCTTTTTGCTGTTTTGCTTTTTTTCTTTTTAAATAAAATTTTAAAAATGTGTAATTGCTATTGTAACAAAGAGAAGAAATAGGAAGTGTTATAAAAGATATAACTGCATGTATATTTAAGTGTGTAGGATTGATAACCATATTTCTAAGTTCTTGTTGGATTGTTGAACAGATCTTTTTGCAGCCTCACTGCTTGAATGTTCACTTTGTGTGCTTTAATTTTGTAACTTGAACAACTATTTCTAAAAGAAAAATATGTAATTTATCAACTAATGATTTCTTACTATTTATCTTTTTTTTGAAATTCTGTAATATCTCTACCCTTTTTCTGTTTTTTCCTCTTTAAATTAAAAAAATTTTATTTTATAGAGAATAAAACCAAACAAAATAAACCAACCAAACAAAACAAAACCAAAAAAAACAAAAAAACAAATGAAACCAAACAAAATAAAACAGAATAATACAATAGCAGAATAAAGGCAATCAAAATAAAACAGTGAAACTGATACAGAATTTCAAAACAGGATAATAGGAGATCAATAATGGTTACCATAATGCCTCTTGTTATCCAAATTGCTACCCATACCATCAGATATAATAAAATCAAATAGAACAGAACAGAATAAAGCCAAATCAACCAAAATGTTCTCATTGAATAAAACAAAACAATAAAATGGAACAAAATAGCAAAAACAATATTGGATTTCAAAGACAAGACAGAAGGAAATCCACCATATAATTGCTATATTGCATATTGTTGTCCTCTTAATAGATTCTCAGACTTCTGGCTCTAGGCCTGCAAAGTCAATCAAACAATAGAAGTATTAAGTTGCTTTTGTACCTCAGTTGCTAACAATTCAGCCTGTGTTCCTTAGAATCAGCTGGTTGCATATAGGGCTGCGAGTGGGGCGGGGTTGTTCTTGTCTCACAGTTCGTGCCCCTGTTGTCTCACGGGAAGGGTGAATTCACCATTGTGACAGTTTAGATTAATTGCCAACTTAACTGGTTTGGGAACTACCTACAGGAATAGGAAAGCACACGTTTGGATGTTTCTGAGTAGGTCAAGAATGTATGATCTTGGGCACTGTATCTTGTTCCTGGCCCTTTTCTTTCTGGCACTGTTTTGCTCTGCTTCTCTGCTGTTGTGAAATGCACAGCTTTACTCTACCATGCTGGGCCACTGAGATGCGGCAGCCTGGAAGTTATTTCACTACGGACTGACTCTTCTGAAATTGTATGCCAAGTAAACCTCTCCAAGTTTTGGGTATTGGTATTTTCCCCCAGCAATGGGAAAGCTGACCAGTATTAACACATAAACACTTGTAAAAGGGCGAACAACTTGATGTTGGAACTTGGGGCACTGGGAAAACTAGAAGCCAGCTCACCACTAAGTGGCTGTGGCCTGACAAGCCGTGGCCACTCCAGGGCGAGAACCTTCAGTGTTTCCTGAGCTCTGTGCCATGTTGGAACTTGGGGCACTGGGAAAGCAAGCAGCCAGCTCGCTGTTCTGGTAAGTGGCTGTGGGCCTGCTGGCACACAGGCTAAGAATCAAACATCCATGTCTCCTCCCCCGCCCCCCACCGTTAGCAAGTGGGAGCCGGAGGTCTGAGTATCTCTTGGGAGGATGAACATATGCAGTGTGGCAAGCAAGGGGGATTTCCTTCTACCATCTCTTTGAAGGCAAATATTTTTATCACTGTTTTGCTCAGTTCTGATTAATGGTACTGCTCTATTCAATATTCTGTTTTTTATAAGTTCGTTATTTCCTTCCATTTTGCTCTATCTGATTGAAAGAACAGCTAATGTGAACAGAACGGATGTACTATTGTGCCTATTACTATTGTCCTGGTGATCTGCTGTGAGGTTCTGTGCCAATTTTACTGCACTGTCTGGATGGCTTTGTTCTATCTTGTTCTGCTCCATTTTGCTACCTTCAAAAAAAAAAGATAACAAAGTAACAAAATACCTCCAAAAAATTCCCAACTTCACCAAAGCTGATCAATGGGGCATGGATGAGGACAAACTCAAAAATAAAGCAGCAGAATTATATAAGGTGATTAAAAAGTAAATAACAACAACAAAACAGATCAGTAAGGTACTGAACAAGCTGAAACATCATATAACTAAACAGATAATGTACTTAAAAAGCAAAAGGAGGAAAGGAAAGGTGCTCTAGGGAATATAACTGCATGTATGTTTAAGTGTGTAGGATTGATTACTATGTTGCTAAGTTTTTGTTGGATCACTGAACAGAACTGTTTGCAGCCTCACTGTTTGAATGTTCTCTTTGTACGCTTTAATTTTGTAACTTGAACAACTATGTCTAAGAAGACAATATGTAATTTATCAACTAGTGATTTCTTACTGTTTATTTTTTTTTCTGAAATTCGATATTATTTCTACCCTTTTTTCTGTTTTGCTTTTTTTTCTCTTTAAATAAAAATTTTAAAAAAAGAGTGAACAACTTTTTTCTCTGTTTTCACACTTCATATGGCATAGATTGTTTCCTCTCCCTTCCTTTCCTCTTTTATTTGAAAGTAAAAATTACATACATTTATCCTGCACATTGTAAGGTATGTATACTTTGTATAATGTCTAAATCAAACAAATTAACACATGCATTACCTCACATACTTATTTTTTGTGGTGAAAACACTCAGATCCTAATCTCTGAGTGATCTTCAAGAATACAATATATTTTTAATTATAGTGACTACATTGCACATGCGATATCCAGAATTCATCTTACATAATTGAAATTTTGTTTTTGACATGAATTGTCCCATTTCTCCCATTCCTAGCCTCTGTCAACTACCATTCTATCTTTCTATGAGTTTACTTTTTTAAAGTCCCATATACGGTACAAGTGAATTCATGTTATAGTTGTCTTTTTGTGTCTGTTTTTTTCCAGTTGGTATTATGTCTTCTAGGTTTATCCATGTTGTCAGAAATGATGGGATTTCATTATTCTGGTTGACAGATACTCCACTGTATATAATTCCACTATCTTAATATAATGTAGTTCTGACACTGTGTCTCTGGAGAGGTCATGACTCTCCCTGGAGATGGTAGAGTTCCCTGGAGATGACTAGGGGCTCAAACCAGCAAGACTTTCTCTACTTTACTCCCCAGTTGCAAGTTTCAGGTTGTGACTTATATTTCTGAATAAGCAGCTATAACTTAGCATTCCTATGACCTCCATCTTGGGTTTAATAATTTGCTAGGATTTTCATTGAACATACAGAGAAAATTTATTTACATTTACCAGTTTATTATGAAACATTTCATAAAGGATACAGATGCATAGGCTGGGTATGGGATAGTGGACATGAAGCTTCCAGGCCCTCTCTATCCAGCTCCCAACCACCCCCATGTGTTCAGTGACCCTCACTCTACAAGTTTTCATAGAACATAATCTCCAGCCATCTTCATATTACCACCTGTTCCTGGAAGCCACTGGGTGGTTAAGTTCCAAACCTAATCATCTGATCACTTAATCTTTCTAATGACCATCTTTTGCCTAGACTATCTTGGTGCTCCACCCTAAATTAACTCACTAGCATGCGTTTAGGTGGTATCCAAGGGGCTCATTTGTGAATAATTAAAAGATACTCCTGTTATTTGGGAAATTCTAGGAGTTTTAAGAATATAGTGACAGGAACCATGGACAAAAACCAAATGTAGTCATTCCTTGGTATTTATTCCAGGAATGTGATTTGACTCCTTACATCATTATCAATTGGGTTTGAAATGTACCCCAAATATCATGTGCTAAAAGCTTGGTAGCCAGCTGGTGGTTCTTTGAGGACATGATTAGATTACAAGGGTTCTAAATTCATCACTTGATTAACCCATTGATGAGATCATAATTGTAGCATTATCAGAAGGCAATAGAAACAGAAAGCAGGGGCCTCATTGGAAAGAGTGTGACATCAGAACAATATCTGGTTCCCAACCCTTTCTTCTTTGGTTCTCCCTCTCTGTTTCCTGGCTACCATGAAATAAGCAGCTTTTCTGGATCACACCCTTCTGCTATAATGTTTCTGCCTTGTCACAGGTCTAAAGCAATGGAACAAGTAGACCATGGACTAAGACCTCTGAAACCATGACCTACAATAAATCTTTCTGCTTTCAGTTGTTTTCCTGAGGTATTTTGTTACAGAAACAGAAAGATAACTGTTAGGGTTTATATCTAGGTGTCCCCCTAAAGCCTCACGTGCTCATATGTGGTGCTATTGGAAGTGACTAGGTTATGCAGATTTAAAACTATTGCTGAGAAACCACCAACAGAATGAAGAGAAAACCCACAATGTGGGAGAAAATGTTTGCCAGCTTCAGATAAAGGATTACAATTGAGAACATATAAAGAACTCAAAAAAATCAGTCCTCCCAATCTGAAAATGGGCATCTGAGATAAATACACACTTCTAAGATGAAAAAATACAAACAGCAAATAAATATGTGAAAAAATGTTCAGCATCACTGGTTATTCAAGAGATGCAAATTAAAATAATACTGAGATTCCACCTCACCCCAAAAAGAATGGCTAGTATCAAGAAATTAACCAATAACAAATGCTAGAGGGGCTGTGGAGAAAAAGGAACCTTTCTCCATTGTAGGTAGGAATGCAGACTGGTGCAAACATTGTGGAAATCAGTGTGGAGAATCCTCAAAAAACTAGGATTGGAGGTCCCATTCAACCCAGCTATTCCCCTTCCGGGTATCTGCCCAAAAGAATAAAAACATACCACACTGATAGATGTGCACCTATGTTTATAGCAGCACAGTTTATAATAGCAAGATCTTGGAAATAACCTAAATGTTCACCAACTGAAGAATGGATAAAAAAAGATGTGATATTTTTATAGAATGGAGTACTACTCAGCCATAAAAAATGATAAACTGGACACTTTAATAGGTAAATGGATACACCTTGAAAACATACGCATTAGTGAAATAAGACATATGTAAATTGTGTGATAAGCTGAAAGAAAAACATATATATATATATATATATATATATATATATATATATAATAGTTAAGATAGTATATTACTGATTCCTCTGAGTATGCTGAAGAGAAAGATTTGTGCTGGTATTGTTCAGACAATTGAAGGCAGATGTCTTGTGCTCTAGGTGAACGATTTTGGGATGACAGTGCGTAATGTACATACCATTGTTACCTCCTGATTGATGTGCTTTGAAATTTTATTGTTTTTCTTCTTTTCTTTTTTTTGTTTTAATACAATGGATTTTTAAAAAGTAAAATAAAACTGACTTGCTGTTAGGTGATTAGAGCTGATTGGAAGCTGGGAGTTTAGCTCAGTGGCATAAGCATCTGCCTGGCAGCTGCAAGGTTCTGAGTTCAATCCCCAGTACCATAATAATAATAATAATAATAATAATGCTTCCATATACTTTTATGATACATAATACTGGGTAAATTCTATATAAACATTGTTTGATATACTGTATTATTTAAGGAATACTGTAAAAAAGTCTCTTCATGTTAAATACAGATATAATTTCTTCCCAATATTTTTTATCTTAGTATATTGAACCCATGGATGGACAGGAAATGACAAAGGATATTTAATGAGAACAAATATGTATTGTCTGCTACTCAATAATTCATTTAAAATAATTGGCCCTATAAACTCTCTTTTGAGAGAATAGAATTCTTTTTTTTTTTGGTACCGGGATCAAACTCATGACCTTGTGCTTGCCAGGCAGGTGCTTATGCTGCTGAGCTAAGCCCCCAACCTGAAAAAGGAAATTTTCATGGTTAAATTAAATTAAAAATTTATCTTCTGGCCAGGGGAAGTAAAAAACAAATCTGATTTGTAAAGCAGTGCTTGTAAAAGGATGCACAGTCCTTCTGTTCATTTACTGATGGATATCTGGCTCCTTTTAGTGAAATGGTAAGAGGAAACCTGAATCTTAAGTGTACACTCATTGCCACTAGAGTGTCCTTAGTCATTATGTCTAGAGCCTTTTAGTAACAAACTAAGAAATACATTTTTTTGTGTAGTACTGAATACTGAACCCAGGGCTTTACACTGACATACATCCCCAGTCCTTTACCATTTTTAAAAATTGTGATACAGGTCTCACTACATCGCTAAATTGTCCAGGTTGGGTTCAATATTGCAATACTCCTGCCTCAGCTTCCCAAGGTGCTGGGCTTTTAGGCATGTGCAACCATGGCTGGCTTCATAATTTTCTTTTTTTTTTATTTAAAGAAAAAAAAACAGAAAGAGGGTAGAAATAATACATAATTTCAAAAAACAGTAAGAAATCACTAGTTGATAATTACATATTTTCCTCTTAGACGTAGTTATTCAATTTACAAAAGTAAAGCCTACAAAGTGGACATTTAAACAGTGAGACTGCAACTGGTTCTGTTCATCTATCTAACAAAAACTTAGCAATATGGTTATCAATCCTACACACTTAAACATACATGCAGTTATATCCTTTAGAATACTTTCTTTTCCTTTCTTTTTTCTTTACAATAACTATAATCCATTCTCATAAACTGTTTAGAAGTTCTACACATGTATAAGTCTCTACATATATACCTATCCTTTCTGTATTAGAGGGAAAAACAAATCAAAGCAAGATAACAAAGCAAATTCCTAGAAAAATGCAAAATGAAAAAGTCATATAGAACCACAATACTAGGTGATCTACAGTAGTTACTATGATGTCCCTTGTTATTTTCAATATAATTGTGTATATCATCAGGCATAGTATAATTAGACATAACAGTACATAGTAATATTAATAAAAACAAAACATTGGAGACATTGTATGACTTCAAAAGCAGTTAATAATCCAACCGGAATGGGTATCCTGCTGAATCTTGTCATCTTCAGAACAGTTGTCTCTACTCTCAGACTTGATACTATCAAGCATACCAGATTCGAACAAAATCAGTCAATACAAAACAGCGATCTAATAAACCAAATCTTATTTTATTCAAATAAGATCAGTCATAGTAAGGCAGTGTAAGTAATACAGGGCTTCAGTTTAAGTTAATAGGAAATTAAGGATAGTTACCATAGTATATCCTGCTATTTTGGGGATAGCTGTCTATGCTTTCAAATCTAGTACTGGTAGACAGACTAGAACAGAATAAAGTCAAACTAAACAGAGCAATAAGAATAATGTGGCTTTTAAATCCTGATAAACTATTAACAATGTCCTCTGCCTCCTTTTTTTAAACAATTCCTCCCCTTTCACTTTCTCAGGGTGCTTTGTACATTTTGGGATCCACTAACTGCTTTAGTTTTTAGATTAGGAGAGCAACCTGCTATCTACTTAAGTAGTTCTGAACCTTTTTACCCCTGAGCTTGATCATGAGATGTATTCCTTTACTTAATAAAGCCTCAAAGTTTTCCTTCCTCATAGCTGAGTAGTTCTCCACTGCACAAAAGTGTCCAACCTATCTGAATTTCCAACCTAGCTGCAGCTGCTGGATGAGCTGTCCCTATTTCTCTCTGGTTCCCTGTCACATAGAGCATTGTTTTCTCACCTTTGACTTTCGGTTCATTAACCCTTTTTCAGGTTGATTGTATTTCCTATTCAGAGCATCTCAGTGGACCCTATTTCCTGATCTTCTTTGCTTGTGATTCTTTTTCTTAGTGTATCCAGGCCATCTGTGTTAGAGATTATAGCCAATGTTCTCTGCCTCATTTCTGCTATGCTATTTTTCTGCCATTGTTGTTTACTTTTCTCCATTCTACTGTCTACCCTGTTTTTTGAGGCCTCTCTGCTATTGTTCCAGAAATCCTGGTGATTTTTTTCTTTCCTAGAACGTCCTTCAATATTTTTTGTAGGGTTGGACTGGTGGTCACGAACTCCCCCATTTCCTCTTTGTCATGGAAACATCTTGCTTCTCCATTAATTTTGAGTGATAGTTTGCAGGGTACATCATTCTGGGTTGGAGGTTATTTTTTTTCAGGGCTTGGAATACTTTACTCCAAGCCCTTCTTGATTTGATAGTTTGTGTCGAGAAGCCTGTTGTGATTTTGATGAGTTTTCCTTTATAGGTAATCTGTTTCTTTTTTCTGACTGCTTTTAATATTCTGTTCTTGTGGTAAATTTCTGAGATCTTGATTATTATATGTCTGGGTGTAGATCTGTTTTGGTTGTAGCTGGCTGGAGTTCTGTAAGCCTCATATATCTGAATATCATTTCCTTTTCTTATGCTTGGGAAGTTTTCCTTAATTATTTCTGTGAATAGCCTTTTTATTTCATTTGTATTTATCCCTGATTCTTTGCTCATGTTTTTTTTATCCTTAAGTTATAGATCATCTTGTTGTCTAGCCTTTGTATTGTTACTTCCTGGTTCCTTGTTATTTTTAAGAGATCTTTCCTTTTGCAACCACACATTGCAAATATATCTTCAAGTTTTGAAAGTCTGTCTTTAGTTTCTGTCAAGAAGTTTTGCCAGCTTTCAATGGAGTTTTTAATTTCCTGATATTCTCTTTGAATCTGTTTCATGTATTCTAGATTTTGTTTATATTCTTCATCAAAGGTTTCTCTCCTTTTTCTGGGTTCCTCCATTCTTCCATCTGTGTCTTCTTGAGAGGTGCTTAGCATTTCTTTTATTAATCTTCTTATATCTTGCTTCACTTGAGTTAGAATTTCAGTTTTATGTTCGTCAATGAGGTCATGGAAGTATTTCTTTATGTCCGCTGAAGCTGTGTCCAATATTGTATGTTTGCTCCCCTTGATCTCTTCTGTATTTACCCCTCCTGGACTTACTTTCCCTGGGTCAGTGGCTGGAGGCTTTTTCTTGTTTCTTTCTCTTGTCATGTTTCTGGTTTCTTTCAGACAGGTGTATGGTGGAGGTCTCAGGTCCTTACCATATTGCTTACAGTTTTTCTGAAGTGTGCTGGCTAGGGGATTGCTGCCCTCTCCAGTTTGCTGTTGATCTGTGAGGTGCACACAGGGGCAATGTGGGCTGACCCCTCTCCTCTGAGCCAGTCAGCCAGTGAGTGCCTTCAGCATGTTAGTCTGTGCTCTGTGGATGTCACAGATTTGGGATAGTTTCATCCATGGCTATTGGGTCCCAACCAGGGACTTAACCTAGCCCAAGAAAATCCCACCAGTCCACTTTGGGCACGGAGTGGCCAATTGATGCCACTGTGGTTGCTGGTTCAGGCCTGTCCTGCCCAGCTCCAATATGTCATCCAGCCAATCAGCCCCTCTGTGGGACCTAATTCCTAGCACTCATCAGGGGTTAGTGCAGCTCAACATGCTGGTTCTGCTCCCTATTGCAGTGCATCCTGCCACCAAGGGTCTCAGGCTCACCAACCCCCAATTTTGGCAGGATTGTGACTTCAGCTCAATCATGAGTCTCCTGACTCCAAGATGTGCCCAGCACAACACAGGACCAGCTCTGATGAGAGCATGTCTAGTTCCAGCCTTCCATATAGCACAGCACAAGACCGGCTCCAATGGGAGCTTGTCTAGCTCCAGCCTTTTGCCCAACACAGCACAGGACCAGCTCTGGTGAGAGCATGTCTAGCTCCAGCCTTCTGTACAAGTCTTTCTTCTTTCTTTCTTTTTTTTTTTCTTTTTCCTCAGTTTCTTCCTAGGTAGTGAGAACCCCTCTCCTTTCATCTGGTCTTCTCATGGTGTTAAATTCTAGCATCTGAGTTGTTTTTCTCAGAGAGGCTCTCTACCATACTACCTATCAATCTACCATCTTCCCCAGCCCATAATTTTCTTTTAAATCAAGAGTTTATACATATATTTTCTATTACATTTCAAAATTACATACTTTTTCAATTCCTTATTGTGTTTCTCTTTCCATAGTGAAAATTCGAGCTCAAACATTAATATAGTGAACTGTTTATTTGATTCTATAATAATAAATTTATATCAGAATCATATACTTTATTTTGTGCAATTAATTCTTTAATTTTTTTGTTTTTCTTTTAAAGAGAATAAAATAAAAAATATAAAACAGAATAAAGCCAATCAAAACAAATCAGTGCAAGTGGCACAGGCCTTTAAAACAATACAAAATCAGCAATGGTTACCATAATCCCTCTTGTGGCCTTCAAAATAGCTTCAGATACTTTCAGACACAGTAAAAACCAAATCAAACAAAACAGAATTGAACCAATAAAAACAAAACAATGAATGCAATAAAGGACTTCAAAACAATAGTAAATCCAAAATGGCTACCATAATATGTCTTTCTATCTTTGAAATAGCTGCCCATTCCATCAGATATAACAAAATCAAACAAAAGAAAACAGAATAAAACCCAACCCAACAAAACAATGAAAATGATACAGGACTTCAAAAAAAAATGTTATGGATTAAAGACTGGTGGTCAACTTAACACCATTTGAATTAAATCAGCACAGTGCTTGAGCATAGATGTTTCACCTGTGGAAAGTTGTCAGCATAAATAGAGATGTGGAGTAGTAGAAGGGAGCATTGAGGGATCATGGGTTCTCCTATGTGTTCCTGTTTGAGCCATTCGTTCTCCTGGAGAAGCTCTGGTCCTTACATTAAGCATTGTTTCCTGGCTCCCGAGGGGAAGACATGTGCTACTTAATCTCCAGGATGAACTTGTCATGCTGGCTTCCTGGCATGTTCTTGACTATGCTTATCGTTGGAGGAGCTTGGGGGCCTTCATGTCACTGAGGATGGCTGTGGTGGTTTTCAGGACATCCCTGGTCTTTGTTTTGAGCATGACTTCTTGGCTCCAGCATAAAACCCTCAATCTACCAGCATAGCTCCTTCACCCTGATGGCATAGACTTTCTAGTTTCCACTGCTGACCTTTGGGCCATCCCAGCATGGATCCAAGAAGAGACTGGCGTGAGTTCTTCTTGTGGGCTCTAGACCTACAGTTGAACTCATGGAAGTCATTGTCATGAGCTCTGGTTCTTCATTTGGACTCATGTAGGACATTTCTGTGGGATTCAGGCCTTGGCTAAATAATCTGTCTTTAGTATTGTGGATAGATTTCCTGGGTGACCATCATAAAATAATAATATAAATTTCATATCCTAATTCTAATTGTTCTCTTCACAACCCTGACTTTAACACAAAATAATAGGGAATTAACAATGGCTACCACATTCAGACGGAGATACCCCATAATGTCACACTGCCTACTGTTATCCTCTGAATAGATGATCAGACCCCTGGCCCAGTGCAAAGTCAGTGAAACATCAAACACCATAAGCATCAAGTTGTATTTCACCTCAATAGCCATCATCTCAGCCTGTGCTTCTCCAGATCAGCTGGTCACTTATGGGATTGGGGGCTTTTATTTCCCAGCTCACATGCTGGAAGGGGCTGAGGTCCGGCTGTCCTCCCTAACAGTCTTCTCATGGTGCTGGTTTTCAGGGAGAGCTTGCTTCTTGGTGACTTTGTGTTCTCTTCCTTCTTGCTCTGCGAATGGCCCAGAATCCATATATTTATACAAATATCCAAGATAAGCCAACTAAATAAAATCCCAAAATTTTTTGCAGATCTGAGGACATATATAATGAACAGATAGTGTAATATTATGTTCAAAGGCTAATTCATTTGTTATGGATATATTATATATTTAATACTAAAACTTTTAGACTCATTTGTTTTTGTTTATATTCAATTTTAGGCCTTTTCATCCTTGATATAATTGCATTTAAAAATAATGTAAAACATTGACTCGGCTTGAAATAAAATGTATTAAAAATATACTTGGGAAGTTCCACTCTTTCCTACTGCTTTCATTCTGTTTTCATCCATTACTTGTGGGTAATACTTTTCATTAGTTTCTGGTCTATACACACATAGCACATACATACTATTTACTTAAATTTGGGCTCAGCAAAGTATTCAAGTGGACTTGCTAGTAGTTATTGTGGATTTATAAATATGAATTTGTTTGTAAAAGAGGAAAGTTCTAATTTTTCCTGATAAAAATGGCAAGTACTTAAAAGATCAAAATATTCTGGAAGCTATAATCTTTATGCAAAGAATTGCATTGTTCTGCATCATTTGTAGAATGTATTTCTCATTGTGTAAAAGCATAATAGGACATATAATTGTTAGATAAGAACTGTGATAAACATCAACACATTTTTTTCTATTCCCTTGTTCTCTTCCTACTTCCCTCTTCTTTTCCTTTCATCTTTATTGCATAGATAATGTGCTTGGATCAAGGCTTGGGGGTACAGATAAACAACAGGGATAAAGTTACTGTCCTTAAGAAACTTATCTCCTATTTGGGGAGATAGATAGTGAGTGAATTAAAGCAGTATAGAAAGATAAGCTGCAATTTCCCCACCTTAATGTAGGGTGAAGACAGCAGTTAAGGTGAAGGAACCAAGAGTAAGAGTCCGAGCTGTGTTAATATCCCAATTTCCATCTTCTTGACTTCATCCTTCCCAAATGCCATACATAGAAATTAGGAAAAGGTAGTTGATGTTATAAAATTTACTTTCTTCCCTTTATTTAACTGACTAAATTTGCTTTGACAGGATATGTTAGATATGAGAGCATTGGGAATAAAGACTATAAAGCAGAAGCTCATTGACAAGCTACCTTTCAGCTGAGAGATTTGGAGAGGTACAAGCAAAACTATGTTCTTGTGTAAGAGTCTCACCTCAGTCCCCTCTGCAGACAGATGGTACTAGCAGGTGTGTGGTTGTATTAATCACAGCCACAGTGCTATTTGTTAGTCCCACGACAATTTTGTAATGTTTTTGCTTCATTTCCTGATCTATTACAAATCCTATAAAGTTCCTTAGGTTCAAAAGAATAGTAGTATAGAATGTGTTTAGGAAAAAGAAGTACATGATCGTGATAGAAACCAAAGTAATACTAACTTTCACAGATATGTTTGTACTTTATTCATATACATTTAGATTTTTTGAACAAATAAACTTAGAATCAGACTTCAGAATATAACCTGAGAATAAGTGTAGAAGTTTCTAAATTTTAAAATACAGAAATTAATCCTGTGTCTTCTAGATATGTATCTCTGAATAGCATGGTTTTGTGTGTGACTCAGGCATCCTCTATAGTCAAAATGATCTTTTGAAAATTCCTAACGTGATTTTTGTAGCACTAATAACTCTATTTTAAAGACTAGGATCTTTAAAAAGGAATGAAAATAAGCTCTAAATGCAGATGTCACAGTATTCAAATTATTCAGCTTTTAAGATAATCATCAAATCTCTGACTGGTAATGGGGGTTGGATGATAATTCAAAGCTGCCTTTGCTAATCTTCAGGTTGATTTTATGTTTTAATAGTGGAAAGCATATTTATTTTTAGAACTAGTTAATTTTCATGCTGTTTTGAGGAACTAATGAGGAATATATGTGAAATCCTTACCCCAAAGTTGCACACAGTTGTTCTTGAAAGCCTAAGTATGAGTTGATTTTATGTCTAAGATATGCTTGTCTGATCCACCTGCCGCCTGTCATCTCTACTATGCATTTCTTATGACTCTGCTGAGCTGCTGCCACACTCATGGCCTGGGAATTGGTCTTAGGGCTAAGTGGAGTCACACTCAAGTTATAGGTTCTCAAATCAATATAAAAAACAAACACGTTTGACTAAAGTAAAGCAAAATTTACCTTCTCCATCAGTTGCTTAATCTCTGTCCCTTTTCCATTCTTTTCCTGCTTGCCATTCATCATGCCATGAGTCCGTGTAATATGCCCTGGATCAGTTTTCTAGTGCTTTTCATCAATAAGAATGTGCAGTGTCAGGGAGAAACGTCTTGGCAATTATTTTAACTCATAGTAATAACATAGAAAAAATTAACAATACCCTTTGTTAACTTCAGTCACTTGAGAATCAGTTGGGAAGGTAGTATTTTTTTTCTCTGTACCTATGTCTGGAGTTTAATTAAGATTAACTCCTAAGCGTTAAACACAATCTGTTTAAAGAAATAATCTTCTTTAAGTACATTATTATTAGTTTTTATAAATAAATTAAAAATACATTCTCAGTATTAAAAATAGAAAATAGAAAATCAATACTCATAATCTTTAGTAAATCCCCCAAATTCCAAACCACTCTGAGAGACAGCCAACTATTTTAATAGTTTTATGGGTATCTTTCTAGAAATTAACCTTTTATTCATATATGTATGCACACATATAAAATATATAGTATCATTTGCTCTGACTTCATATAGCAGTACTGTAATTATATAACAAAGTACTGTCATTCAATTTGAGTTTTTAATTTAATGTTGTGTCCTAGCCATGATCCATTTCATTTTTTATATACTTGTTCAATACCATCTTTTCATTAATGCATGTACCCTATATTTAGTATTCACTTATTGATGGCTAGTTACTTGTTTACAGTTTTTATTACTAAAAATAATGCTCCAAACACTATTATGTGATAGTTCCCTGGTAATGGGCGCACATTCTAGATCATAGGTAAAATTAAGGGATTTTGCTAGATAATACAAAATCATTCTCTCACAAAGATATTATATACCAAGAATATTTGCTCCCCTCATACTCATGCCCTGCATTAATAGTGCCCTCATATTTTACCAGTAGGATAGAAAATCTTTATCTGTTTTAATATATATTGTTTTTATGTCTAAAGAAATGAATTATTTTAAACTGCAATTTATTAGCATTTATATATTTTTCTGGGTAATGCTATTTTCTTTTTATGAATTTTAAAGTTTGAACGTTTGTCTTTCTCTTAATATTTTGTAAGAATATGCTGAGATAAGGGTGTTCCCAGGGCTGTGATCTCAGCTAAAACTCAGGTTCTTCCTGCAAGCTCACTGGTTTGCACAGAATTCAGTTCCTTCGCAGTTGTAGGACTAAAATCCTCAGTCTTGGGGCTTTTGAGTGGTACATAGAGGCCCCAGAGGCTGGCTGTAGGCAGTTTACACCAAAATTCTTCAAGGGCAGCTGGACCACAACTCTGCTACTTTGAATATTTCTGACTTGTTTTATGGGCTCATTGACAATTCCAGGGCCTCCTACACTTACTGCTCCTTTGATTAACTTAAACTATTAGCTTCATCATGGGAGCAAAATTGCATAAAATACATGGCAAGAGAAGGAAATTATGATGCATACCAGGGGACAAGGATCTTAGAGGCCATTTCCAAAGTTGGCCTACCATAGGTGAAATAAATTTCTTTCCTCAAGTCTTAGATCTATTTCCCCTACAGGCTTCTTATCTCTCCTGTAAGACAGAAAACTGCGGTGAGGATAAAGTGCGGTGAGGATTGAGTTATGTTGACTGGCTGATCTTCAAATATTTCAACATAATATTTTAACCTATGATCAAGCAGTGCTGCAGCTTACTGCTTAGGTGGATTTTGTTCAGGGAGCTTATTGGGCTTGTTGTTTTGTGTCTATATCTTTAATTTTCTTGACAGCTGCCCCAGGGCCTCCTCCTGAGCTTGCCATTTGTTCAATCTGAGCTTGAGATTTTTCTGGATTTTTCATTACCTCTGAAGTTGTTGGTAGTGGTGGTGGTGGTGGTGGTGGTGGTGGTGTTGAAGGTGCTGGTGGTGGAAGGGTGTGAGCGTGAGGCTTCTTCTCAATTTTTGTCCCATGTGCTCTTATTTTCTCAGAATTTTTTCACAATTTTTGATCTGTTGACAACAAATTTTAAAATTTTGTTTTCTTATGCAGTTAAATATTTATTGCTCTCTCTATATATGGAGTTTTTATTTTTAAAAAAGGATTTGAGGTTGGTTGAAAAGGAGAACGATGCATGTACGTAGTCTATCATTTTGCTCTAATTTTTAGTGTTTTTGCAATTACATCTAACTGTCCATTGTAATCAAGTGTCAAGTTGTATCCACCCTTCTTTGCTCTCATAATCCTCCCTTAGTTCCATAGCAGAGATGACAAAAAGAAGCACACTGGAAGATAAACATCACTTTACTTTTGCGTTCATCCATTGGTTAAAAAAAAAAAAAGTTGACTGGTTGAGTTTGCCAGCTAAATGCAGCCCTTGCATTACTTCTGGAGTTCCTCCCCATCTGAATTACCTTTGCTAGGATAACTAAGCACTTTGATTACCTTCAAATGACTGGAACACTTTAATGGAATAGGATTATCATTCATGAAGCCACCAAAAGCAAAAAGAAACTGGAATCAAGTTAAGCAACTTCTCTTAGGCAACCATTGTAAAAGTACTGACAGAGAAGTAAAACCTCACAGATAATAATGAAGAGTTCCACATGGTTACAATTTTTTGCAAAGAGATAATATGGCATAGTTTAGCCTATGAATTAAGGTGGAGATTTTAAAAAATCAGATTTGGAAAGGTCATATAAATACTTGAATCTGTATCTCTCTATATATATTCAACTCAGACAACAGAATAGTCAAATTTGAACTAAACTTACAGTAGACTTGTATGCCTAAGGCATAAGAGATCACAGCATAAATTCAGATCCTGAGAGAATAAGAGTAAGTGACATATAGGACAAGAGAGAGTCATTTCACATGCTCTTTCAGCAGAAATATAGTAAAGAGAATCACAGAAAATAATGTTTCATAGGAAGCCAAGCCTTCCAAAATGGGCCAGGTGGAAGGAATATTAATTCTAATATACAAGGCAAGCACTCAAGGGTGAAGGGCTAGAGATTGTAATCCATCCTTTTCTATGCCAGGTTGAGTTTCATCCATACCATGCCAGGAAAATGTTCTATCTAGGGCCATGAACTAAGTGGAAAATTGGGTAATATCTATAAATTCTATTCACTCCCTTTTCCAGATCATTAAAGGCATCAAACTAGTTCAGACCCAACATGGACCCTCGTAACACCTCACTACACACCACCCTAGAGCTAATTACTCTATCATTAATCATTTTGCCCATTGTTTATAATCACCAAAGCATTTTAAATATAACAAGATTTTTATTCAAGCTTGCTTTAAATTAATTTTTTAAATAAGATTTTGAGTTCCCAAATGCAACTATCCATTTGCACCTACACTGATCAGTTGTGCAGCATTTTCCTTCTTTCCTCCTTAGTTGTTTTTCTGGTAGGACGTGCCCTTCCTACAGATCTATGCTTTATGTTAGACATACTTCCTCTTTGCTCTAGTTTTTCACAATTTTTCTTTTTAATAGCTGCACCATAACTTTTTAATCTGTTGACACAAAAGCAACCAAATGACTTTAATCCAAGTCTTGTTTTTAAAAAATCGAGGGCCAGGGATTTGGCTCAGTAGCATAAGCCTGTGCTTGACAAGCATGAGGTCAAGTTTGATTACCAGTACAAAAAAAATTGATTATACATTTATTTTATTCTTCATTCATTTCTCTGGTCCAGTATATTTTTAGCAATATGTCCTATGTGCTAATTTAGCAATGTGTCAATGTACTTCTTTCACACCATTTAGGTCTTTTTATGTTTGGACATGTGTCATGCACATTGCCATTTTGGATGTACTAAATGTTTTATAACTTCTTCAGTCTAAGTTTTGAAAAGTTATTTTTCTTATTCCATCCTTAAGACTTGCTTATTTATTCTACAGAGTTAAAAATAACAATTTCACATCTTCCTTTCAAAAGAAGTTGTATATCTCTGCACTGATTATTGATTTTATTTCTCTAAACTGTCATTTTCCAGCTCACTTTCTCCATAATTAACTGATAAAATGTAGTAATACATAGTATACATAGTTAATCAAAGAATTCTATAAGGTTTGTAATGAAGAACTATAGTCTTCTGTCCCCATTCCATCATTTCTCTTTCAGGAGACCAAAAAAAATTTGAACTCTTACGTGAATATTTTGCTATTTACTTCTATGTGCTTGAATTTCTACCATTTTTTTTTAATTTTAGACATTATGCATTGTTTTATCACTATAGAGGGTGAAGATTTTTCTTTTTCCTCCCCTGTTCCTATTACACATATTTTTTCGTTCCCTTAACTCCATTCTTCCAGTAAGATTACATCATATCTTTTATTACATTAATATCATGTCTTATTTATTATGAATATATAAAGAATATGAGCAAGGATGTGATTAAATTGAAATATTAATATATTTCTAATGGGAATGTAAAATGGTACAGCTATTATACAGCTTCTCAAAATATTAAACATAGAATTTTCATAGTTCCACTCCTATGCATATGTACAAGATAAATGAAAGTGTATGCCCACCCAAAGGCTTCTGCATGAATACTTATAAGGGCATTATTTATTATAGTAAAAAATGGCAATAGCCAAACACTGTCAAGTGATGGATGAATAAACAAATATTATGTAGCTATACAATGGGATATTGTTCAACCTTAAAAAGGAATAAGGTGTCAATTTGTGATACAACATAAATGAACTTTGAAAAAAGTATGCAATATTATAGAAGTCAAATGCCAAAGGCTATATATTGTATGATTTTTTAAAAAGAAGTTTCTAAAACAAGCAAATCCATAAAGACAGCAAATAGATGGGCTGATTGCCAGAGGATGCAGCAGATGGAAAATGAAGAGTGACTCTTAGTGGGTACAGTATGGGTTTTTAACTCCTTAGGCTGATAAAAATATTCTAGAATTATATAATAATAATGGTCACACACTTTCTAAAATCACTAAACTGTAACATTTAAAAGAGTAAATATCAATATATGAATTACATTTTGAAAAAGGAAAGAAACCTAAATTTTGAAAAAAGAAAGAAAACCTGAAAAAGGAGAGAAAATCTAAATTATAAACACATGAGAAAAGGTCTTCATTATTTTCCTTAATATGAGCAATATTTTTTAAAAAAATCTTTCTTTAAATTTTAACCCAGCTTTAGAGCAATAATTTTTGGCAAATTTCCATTAAACATGAATTAAGTGAAAGAATGAAATCATTTAAGTACTATTTGGTCATTTAATATTTCTCATGTGGCTATTAGGTACTTGAAGAGACGTAATTGAGGGCCTGAAGACTTCTCAGTTTGTACACTTGTTCTAGAATGCCCCTCCAATGGGTCCTATAACTAGATTTCTGTAAGAATCCTTTCATAACTAAAATAATATGCATTAAGTATTAACTGGCATGGATAGGTAACTGTACCATACAGTCATGCAAAACTGATTTTGTAACTTTCCAAAAATCTAACTATACAGTGTGAAAAATCTTCCTAGGATCAATAAATGTATTTATAAATCATTTAAAATTACACAGAATTCCATTCTGTAACCAAGCATAAAACTGGACTGGCCTTCTAGCAGTAGCTTTTAAATTAGGGACATTATTATCCTCTTTCTTCATTGGATTTTTTTCCATTTAGTTTTTATTGAATTCTCAAACAGGTTTTTGATTAGACAAATGCTGTTAACTTTCTCTGGAGAAAACAAAAATCTAAAATGTTGAAAGTATTACAATGAAATCATTAATATTTTGACATTTTTTCCATGGAGCCTTAATATGGCTAAATATGAAACAAAATTTAGAATTCTACAGATGCCAACTGAGACAGAGAATTGATATATACCATGACCTGTATCCTGACAGTAAAGACAAAATGAAACAGTATCTCTTTAGTCTTCCAGCTCTGGATGAAGAGTATGCCTATAAAAGCCAGATCTGAAAACTCAAATACTAGTTATCCATGAGAATTCTTTTGCAAGTCATGTTTATTATAAAAAATATGTATTATGTTTTGAAATAATTTTGTTCTTTAACTTTCTTTACAGTTGGTCTAAGTCTAGCTACAGTGGAATGGACTCAGATACAGTATGTGTAGATGGCAGGAGAATTGTTTTTCTTTCTTAGCTCACTTGTATTAATTATGATTAAGATTCTATATCACATTTAGTGACTCAGATATGTAATTGACCAAATTGTTTATTCTAGACAAATTGAGTTTTCAGGAGTCAATTTAGGAGGAAAAATGGCAGAGAAAGTCATGTCGTTTATGATCCTAATGAAATGGATGGCTGTATGTTCCCTTGTATATCCCGAAACTCTGGTATTTGTTAACTCAGTTATTCCACAGATAAATCAAACTTTTCTCCCTTAAAATTCTTGTTCCTTATAATGTATTTGGACACTATCAGTGATAAGGTTTACATTTTGAAAAAACTTAGTCTCTTAGACATTCTCAAAAGGTTTTTTTTTTAACTTGGTTTTCAGTGAGGTATAAGTCCTGAATTTCATAGTGAACATATTTTAGAATTTCTTGGTGTGTGGGTAAAACACTTTGTTCAAAGCTATACCAGTTTTTTAGTAGCTGCTATTTATTACTTCATATATCTGAATGATTCTTTGTTTCTTCCTTTGAATCTATTACTCCTGCTTTTGTATCTCAGTCAATTAATTCATTCACAATCAATTTTTTGTCCCACTATCAAAGCATATTAAGGTCCTGGGCTTCTCTGATATACCAATGCTTTTTAAATTCATAGATTTGTATTTGTAGGTTCTTTCTTCCTCCATGCTAAAAAAGTATGTTGAGGTTTTGATATGATCAGTGAGGGAAACTACATCACATTTACTGTGCATCTGCATTTCTCTGCTACATGAGTGTGAATCTACTGGTATTATGACAAGACTTATTATTGGCATCTGTCTGGTTTTTGCACAGATGCTGGTTGATCCTATCAGTTACCTTCACTTCCAATTGGCTGGTGCAAAGCTGTGAGTCATTGTGATGTAACAGTGTGACTAATAGCCCCTCAAATGAGTTTGCTGAGCAGTCTCTGTTTGAGCACAGTCTTTCCTTGCCGCAGTGGACATGCAGATTATGTCCTGTGTTAAGGCAAAAACATGAAAGTTTGAAAAACACTGGTTAGATTTAGAAAGTTTGTTGTTAATTGTCTCTTGAATGGAGGGGTGATCTTGCAAGGAAGATGTTCTGACCCTGATGGTTCTGCGAGTCAGTAAAGTTTTGGGATTGCTTTGCATAATTAATTAAAGTTTAATGTCAAGTGCTTAATTCAGCATTTCCTAGGCAGTGTATACTTAAGACATTGGGAGACAGAGACATGAGTCTGTGCCTTTTGTTCTTTCAGCTCACTAGGTGAACTCTTACATGAATTAGCACTCTGTTCTCATCATGGTTGCCTTGAGGATACTGAGGTGGTCTATAGAATTATGGAAAATTTAGTTGTTTGGACATCTTGGGGATATGTAAATAGGTATAAGTCAGGCTGTAGATATTTCAAATCTCTTTTGAAAATGTTTTCACTATTGCTGGAGCAAAGAAGCAGTTATCCGTTTTCATTCATCTGAAGGCTCAGGTGTTCTATGTTTGTCATATGTTTGATGATCCAGATTATTCCTAAAGTTAAACTGAATCAATGCCACTTGCAACTCAGTAATTTTCTACATAAATACTTCTATTTTCCTCAGAAACTGTTGTTTTACATCAGATAATTTCTGTGGGAGATGTGTAGCATATTAAAAAAGCATTCTTTGGCCTTTGTAAATCATATTTTAGGCACTTTTGATAGGCATGGGCCACTTCAGCTCATGTGCTAAAAACAGATTTAAAATACACTCTTTATCCAAGAAACATTGGTTGGGAAGGTTTCCAACACATACATTATTCTTTATTTATTTTTTTGCATTCTAAATATGGTGGACCTTGTCTTTCAAATGCATTTTGGCTAAGTAATTATCTGATCCGCCTAACAACCAATGAACTGCATCAGGCCACCTCACACCTCCCCACTTTTTATAATAGTCAGTGTGAAACATGAACCTCATTTGTGTGCACACAATGGGCTTCATGAATTTTTATTCAATTATTTTTACCATCAATTTTAATTAACATTTTTGGCCAAAATCGCCTCAAGTAATAATTATCCACTTCCAGAGATGGATATGTCCCTTCAAGCAAGTTCCCATGTTCTTTTAATATACTTGAATTAGTCTCTAGCTACTTATTTGTTTTCTAGCCAAACAGCTTGTGTCTTTCTTGTGTTAGACATAGATTCAACTGTTTTTCTAAGGATCCTTGATTTCTGTTAATGAAAAATAATATAGAAACCAGGATCTGAGTACTAGCTATGTATTATCACTAATGCTGGTATGCCCTAGTATACTCATTAATACCAGTATGCCATTGATTCTTAGTGAATGAAGTTACTATATATTTTTTTCTTTTAAATCATGGATTTACTTAAAGATCTCTTTGTTTTAAATGATGGGTTTATATAAAGATCTCTAAAGATCATAACATTATAAGATGTTTCACTTTAACTTCTTTGATTTGATATTTGCATCTCTTTTTCCCTCACACTAAAAGCCTGGATTGTAGTGTGTGTGTGTGTGTGTGTGTGTGTGTATGTAGTTTGTTATAGTAGCAATGTTACTTCTAAAAGTAAAATTATTGACCAAAATGTAAAATTTTTGTTTTTGCAGTTCTTTTCTGTCACTCGCTAAAAATGCATATTAAGTTTTATTCACAAAAGTCTCTTGGGATAATTTTTCTTTATAGATGCCATTTTGATTACTTAGTGTAAAAATAAAAAAAATAAAGTATATTTAGAGAAATAATACTTTGATCTCTATCCTATCCAAATGTGATTTTCCTTGTTGAAAAACACATTACTTTCTGATATGTGCTAGTATAAAAATATTTAGCAAATATGCTCTGCATCATGTTGGAACTTTGGGCACTGGGAGAACAGGCGGCCTACTGGCCGGGCTAAGAATCAGACATTGATCCATCCCCCCACCCTTATCAAGTAGGCACCGGCAGTCTGAGTATCTTTTTGGAGGATGAATGTATACAGCATGGCATGTAAGGGGGATTTCCTTCTACCATCTCTTTGAAGGCAAATATTTTTATCACTGCTTTGCTCAGTTTTGATTAATGGTACTGCTTTATTCAATATTCTGTTTTTAAAAGTTCGATATTTCCTTTCATTTTCCTCTACCTGATTGAAAGAACAGCTAATGTGAACAAAATGGGCTGTACCATTGAGCCCATTGCTCGTGTCCTGGTGACCTGCTCTGAGTTTCTGTGGTAGTTTTACTGCACTGCGGTCACATGGGTTTGTTCTGTCTTGTTCTGCTGTATTTTGCTACCTTCAAAAAAATAAAAGTAGATAAGAAAGTAACAAAATACCTCCAAAAATCTCCCAACTCCACCAAAGCTGATCCAAGGATCATGGATGAGAAGAAACTCAAAAACAAGGCAACAGAATTATATAAGGTGATTAAAAGTATATAACAACAGCAAAACAAGTCAGTAAGGTATTGAGCAACCTAAAACAGGATATAACTAAGCAGATAATGGACTTAAAAAGTAAAAAAAAAGAAAAGAAAGTGCTCTAGAGGATATGGCTGCATGTATGTTTAAGTGTGTAGGATTGATAACCATGTTGCTAAGTTGTTACTGGATCATTGAACTTCTTTGTAGTCTCACTGTTTGAATGTACACTTTGTATGCTTTAATTTTGTAACTTTAACAACTAGGTCTAAGAAGACAATATGTAATTTATCAACTAGTGATTTCTTACTGCTTCTTTTTTTCTGAAATTCTGTATTGTTTCTACCCCTTTTTCCGTTTTGCTTTTTTTTCTCTTTAAATAAAATGTAAAAAAAAAAAAGAAAAATTTACATGAAATACCACAAATTCCTGTAAGTAATGTAATTTCCCTTCTTGAAAAACATGATTACCCACCTATATGGTTAGTCTGAGGAAACTTTTTTCTTTTAAATTGAAAAAAACAAGTAAATGGATGCGACTTGAGACCATCCTCATAAGGGAAATAAATCAAAGTCACGTGTAAATACCGTATTGTCTCTATACTATAAGAAACTGAAAAATTATATATGTTCCAAAATCTACAATGAATACTGTGTAAGGGTAAGAAACTGTTCAATGAGGAAAAGTAATTGGAATAAGGGAAAGGAGGGAAAAAAGGAAGAGGAAAGGAAAAAAATACATATATGACAGCTAAACTGACTATACTACTAACTATATTATTTATTTGAAAAGAAAAGTTAATACTCACATGTTTAGATCAATTTTACATGTCTATATCTGCTAATCTAAGCAATCCTCTTGAAGGTAACTGCTAATCTAAGCAATCCTCTTGAAGGTAACTGCTAATCTAAGCAGTCCTCTTGAAGGTAACTATGCAATATTACAAACATTGTCAAATTCCTATCATCCTGTTTTGTAAACCTATGCTATTATTGTATTTGGTTTCTTTTTGTTGTTTGTCTGTATTGCTTTTGTTTTCCTTTCCTGGGTCTTTTTATCTTAAATAAAAAAATTGAAAAATAAAAAATATTTAGCAAATATGTATATATTATTATATTTTCCTTTTACAAAATATAGTATAGTATATACCCTGCTTTACAACTTTCTTTTTCTACTTGATAATCTATACTAGAAGTAACTTTTTTGAAACATTATTAATCATCTTCTTTCCTTTTCATAATTTGATAAATAGTCCTCCTTTCTGTGGATGTATTATAGTTAATTCTTTTATGGACATCTAAGTTGCTCCTAATCTTTAAAGTTCAAAATTAATGCTACAGTGATTAATTTGGGCACATTTGTTCCACATTTGTATAAATATATCTTCAGAATAGATGTCTGGAATGGATTGACAAATTGTTCTTTATAAAATTATAACATTAACACTCATTCTAATAATGTACCTGTTTCTCCAAATCTTTGCCAATATCATATGTTGTAGTCAACTTTTGAATTTTTTCCCATCTAATGAGTGATATCTCAGTTTTCTTTCTTTTTACTCAAAATAGTTGCAGCCATCTCTTCATGGTTAAGAACCACTTGCCCACCTACACAGGTCTTTAACTTGTATCTCCTCCAGACTTTTGTTTCTTTCCTGCTCCTTTTTTTTATAAGAGTTGCAAAAAAAGTTCTTAAAATTCTTAAAATAATTTCGTTGGTGCCTAAATGAGGCAGGCACCTGTGAGGCAAATGCCTATACTTACAGGGAGAAGGCTTCCTTTTTAAATTTTATTTTTTTTTAAATAAAGTAAAACAAACAAAGTAGATCAGAACAAAACAATGAGGGCAACACCGGATTTCAAAACAAGACAACAGGAATTCAACAGTGGCTACCATAATGTCTCCTGTTTTCTTCGAAATAGTGGTCCATATCTTCACACACAATGAATTCAAACAAAACAGTATAAAACTGACCAAAACAAAAGAATGAAAGCATTACAGGCCTTCAAAACCAGACAATAGAAAAATCAACAATGGCTACCATAAGGTTTCTTGTTCTCGTCAAATTAGGTGTCCATACCTTCACACATATTGAAATCAAATAATAGAAAAGACTAAATAAAACCAATAAAACAAAGAATAAAAGAATTATTTGACTTAAAAACAAGATGATAGAACATTATCAAAGGCTACCATAATGTCTCGTTTTCTTCAAAGTAGCTGTTCAGGGCTGGGGATTTAGCTCAGTTGCATAAGCACCTGCCTGGCAAGTAGGAGGTCATGAGTTTGATGCCTGCTACCAAACAAAACAAAACAACTCAAAACAAGGTAGCTGTTCATACCATCACTTGTAAATTCTTTAGAAGTTCTAGACTTGTGTAAACCTATACATGTACATCTATCCTTTCTGTATTAGAGGTAAAAATAAAACAAAATACAAGAAAAACAAGAAAACAAAAGAGACAAATAACATAACAAAGAACCCAAACAATAACAACATAGGCTTTCAAAACAAGGTGGTAGGAACATAATTAAGGTTGTTATTTTACATAGTTATCTTCAAGAGTTACTCAGTTACCAAATATAAATATGCAAAATTGATCTAATCCTATGAATGTTAACTGTTTTGTTCCAAGAAGTAATAGAATTAGTAGCACAATCATCTTAGCTATCTTAAGTATATATATATACAAATTTGTATCTTTTTTCTTCTCCCTTCTGGGAGAAGTATTCTTTAAAAGTTCTACAATTTCAAAATTGTTCTCTTTGTTTGAGCTAAAACTGTTTAAAGGAACTTAGGAGGAACTAGCCAGGATTTACTGAGTCATTCTGATTCCTTCTCTAGGGTAAACTTTTCTGATTATAATAATGAACTGAGCACACCCAGAAACATTTGTGCACACCATCTTTCTGTTTCAAACATGTGCACTATGAGCTCGAACTGTATACGCTCAGAAATATGCCACCCCTAGATGCCCTTTCCTGTATGAATAGGCTTCCTTAATAAAATCTTACTTTTCGTTGTTCAGGGAGAGCATTGCTTTGTAAATAATCCCTTTCTTTGTTCAGGGAGAGCATTGCTTTGTAAATAATCCATTGTTGTTACAGGAGATAAATCTTTTCTTCACTCTTTCATCTTTGGTTGTACTTTCTAGCTCAGAAATCACCAGGATGGGAAACCATTGAGTTCAGTTAGTTTGGCATTAGTGCTTTGACTTTGGAAACCATAATTTTTAATATTTATTTTTTAGCATATTTATTGAAATATTCAGATATCATGTATATCATGCATATAAAAATATACAGTTCAGTTTACTTTAGCATATTCTCAGAGTTTCACAGTCATTACCCCAATCTATTTAAGAATATTTTCATCATATAACATCCCATCCTTGCATTCCTAAGCAACTATTAACTGACTTTTTCTATAGCTATAGGGTTTCTTTTAACTTGAAAAAAAAGGTTTTTCTCTCAATTTTGTAGTCAAATTTAGGGTGGTTGTTTTTTTTTTTTTTTTGCTTCTAGAGTTTGAGTCATAGTTTGGAAGGCTTTCTATACTCTCAAGTTATAAAGCAATCCACCCTTGACTTTATTCTCATTTCATTGCTCTTCTTTTGAGGTTATTTTTGCTATACATTTTTTCATATAAACTTTAGAATCAACTTGCTCAGTCCTAGAAAACAAGTTTGTTGGTATTTTTTTTCATTTTCTTCACATTTATATCTTAGCTTATGGAAATTTGACATTTTTATTATGTCGATTCACCTTATCCAAGACTATAATATGCTTTCTATTTATTTTAGCCAATTTCCATGCCTCCCAAGAATGTATTTGTCTCTTCCTATAGATTTTGTCCATTTCTTACCAAGTTTATTTTAGATATTTTACCTTTTACTTTTCTTTTGTAAATGAGATATTCTTTTTCATTACATCAACAGCCTGGTTATTGTGTGTGTGTGTATATATATATATATATATATATATATATATATATATATATTAGATTGTAAATTAATTTTATAACAGTACTTTATTCATCTAGTTATTGTTGTGTTAGTTTTATTTTCTTATTTAGCCATGAAAAATACAAAAAATACTTTAACAATATTTATGTAGTTGAATTCAATAATTTTTAAAAGTGGTTTCCAGATTTTGAATCACAGATGGCTTTACTCACTCCCCCATTACAAAGACATTTAACTTGATTTCAAGATATGTCACCAAATCCAGTGAAAATAGAGGTATTTTTGCCTCCTCCTTTCAATTTTTACACATCTAATTATTTTCTCTTATCTCATTATGTAAGTAACATCTCCAGTATAATTTTAATTAGGAATGGAGATAATGGAAATAATTGACCAGTAAAATGCCTCTCAAGTATTTTTATGTATCAAAATGCAAGTTTTGATCCCAAGGTACATATACATAATGCTAAGGAAGTGTTCATTAGTGCATTTTTATCCAGTGTTTTAATCTGGAATACATATTGACTATTTTTTTTCAGTTTTTTTTTTTTTATTGGTACCAGGGATCGAACTCACGACCAAGTGCTTGCAAGGCAGGAGCTTATGCCACTGAGCTAAATCCCCAGCCCTATATGGACTATTCTTTAAATGTTCCTTCAGGGCTTAGGAAGAAAGCATACAATTTTTTCTCTTTGTATACATTAGAATGGTAAGTCAAATAGTTTTCCTAACAATTTTACTGACATTCTTGAGTAATAGATTTTTAAAATTTGTACTTGCATGAACAGATGGATAATTTCTTTGATATTACTAATTATGTATAATTGATTTCTTTTATTGCTACATAAGATTAATAATTTGAGTATTTTGCTAATATTTCCCAATTTTAAAGCTATTTATTTATTGTTTTCTTTTTTCATTTTCTACTTAGGAGTAGCTTTTGGTTTTTTAATTCCTTACCAGCTTTTGTTCATATGATACCTTTTCATAGTTAGCATAGTGTAAGTGCACTACTCTACACTACGATATGTTCTATTTTACATTGGATGTCTCAATACTTTTCCTTGATGTTGAATAGTATAGAATGCTTAAATGTTAATAACTACATAGTATCCCTAGCAGGCTACTTTGAAAAAAGCATAGGAAAATTGATGAAGAAAGAAACCTCACTGTTTCCCCACATATACATTGAGATGTATATATTGAGAAACGTGGATAGAGTTTTTTATGGGAAAAACACATTATAATAATTTTTCTCAGCCTAAAAACTTGCCCATATTGAACACTCCATTTGATCAGTTTCAGCTCTGTCATCCTAACTACAAATATTCTTAATTTTTTTTCAGTTTTTTGCACCATGAAGTGTATCTACAGACATCCTAGCATTCCCAGTCCTCAACTTGGACTGGGAATCAGGTGTATCAAACTGGTGCAATCCTTCTTGACCCCAGCTGGATTGTACAACCACATCAGAAAAATGAAGGTGTAACACCTGAGTATACAAACTATCCCTGGGATTGGCATTGATCCATCCACCTTGTTTTTCCCATTCATACACCAGAAGACAGTCAGTGATCTCTTCTTGTTTCTTAGCCACTTTCCTCATTGCTGGGATGTAATACCTGACACTTTCAATTTAATAGAGGAGAGTTTTATTTTGGCTTATGCTTGTAGTTCATGGTAAACTGACTCCAAGGCAAGATGGCAAGGCAGACAGGTACAGGAAAGCTACTCACATATTGGTTGCCAGAAGGCAGAGAGAGAAAAGATGAGCCAGGGAGAGAGATACGCTTTTCATATCATGCCCCTAGTGAGCTGACTTTTTTAACCAGACCCTACCTTCCAAATGCAAGTTAGCTATATTCCCCCCTGATTCATTCACCTTCCCAAAGTCCTGCTTTTTTTTTTTTTTTTAATTTTTTGGTACCAGGGATTGAACTCATAACCTTGGACTTGCCAGGAAGGTGCTTAGGCCACTGAACTAAATCCCCAGCCTTCCTTGTTTTAAGAGAAAAAAACCCAATAAAAACAAAGGTACAGAATTTCAAAAACAAGATAATATGAAATTAATAATGGTTAATATATTGCATATTATTATCTTCAAAGTAGTTGCTCAGATTACAACACATAGGCATGTATAATTGATCAAACAATATAAGCACAAACTGCTCTCTTCAGTGAACTAAAGAGAAATCAGTAGTATAATTATCTTAGCTATCTTTTGTATATACATATTTTTTTTTCTTTTCCTTTCCTTCCTTTATCCTCTCACTCATCCCAGTTGTGCTTTACTTTTGAGTTGTTTCTTTCTGTTTCACAATATCTATTGTAAATTTTGGGTCTTATTTACTTTTTCAGTTTCTTACACTAAAGAGAGATTTTATACATGCAGATCTGGTTTATTTCACTTACAAGTAGGAACTCTAGCTGCATTCATTTACCTACAAAAGCCTCAAGTTTATCCTTCTTTATAGCTGAGTAGTACTCCATTACATAAAAATACTACAACCTTTTAGTCCATTCTTCAGCTGATGGACATTTGTGTTTTTTTCCAAGATTTAGCTATTACAAATTGTGCTGCTATAAACATGGGTGCACAAATATTGCTGTGGTATGATGCTTTTAATTCATCTGGGAAAATACCCAGATGGGGGATATCTGGGTCAAATGGGACATCTAACACTAGTGGTTTTTTTTATTTAAAGAAAAAAAATGAAACAGAAAGAGGGTAGAAATAATGCAAAATTTCAAAACAACAACAAAAAAATAATAACCAGTAAGAAATCACTAGTTGATAATTACATATTTTCCTCTCAGGAGTAGTTGTTCAATTTACAAAAGTAAAGCCTACAAAGTGGACATTTAAACAGTGAGACTGCAACTGGTTCTGTTCATCTATCCAACAAAAACTTAGCAATACGATTATCAATCCTACACACTTAAACATACATGCAGTTATATCCTTTAAAATACTTTCTTTTCCTCTCTTTTTCTTTACAATAACTATAATCCATTCTCATAAACTGTTTAGAAGTTCTACACATGTATAAGTCTATACATGTATACCTATCCTTTCTGTATTAGAGGGAGAAATAAATTAAAAGAAGTCAACAATACAAATTCCTATAGAAACATGAAAAGGACATATAAAACCACAATAGTAGGTGATCTATGGTAATTACTATGATGTCTCTTGTTATTTTCAATAAAATTGTCTGTATCATCAGGCATAGTATAATTAAACTTAGCAGTACATAGCACTATTAATAAAAACCTAACATTGGAGACATTATAGGACTTCAAAAGCAGTTAATAATCAAACCAGAATGGGTACCCTATTAAATCCTGCCATCCCCAGGATAGTTGCCCCTATTCTCAGACTTGATAACCTCAGGCATACCAGATTTGAATAAAATCAGTCAAGACAAAACAGCGATATAGCCAATCTTTTCTGCCTCATCTCTGCTATGCTATTTTTCTGTCATTGTTGTTTACTTTTCTCCTTCATTCCACTGTCTGCTCTTTTCTTTGAGGCCTCTCTGGCATTATTCCTGGAATCCTGGTGATTTTCTTCTCACTAGAATATCTTTCAGTATTCTTTGCAGGGTTGGATTGGTGGTCACAAACTCCCCCAATTCCTCTTTGTCATGGAAATATCTTGTCTCTCCATTAATTTTGAGAGGCAGTTTTGCAGAGTACATCAATCTGGGTTGGAGGTTATTTTCTTTCAGGGCTTGGAATATTTGGCTCCAAGACCTTCTTGATTTGATACTTTGCATCAAGAAGTCAGCTGTAATTTTGATGAGTTTTCCTTTATAGGTAATCTGTTTCTTTTCTCTGACCACTTTTAATATTCTGTTCTTGTGATGGATTTCTGGTATCCTGATTATTATATGTCAGGGTGTAGATCTGTTTTGGTTGTAGCTGGCTGGAGTTCTGTATGCCTCATATATCTGGACATCACTTCCATTTCCTATGTTTGGAAAGTTTTCCTTAATTATTTCTGTGAATAGCCTTTTTATTTCATTTGTATTTTCCCTGCTTCTTCATTCACATTTTTTATTCTTAGTTTATAAATCCTCTTGTCGTCTTCTAGTCTTTGTATCATTACTTCATGGCTCCTTGTTATTTTTAGGAGGTCCTTTTCACGATCATACATTGCAAATCTATCTTCAAGTTTTGAAAGTCTGTCTTTAGTTTCTGTCAAGAAATTTTTCCAGCTTTCAATGGAGTTTTTAATTTCTTGATATTCTCTTTAATTCTGTTTCATGTATTCTAGATTTTGTTTATATTCTTCATCAAAGGCTTCTCTCCTTCTCTGGGTTCCTCCATTCTTCCATTTGTGTCTTGAGGATTACCCAGCATTTCTTTTATTAATCTTCTTATATCTTACTTCACTTGAATTAGAATTTCAGATTTAAATTCATTGATGAGGTCACAGACGTGTTTCTTTATTTCCGATAAGGCTCTGTCTGAGTACAGCGACCAGAGTGTGCCCAGCTCCAGCTCTCTGTCCATGCTCCTTTTTTTTCTTTTTCTTTTCCCCTAGTTTCTTCCTGGGTCTGAGAATTCCGCTCCTTTTGTTTGATCTTCTCCTTGGTGTTAGATTCTAGCATCTGAGTTTTTTTTAAGATGCTACCTTTCAATTGGCCATCTTGGATCCTTCCTCCCTAATACTAGTGTCCTGAGGACTCTCCACGCTGATTTCCACAATGGTTGTATCAGTCTACACTCTCACCAACAGTGAAGAAAGGTTCCTTTATTCCCACAGCCCTCCAGTGCTTATTATTAATTGATTTTTTGATGATAACCATTCTTTCTGGGTTAAGATGAAATCTCAGTGTTGTTTTAATTTGCATTTCTTGAATGACCAGTGATGTTGAATATTTTTTTCATATACTTATTTACCATTTGTATTTCTTCAATTGAGAAGTGTGTATTTATCTCAGATGCCCATTTTTGGATTTGATCTTTGAATTTGGGAGTTTGAGTTTTTTCATTTATTTATGTGATCTAGATAGAAGTTCTTTTGTATGAGGAACATTTGGTTAAAATTTTTCCCTACTCTGTGTGCTTTTACTCTGTTGGTAATTTTTTGTGAGGTATAAACACTTTTTAATAAGATGAGATCTCAGTTGTTGATTCTGTGAAGTAATTCCTATGTAATTTGTTTTTAGTTCAGGAACTCTCTGCCTACCCCTATGTCTTCAAGATTTCTACCGACTTTCTCTTCTGGTAGATTTAGTGTTTCTGCTTTAATATTTAGATCTTTGATCCATTTTTACTTTAGTGCATGGGTGTAGTATCAGTCTTTGGCATGTGGAAAGCCAGTTTTGTTGTTGTTGTTATTGTTTGGGTTTTATTATTAGATTTATTTATTTATTTATTTGGTTTTTTGAGACAAGGTCTCATTAAGCAGTCCAGGTTGGTCTTGAACTCACTTTTTATTCCAGGCTGACCTCAAACTCACAGCAATCCTCTTGCTTCAGTCTTCCAAATGCTGAGATTATAGCCATCCACCACCATATCCAGCATTGGAAAGCCAGTTTTTCCATCACTATTTATTAAAGAGGTTATTCTTCCAGCAAATATGCTTTGCCCTTGGTCAAAGATAAGGTGACTGAATGTGTTTGTAGTTATGTTTACTTCTTCTTCTAATCTGTTTCATTGGTCCTCAGGTCTGTTTTTGTCAGTACCATGCCAATTTCATCACAGTACCAAAGACCTGCTTCTAAGCACATGATGCTCTTGGGGGATATCTATATAAAACCATAACATTATACTCCTGATTTTCAAAATCTCATGTTCATCTCCTTAAACAAAATGTATGGTTCATCTCTAAGAGTTGCCAAAGTTTTAACAGTTTCCAAACTGCCACAAATTCTAAGTTCAAAGTGTCTTCTAAGACTCTGACAAACCCTTAGCTTTGAGTGTCTATAAAAATCAGAAAGAAAGTTAAATACTGCCAACACACAATGGCACAAGTTAAACATTCCCATTCTAAAATGAAGGAATGGGGGATAGAAAACAACAGATGTGCCAAGTGTGATGGCAACTGCCTGTCATTCCAGCACCTAGGAGGTTGAGGCAGCAGGATCACTGCAAGTTTGAGGCCACCCTGGGCTACATAGTGAAGTCACTGCCAGCCTGAACTAGTGAGACCCTGTATAAAAAAAAAAATCCAGGTGTGGTGCCACACTTCTGTAATCCCAGCACTTGGGAGGCTGAGGGAGGAGAATCATTGCAAGGTTAAGACCAGCCTGGGTTACAAAGTGAGCCTGAGGCCAGCCTGAACCAAATAGCGAGACTCTGTTTAAAAAAAAAAAAAGAAAGAAAGAAAGAAAGAAAGAAAGAAAGAAAGAAAAAGAAAAAAGGAAAAGAAAGGAAAGGAAAGAAAAGAAAAGGAAAAAAAAAAGAAATAGAAACAAAGCATGACCAAAGTCCACAGGGCAAACATCAAATACTGTAGCTCCATATCCAGAACACCAGAACAAAGATGTGAACTCCAAATGTCTTGGGCAGCCCTGACTCTATGGCATTGCTGGTAATAACACTCATGACCACTCTCTTGGAGTGGCTTTGCTCACTATCTTCAGCTTTCCTTGCAGGTATTCTACATTCCTGTTTTCTCCAACTTCTGAGGTCTCTTGTACTTTCAGCTTTACTCTCACAGCTTCATATACTGCCCTCTCACTCACTGCCTGACTTCTCAGGCCTTCTGAAATCTGGATGGAAGTCTTTTAAATCCCATAATTCTTGCATAAAACCAGCACCATGTCAATGATGCCAATGTTTTACCTGGATGCCTCGGATCAATGTTGCAGATGCCTCTGAATGCCTGGTAGGCTGAGCTTCAGGAAACTTTCATGGCTAGCTCTGAATGAGTTGTTTTCTCTGGTGCATTTTTCTCAAAGTGGTCTTTCACTTTTGAACCATTGAGTTTGTGAAGAGTGGAGTGTGGTGAGTCCCAGGATGCCCTCATGGTGCCTTTGCTATTATCCTGAGATAAAGCATTTGGATTCTCCTTAATCTTTGCAGTCCATTCACTTTCAAAGCCACTACCTTTGTAGGTACTTTTTTCTGGCCAGGCTGAAAATTTCTTAAATGGGCTTTTTGCTCCTGAGTTTCAGTAGAAACCTGGATAAAAAATGCCAACAGTACCCATGCCATAGCTCCAATGCTGGGCTGCCCTGAAATTTCCCCTGCCTGATTAATTACTTTGTCATCCTTAACCTCAGTCTCCTGCAAAGGCTCAAGACATGAGCAAAACATAGACAAATATTCTGCTTTAGCAAAGCACACATGGCCTCCAGCTCAAGGGCCAATAAAGTTCTTGTTACCAACTCAAGTTTCCTAGACCCATTCTTTACCGTTTGCATTTCTGTCAGCTTTTGGTCTTCTGAGCTCCAACCAGAATTTTCCTCCATGAAGTTCAGCTTAGACCACTCTAAACCTTCTCTACCTGACATCTCCAAATCTTTCCAAATGCCTCTCACCATCCAGTTCCAAAGAGTTCTAAACCACATGGTTAGATAAATCACAACAACAACCTATCCCCAGTACCAAAATCTATCTTAGTCCCTTGACTCATCAATGGGATAAAATGCCTGGTATCCACAATTTAAATAAGGAGAGGTTTATTTTGGCTCATATTTGTTTGTAGTCCATTATTGTCTGACTCCAAGGCAGGACACAGTGGCAAAGGTCATAGCAGAGAAAAAACTGGTTATATCATGCCTTCCAGGAAGCAAAGAGAGGAGGAATGAGCCAGGAAGGGAGATATACCTTTTAGCACTTGTCCTCAGTGACTTAATCTTTCCAAACAGACCTCATTTCCCAACAGGAATTTTAGCTATTATCTCTCTGTGATTCAGCCACGTCCCAAAAGCCTTACCTCTAAGTAGCTCTTGGAGAACATCTAACTTAAGCCAAAACACTTTGTTATATCTCTTCTGTGTGCTGTCTTTACCAGTTTCATTCCCTTCAAGCACTGTATTCTGTACTGTTTTTATATATCTAGAACCTTTCTCCTATTATCTTCTCACTATGTTCCCTGTTTTGCTTTGTCCCATGCTTCATAACGGCATCTTTAATTTGTCACAGATGCTACTTCAGGATTTTCTTCCTTCAAATGTATTTCACACAGCTCCTAAACACATCTCCCAAAACTGTATATACATACAATGCCTCTTTTTTTATTCATACACACTCTACAAATGTACCTATCAGTTATTTTGCTTAAGAGCTATTACAAGGTTAGATCTGGGATATCCCCCAGTGCCACATGTGTTGAAAGTTTGTACCAGGTTGTGATTCTATTGGAAGGTAGTAGAAGCTTTAAGAGGTATGGCCTAGTTGGAGGAAGTAGGCCATTGGAAATGCACCTTTGAAGAATATATTTTGTTTCTGCCTCTACCTCCACTTTCCAGAACCTATGAACTGAGAAGTTCTGTTCTGGCACAGCCTTTCCTCCATGACATTCTGCTTTACACCAGGCTCAGAAACAGTGGAGTCCTGTGACCATAGACTAAAACCTCTGAAATGATAGGCTGGAATAAATCTTTTTGCTTTTAAGTTATAACTCCCAGGTCACAGAAGTAGAAAGTTGACTAATATAAGGTATACCTGAAATGTCATTCTTTTTCATTTATTAAAACTTTTGTTGTGCAGTTATCATATACCATTTATTATGCACTACTTTGGTGATACTGAGATACCAGATGATTCTTATTCTTAAGGCACATCCCAACTTTCATGAGATATAGATGACTGTAGCAAAATGGAGAGTCTCAGGTCCCTGACATTTAGGAAAGCTAAACAACTCATAAGACAAGTAGAGAGGAGCTAAAGAGTTTTTAGAGGAGAGAATATTTGAGTTGAGATTCTAGGTTAAATTATAATAACTCAATTCTTATAATTTTACATGAATAGTACCAGACCTTAGTTTCAAGAAAGATTAAACACAACTGAAGAGCTTATAGTATTAAACAATATTTTTGTCTTTTTAAAATTTTATTTAAAGAGGGGGGGAAGCAAAACAGAAAAAAGGGTAGAAACAATACAGAATTTCAAAAAAAACAGTAAGAAATCACTATTTGATACATTACATATTGTCTTCTTGGATATAGTTGTTCAAGTTACAAAATTAAAGCATACAAAGTGGACATTCAAATAGTGAGGCTGCAAACAGTTCTATTCACCATTCCAACAAAAACTTAGTAACATGGTTATCAATTTTACATACTTAAGTATACATACAGTTATCTCTTTTAGAGCACTTTCTTTTCCTCCTCTTGCTTTTTTAAAACTTTTTTTATTTAAAGAAAAAATTTTGAAACAGAAAGAGGGTAGAAATAATACAAAATCTCAAAAACAAAACAAAACAAAAAAAATAGTAACCAGTAAAAAATCACTAGTTGATAATTACATAATTTCCTGTTAGATGCAGTTGTTCAAGTTACAAAAGTAAAGTCCACAAAGTGGACATTCAAACAGTGAGACTGCAGTCAGTTTTGCTCATCCATCCAACTAAAATTTTAGCAACATTGTTATTAATTCCACACACTCAAACATACATGCAGTTATATCCTTTAGAATATTCTCTTTTCCTTTTTTTTCTTTACAATAACTATAATCCATTCTCATAAACTACTTAGAAGTTCTACACATGTATAAGTCTCTACACATATACCTAGCCTTTCTGTATTAGAGGGAGAAACAAATCAAAACAAGTCAACAATACAAATTCCTAGAGAAACACAAAATGAAAAGAACATACAAAAACACAACACTAGGTGATCTACAGTAGTCACTATGATGTCTCTTGTTATTTTCAATAAAATTGTATCATCAAATATAATATAAACTTAGCATTGATTTACACTATTAATAAAATCTAAACATTGGAGACATTATAGGACTTCAAAGGCAGTTAACAATCAAACCAGAATGGGTATCCTATTGAATCCTGTCATCTTCAGAGTAGTTGCCCCTACTCTCAGACTCGACACTCTCAAGCATACCAGATTCAAATAAAATCAATCAAGATAAAACAGTGATATAACCAATCTTCTCTGTCTTATCTCTGCCATATTTTTCTGTTATTTGTTTACTTTTCTCCTTCATTCCACTGTCTTTCCCTTTCTTTGAGGCCTTTCTGCCATTATTCCTGGAACCCTGGTGATTTTCTTCTCTCTCTCTAGAATGTACTCCAGTATTCTTTGCAGGGTTGGATTGGTGGTCACAAACTCCCCCAGTTCCTCTTTGTCGTGGAAATATGTTGTCTCTCCATTACTTTTGAGAGACAGTTTTGCAGGGTACATCATTCTGGGTTGGAGGTTATTTTCTTTCAGGGCTTGGAATATTTCACTCCAATCTCTTCTTGATTTGATGGTTTGCAT
Organism: Hydrochoerus hydrochaeris; assembly: GCA_004027455.1. Classification (NCBI taxonomy): domain Eukaryota; kingdom Metazoa; phylum Chordata; class Mammalia; order Rodentia; family Hydrochaeridae; genus Hydrochoerus; species Hydrochoerus hydrochaeris. The sequence continues at coordinate 200,724 of PVLA01001427.1, read as the reverse complement.
TGAGAAGTCTGCTGTGATTTTGATGAGTTTTCCTTTATAAGTAATCTGTTTCTTTTCTCTGACTGCTTCTAATATTCTGTTCTTGTGATGGATTTCTGGTATCCTGATTATTATATGTCTGGGTGTAGATCTATTTTGGTTGTAGCTGGCTGGAGTTCTATATGCCTCATTTATCTGAATTTCACTTCTGTTACCTATGTTTGGGAAGTTTTCCTTAATTATTTCTGTGAATAGACTTTTTATTTCATTTGTATTTATGGCTGCATCTTCATTCACATATTTTATTCTTAGGTTATAAATCCTCTTGTCATCTTCTAGCCTTTGTATCGTTGCTTCCTAGTTCCTTGTTATTTTTAAGAGATCCTTCCTTTCACGATCCTACTTTGCAAATCTATCTTCAAGTTTTGAAAGTTTGTCTTTAGTTTCTTTTAAAAGGTTTTGCCAGGTTTCAATGGAGTTTTTAATTTCCTGATATTGTCTTTGGATCTGTTTCATATATTCTAGATTTTGTTTATATTCTTCATCAAAGGCTTCTCTCCTTTCTCTGGGTTCCTCTATTCTTTCATTTGTGTCTACTTGAGGATTACCCAGGACTTCTTTTATTAATCTTCTTATATCTTGCTTCACCTGAGTTAGAATTTCAGATTTAAATTCGTTGATGAGGTCATGGATGTATTTCTTTATTTCTGATGAGGCTGTCTCTGACATTACAGGTTTGCTGCTCTCAACCTCCTCTGCATTTACCTCTGTTGGACTCACTTTCTCTGGTTCTGCAGTTGGGGACCTTTTGCTCTTTCTCTGTCTTGTCATGTGTCCAGCCCCCTTCAGATAGGTGGGTGTTGGAGGTCTCTGGGCCTTTCCTATTGCTTACAGTTTTTCTGCAATGCACTTGCTAGGGAAGTACTGCCCCCCAGTCCACTGTGAATCTGAGAGTTGCATGCTGAGAGCTGGCTCCTCCCTCTACACCAGTCAACCAGTTTATGCTTCAATAAGTTTGTGTGTTCCCTGGGGATGCCACTGGCCCAGAAGAGCCTCATCCCTGGCTATTGGGTTTCAACCAGGGGTGTGGCCCTGCCTGAGCAGATCCCACCAATGTGCTTTGGACCAGGAGTCATCAGCGGATGCTGCCTAGGGCCCTGATTCAAGCCAGCCCTGCCCAACTCCAAAATGTCACCCAGTCAGTCCTCCCAGTTTGGGGATTCCAGTTCCCATCACTCACCAAAGTTTGTGCACCTCAACTGGCTGTTTCCACTCCCTGCTACATCGCCTCCTCCAGCCAAGGGTCTGGAGCTCACCAACCCCTGCTCTGGGCAGGGCCGGGATCTCAGCTCGATCGTGAATCACCTGACTTTAAGACATGCCGGTACAGGGACCGGGGCTTGCCTAGCTCCAGCCCTCTGTCCATGCTTCCTTTTCTGCTTTCTTTTTTTTTTTCTTTTTCTTTTTCCTCTGTTTCTTCCTGGGTCGTGAGAATTCCTCTCCTTTTGTCTGGCTTTCTCCATGTTGCCAGATTCTAGCATCTGAGTTGTTTTTATTTTTATTTTTCCTCAGAAAGTCTCTCTTGTGCTGCCACTCAGTTGGCCATCTTGCAATCTTTCTTAAACAATCTTTTGACAAGTTCCCCAAAGGATTTTCCAGCTCCCAGAGACAATTACTTTAAATGATTTCTGTTTATACTCTTCTTAGAGGTTACTGCGATACTTCTAATTAAGTCATAAACAATAGCCTTTTCTGGATTTGTTAGTGTCTTTTAACCTTTTGCTATGATAAAAGAAAGTTTACCTCATTTTAACTAATATTCTAGTATACAGGAACTCTTCTCCCCTCTTACCTGTGGCAACTTTTAAATAGCACTACAAATTGTCCCCCTTAGTTATCTCTCCTTAAAGCTGAAAACTTAGTCTGCTCTCAGAATGTGGGCTAAATTTGTTGCTAACAAAATATGAAAGATGATGCTATGTGACCTCTTCCTGGTCCCTGTCACAGTGCTTTGCCTTAAAACCCAGCTGCTGGGCCAGGGATTAAGCTCAGCAGTGTAAGCCTCTACCTGGCAAGTGCAAGGTCATAAATTCAATTCCTGGTGCCAAAGAAATAAATAAAATCCAGCTGGTATGTTGTAAAAAAGCCAAAGCAATGTGGAGCGTCAACATACGAATCTTTTGGTCTATAACTGAAGTGAGATATCCAGCCAATAGTCACAATCAATTCCAACACACATGAATGGAGAATCCTTGAAGATTGTAGCACAGGCTATCAACAACATTTCACCTGAAGCTTCAGATATAGTGGAGCAAGCCTTACCCAGTGCCAGAAACCATAAGTGATAATATATGATTATCATTGTTTAAATGCATAAACCCCTTTAGCAAGTCTGAAACAGAAAAGCACTTAAGTTCTCCCTAAGGCATATGCTCAGACTGTAAGAAACACTATGCTGACCTCCTTTTCAGACATCAAGGTGAGTACAAAATATACACTAGTTGGGATTTTCTTTCTTAAATGATCACAGTTCTCACTTTGTCATTTATAACTCCTTTGGTTGCAAGTTTCAGAAAATTCAAACATAAGTAGCTTATGTAAATCAAGATAATTTATTGTTTCATGAATCTAAAAAGGTTCAATAGCTTTTCCTATCTACAAGATTTAAATCTAACCGAAAAAAACTTACCCTCCTATCAGAACCAGAAAATAGTCTAATTATATTTGACTAGTTCTTATTGGATGTGTGTCCATCTCTGGACCAATTACTGCATATTACTAGGAAATGGAATAGCTAGATCTGAGTCATGAGTATTTCACTGAAGGACAGATCTGAGTCATGAGTATTTCACTGAAGGACATGAGTTGAAAATAGGGAAGGAATTTGAAAAAAAATATAATGACTTAATAACAAAGGAAGAGTAGATAGGTGGATGAAAATAATTGTAGGCACCATGAACATTCTCACCCTTGTCTGCCATGCCAGCTTATAGCCAATGTCATCAGTTATTAGTGACCTGTTAGGAGAATAACTTGGTTTTATGCTTGGTTTCCTTTCCAAATTCTCAGCCTTTATTTGGTGCTCTATCATCACTCTGGTCATCCTTCTCTTAAGAATTCTCTTTTTTGGCTCAAGCTAATGGTGGATATATCATTATTATAGAAATATCTAAAGGCTGTAAATTTCTCTAAGTCTCAGCTAATACATTCATTCTTCTTCAGCTAATACATTTGTTTTTCTAAAAGTTGAGTTGACATCCAGCATAAACATAGAATTGGCTTAGGCATTATAGGACACACCAATTCAGTTATATTTGAACATTCTTACTATAAAACTCACCCAACCAGACTTTTAAGCCTCTTAAATTCATAATCATATAATAGGATAAAAGAAATGCAAATTCAATAGCACCTTTTAACAACACAAAAATTGAAAAGCAATAACTGGAAATTTTGAAAAAATTCGTAATGAAATTTCTCTTAAAAATTTGATGCAAATAACTAAATTTTCACTTGCAACATTACACAAGTTGATTCACTAGAATGCTTATTGGGAAGAAAATAGTAGTCTAACATTAAGCATAAACAGTTATAATGAAGAAATTTCCCATATCATGACAGAAACATCTCTTTTTTCTCTTATCCCTTTGAAGGCTTTTGTCTTCTGCAATCAACAAAGATTTCCTATCCACTGTTTTTTGGAAGTATTTACCAAATAGGGGCTAAATTGTTTTATCACATCTACCAAAAATAAACACCCAAGGAGGCTGGTACATGTAATCATACATAGTATGATATTTTTTAAAAATCTATGTCTGAATTAAAGATAAACTTAGCCCAGTAATGTTGCAAATATGATTATGGGTCCAATAAAAAGGGTTTGATTTATGTCTTGTTTTTAAAAGTGGTATAAATGCATCTACAAAATTATATTTAGAAAGATTTACTTTCTTTTATACTTAGATTGTTTTAAAATTAATTTTATTGGTAAACTTTTGGTATACATAATGATCACATTCATCGTAAGGAACTTTTACCTAAACATAATATATTTTGATTCTTCTTTTTTTCCCTTTTTTCCCTGTTCCCCTCTTCTCTCTTCAGCCCATATTTCCTCCTTATTTAGAAAAGCTTTCTTTCCATTTTTCTTCTATTCTCTTTATTTTCCTTTTCTTCTCCTCACTGCCTTGATCACATTCCCATTTTAATATTTTTTCCTATATTTTAAAATATTTTTTCAAATATCTATTATCCATTTGGGTCCTTATTTACCCTTTTAGTTTCTTGCATAAGAGGAAAAATGCATTATTTAAACACCTGTGTCCAATATATTTCACTCAAAAGTATGGTCTCAAGGCATATCCATTTACCTAAAAATATCTCATTTATCTTTATTTATGGCAGAATAGTACTCCACTGTACATAAAAATTACATTTTCTCTATATATTCATCTATTGATGGCTAAATGAGTTGTTTTCAAGATTTAGCTATTATAAATTATGCTTCTATAAACTTGGGTGTGCATACATCTTTGTGGTATGATGCTTTTAACTGTTTCAGGAAGATAAAAAGAAGGAAAATAGCTGGGTCAAATGGAGCCTCCAATTTTAGTATTTTTGAGGAATCTTCTTGCTGGCTACCACAGTGGTTGTACCAGTTTACACTCCCACAAACAGTTAACAAGAGTTCCTATTTCCCTCACAGCCTCATCAGCAGTTTTTGTTGATTCATTTCTTGATTATACCCATTCTTTCTTGAGTGAGATGAAATCAAAGTGTTTTTTTTTTATTTGAATTTTTTCAAATGACTAGTGTATCTGAACTTTTTTTCATCTACTTATTTGATGTTTGATTTCTTCATCTAAGAAGTTACTATTCACTTCTGATGCCCATTTTTACACTGGGTCTTTAAATTTGGGGCATCTGATTTTTTTTTTTTTTTAGTTCTTTATACATTCTATTAGTCCTCTGTCTGAGGAATACATGGTAAAAATTTTATTCCATGCTATAAACTGTCTCTTCACTGTTGGTGGTTTCTTTTGCAGAGAAAAAGCTTTTTAATATGAGATCCCACTTATAGTTTTTTTTCTAATATTTCCTGTGCAATTGAGTTTCTTTTTTTTAAAATAAAGTCTGTCTACACCTGTCTTCAAGCAGTTCACTTATTCTATCACCCAGAAGACTAAGATCTGTCTTAATATTTTGATCTTTGATCCATTTTGATTCTAGTATTTTTTTTCTTGAGACAGAATATTACTATGTAATTCAGGCTGACCTCAAACTCATTGCAATTATCTTGCCTCAGTTTCCTAAATGCCAGAATTACAGACATTCACTGCCATGTCTGTTGTTTGATTGTAGTTTAATTCATTGTGAAAGATATGTGTCTACATTTAATCTTGGCATGTGGACAGCCAGTTTTCCTAGCACCATTTATTAAAGCAACTATCTTCTAGTGAATGTGCTTGACATTTTTGTTCAAAGATAAGGTGGCTGACTGTGCTTGGAGTTATTTCTGTACCTTCAATTCTATTCCACTGACTTTCTTCTTTTCTTTTCTTGTTTCTTTTTTTCCCCCAGTACCATGCTGTTTTCATCATGGTAACTTTGTAATATAATAAGCTTTCCTTAGTTAAGTGTTTGAATTGAGAAATATGCTGTGATTCTAATGGGCTTTCCTTCATAGATGATTTGTTTTTTTTCTCTAACATTTTAACATTTTGTTCTTGTATTGTACTTCTGGAATGTACATATCATATGCTTTGGTGTAATTTTTCTGATCATTGCTAATTGCAATTCTATATGCCTCATTTATCTTTATGTCAAATTATTTTTCCAAACTCAGGAAATTTTCTGCCTTTTTTCTGTGAACAGGTTTTTTAGGCCCTTTGTGCTATCTTCTGGTTTTCCTTGGTTTCAATTAATCATTTTGCTTTTTTAAATTTTATTTTAAATAGAATAAAACCAAGCAAAACAAATAGAAGAAAGCCAATCAAAACAAACCAGTGTAAGTGACACAGGAGTTCAAAGCAATAGGAAATCAACAATAGTTATCATAATGCCTCCTGCTGTCTTCAAAATAGCTGCAGATATCTTCAGACATAGTAAAAATCAAACAAAACAGAACAGAATAGAACCAATAAAAACAAAACAATGAATGCAATAAAGGACTTCAAAACAAGATAATAGTAAATACAAAATGGCTACTATAATATATCTTGTCTTTGAAATAATTGCCTATGCCACTGGATACAATACAATCAAGTGAAACAAAACAACAGAACCCAGCCCAACAAAACAATGACAATGATACAGCACTCCAAAACAAGACAACAGAGAATCAATAATGGTCACCACCCTCAGAAAGAGATCCCCCACAGATGTTACACTGCATACTGCCACCCTCTGAATAAATGATCACACCACCAGTTTTAGACCTGCAAAGTCAGGGAAATACTAAGCACTACAAGTATTAAATTATATTTCACCTCAATAGCCATCATTACAGCCTGTGTTTCTCTGGATCAGCCAGTTTCTTACAACAGAGGGGTGGGGGTGGGAGGTGTTGGCTCTTCTTGTTTCCTGCCCCATGTGCCAGAAGGGACTGGCATCTGGTTCTCCCCCCAGTGGCCTGCATATGACACCAATTCACAGGGAAGGCTTGCTTCTTGTTGACTTCTTATTCTCTTCCCCTGCAATCTACAAATGGCACTAACTCACGGGAAAAGGCTGACATCTGGCTCTCCCCCCAGCAGCCTTTGCTTGGCACCAATTGACAAGGAAAGCCTGTTTCTTGTTGACTTCTTGTCCTCTTCCTCCAACAGTTTCAATTCATATTATGTTGTTTTTCTTTTCATTGCCTAACAACTGTTGGATTTGTTGCATTAGATAGGTAATCTTTGAAGGGCCAGGGATCTTCAATGACCTCCTCTTTCCCCCACCCCAAATCTTTGGGTCCCTCGCCCTCCACTCCAACAAATAATTGGGAAGTGGGACAAGATTGGTTCAGAATTGAGAGCTCCTAGCAGAGAATGAGAGAGTCAGAAGTAAAAGCAATGTGAAGGTTAATGTGCAAATGCAGATTTAGCTCCCTTACAACAGCATGCTACAATAAGAAGAGAATTCAACTGAATTTCCCCCTAGTCAGGAGACCACTATATTCATACTTATAGGAGTAAGCTAGTTTCTGAAAATAACTGCTTCACTGATTCATGTAAATCTAAGCCAATCAGAGTCTTAGCCTTTGCTTCTGGGCTGAGGAAATAAAGGAAGATAAAGGCGGAAATAGTAAGTACATGTAACAGTTTTATAAGAGCTAGTTTCTGCAAGTACATAGCATATAATAAGCTTGTGGTAAATACACCACCATAAACTACTAAGGTCATTTCCTATATCATCCCTGCCTATATTTCCCTCTAACTGTCCTTACAGATTTTTTTTTTGTGGTCCTTTGATATTTTTAAGAAGTCTTTCAATTGCTGATTTCTAACTACTCATCTGTGTTCCAGAGCTGATATTCTGTCCTCATGTTGTGTTATGTATACTTTCAATGGAACTTTTAGTCTCCTGGTTATCTATTTGAGTCTGTTTCATGGAATCTAGTTCTTTCCTATGTTGTGTTTCATGTTTTCATCACTTTCCTAAGCTCTTCTGTTTTATTTTTCCATATCTACACTAGATTCACTAATCATGCCTTTCATTATGGTCATCATCTCTTTAGTTATCTGTGAAATTATTTCTGATTTTTTTTCCTAGAGGTTGATCCATTTACTTTGTTACTTCCACTGCTATCATTTCAGAAAATTCAGTGGGTAGCTTTTGGTTTCCTCTATTTCAATGTCCCTTGGATTTGCCTTAGGAAAAGTAGAGGTCTGTGCTGCATCTTGCTTCTGTGTCTTCCCATTTTTTATTTATCTTAATGTGTTTTCTGCATTTGTGCCTGTAAATTGCTTGTGGGATGTAGCTTCATTACTACTATTGAGATCACTTTAGAAAATAATTACTTTTCAGAGCTGTCTTCTAGTGTAGCTGGCTCTTGGCTTTTGAGTCTGTCCCAAGATACTGACTCTTAAATTTAATAGAGATGAGAAGTTGCTATCTCTTTGACATTGGACTATGGTATTTTTTATGACCTTCAAACTATCTCAGTACTGAGATATAAGGGAGAACAATTAATTACAACTATGTCATCTTGGTCAAAGTAGTACAATCAGTAACATTAACAACAAGCACAATCTAGAAAAATGATAAACCATGATAACTGTTAATTTGCCACCTTTAACAATAGGTATAATATTTATAGTTATACAGCAAAATCTAAAACAAATCAGAAAATTACATACAGTAATATGTCCTCAATAGAGAAATTTTACTTGCAAGGGAGAAGATATAAAGGAGGACAAAGTGGAGAAATAAAAGAAGAGATAGGGATTGGAAGCAAGGCTAAAGGATGAAGGATGATTACCCAAGCTTTGGGGAACTGATGAAGAAACAGGAGGAATGAAAGAAGGAAAAATAACAAAACAAAAAGTAAATGAAACAAAAAATCTAAAAACTATGTTCACACTCATGAAAAAAAGAAAAATAATCAAAGGGAGGGGGAGCAAAGGAAAAAAGTATTTCTTTGTGATTTCAAACCTGTGATTGTCTTCTAGAGTCTATAGTTTTGTGGTAGTATCTGATTAATGTCATGCCTCTGCTGTCACAGGTAGACCAAGGAGGCAAACGGAGGCCAGATCTGTGTTAAATGATTCTAGCCTGCAGTAGGAATAGGGTGGATTTGCCAATTCAAATATGGTGTTTCCAACTCCATTGAGATTCAGGTTAATTCTCACTTCTCGTTGTGGGGTTGGGGCCTGAGTTGTTCAGCCTACAACACTCTGGGTGTCTCTTGCCAGCCTGACTTCAGATCTTGACCCTGGACTTCTCCCATGGTTGTGCCTCACCCAGTTACTAGAGCTGTGAAATGAAGTCACCCACTGGTTTTCTGGTTCAGTTGGCTCTTCCCTAAAATGGCATTTGTCCAAGACCTTGTTCCATGTGACACTTGGACTGGCATCACTCATCAGTTGTTGTAGCTTACAGCAACCACTTCTCCACTCCACTGGTGTGTTTCTCTTTGGAGGCCTCTGGAATCACACCACACTCACTGTGTCTCTGTAGATTTGAACCTCCTCTCTTATGCCACAAGCCAGAAGTCAGGGAAAAAGTGCAGTTTGACACCTTTTTCTGCTTTGAGGGTGTCTCTTCACTTTGCTGTGGGCTCCAATTCTCCATTCAGAGCTTTCCTAGGTCCTAGAAATTCAACTCTCTACTTCTTTTCTTAGCAAATTGTTTTCCTCTGGTGTCTGCATTCCAAATCTTGGAATGGATGATCTACTTCTACTTACTGTTACACTATCTTTCCAGAAATCTGTGGTTATATTTTTAAGTTAAATACTTTTTGAGTAGGATTTCTGTATCAATTTTATCACTATTTTAATTTTTACCCTTTGTCATCAAAAATAATTTTGACATAAAGATGCTGAGTTGTATAAATAGACATTTTGGAGACATCCCAGAGAGTGGGTTGGCTGTAAGAGAGTAAATCCATGTTCTGTGCCCCTTCATTACATTCTGGAGAGTGGGCCAGCTGATGGGAACCCCAAGACCTAGTGAAACAGCCTGACACACAGATGCACACACAACTATGGAGGGTGAAGTAATCAGTGAGGCCAGTAACATGGAAGTGTCTGAAGTAGTAGCAAGAAGACAGCAGTTGGACTCTGGAGAACTCTACCAACAGACCAGTCTCAATTGCCACATCCAGAGGCCAATGTCAGGTTTGTACACATCTCTGGGATGCAACACAGACATTATCACAGAATTGTAAACAACAGAAGAAGAAACTGAACATGAATGGCACCACAAATCTTCTAGCCACCATCAGGCACCAGTAGCCAGAACTGTCAGGGAAAGAACTAGTCAAGCTCCTGCACACCTGCCACCATCAGGGGAGTCTCAGTATAGTTGCATTGTCTGGAGAAGCCAGCCTTGCAGCCCACTACCTCTCTGAGAACCTAGAATAGGAGAAACCAAGGTGCTTGTCCCTTTCCCCTACTCTGCAGATGGGCAGCCAATGCAGGAAGCACCTGGGCCCTCAAAACTGGTTCATCTGGTGGAACCCAGGAAAATGTCACAAAAAAGGAGCAAAAGGCAATCTCAGACCTCAAGCCCACACAGAACAAGTCTAGAAGACATAAAAATAGAAGAAATTGGAAGTTACACACCTGAAATTTCTGAAAGGCTAGAAAATGAAGTAAAGAAACAACTTCATGTGTCTGTAAAAGTAATCAGATCAGAAATAATATCTCAGGTAAAAGAACAAATGATAAACATAGTGAAAGAAATGTTGAGCATATCTAAATAAGACATAGATATAAAAGATGAGCATTAGAAAATGATAGAAACCTTGAATAAACAATACAGGAAAGAACTACAATGCATGAAACACATTGAAAGAGATAGCCAGGAAATTATAAACTCCATTGAAAGCTGGCAAAATTGCTTGACAGAAACAGAAGATAGACTTTCAGTCCTTGAAGACAGGATTGCAGCTAGCAGTTGTGAAAGAAAAATTCTCTTAAAAATAACAATGAACCAGGAAATAAGTCAACAGCTACAAGACAATGCAAAGAAAAATAATCTTAGAATGATAGGTGTCAGTGAAAAAACAGGAGTCAACACAAATGACATAAAAAGACTATTTACAAAAATAAGAGCAGACAACTTCCGAAGCATGGGAAAAAGACCTGACATGCAGATAAGCAAGGCATAAAGAATTCCAACTATCTAACCAAAATAAGTCTATACCCAGACATATAATAATTAAGATTCCAGAAATTCAACATAAGACCAGACTATTAAAAGCTATTAGAGATTTTTTTAAAAAGCAGATCACTTATAAAGGAAAGCCCATTAAAATCACAGCAGATTTCTCAATACAAACTATCAAGTCAAGGAAAACTTTTAGTAAAGTGTTGCAAATACTGAAAGAAAACAAGTTCCAACCCAGATTGATGTACCCTGCAAAACTATCTTTCAAAATTAATGGATAAATAAGATACTTTCATGATAAAGAATAACTGAAGGAATTCATGACACTAAACCAACTCTGCAAAGAGGCTGAAGGATATTCTAGAGAGAGATAAAGATGACAATGGTTCCAGAAACAGTAGCATAGGGGGATCACTGAGCAGAGCCAGCAGCTGAATGACAAGGCAAAGTGAGGGACCAATAGCATGAGTGTAGCATGGTAGAGAGTTGCCAGTGCATGTCAGTCATAACCTTTAATGTAGGTGGCCTCAACTCACTAATAAGAGGAAACAGAGTGGACCAGGAGACAGGATCTACCAATATGCTCTATATGAGAAACACATTTGATTCAAAAGAAAATTCATGGACTGAAGGTTGGAGGAGACAAGACAGTGCTCCATATGATGAGGACCCAGAAAAAAAGAAGGGGTAGCTTGCCCACCAACAAAGAAACGAGTAGGAAAGCTACGATATTTTTATACAATGGAAAGCTACTTAGTTAAAAGAAGGATAACCTCAGCTCTTGTAGGTAAATGGATGCAACCTGAGATCATATTCATGGCTGAAATGATTTGGACTCACATGGGTAAATATTGTGTTGTCTCATTAGTATAAAAAAATTGAAGGAGTGAACCAGGGATTTAGCTCAGTTGCATAAGTGCCTGCTTGGAAAGTGCTAGGACAAGAGTTCAATCCCCAGTACCAACCAACCAACCAAACAAACAAACAAACAAACATCCAACAAAAACTGAAGAAGTTAGTGGGATCTAAAATGTACAATAGATATTGTGAAGGAGAAAAGTGAGGAAATGTCTAAAAATAGAAGGTGGTAGCCATTGTTAATTTCCTATTACCTTGTTTTGAAGTCCTGTATAATGACTTGTTTTGTTTGGTTTGGTTTTATTCTGTAACATTTGGGTTTGAATAGGTCATTTGTTTATATCATTTCTAGCATTGATCTTTTATTTGGTGGACCCAGTGATCTCATAAATCTTTGTAATAGCATCTTAGTTAACTACTGGAACAACTCAAAATTCTAACTGCTGTGAACCAGCATAGTTTACATCATTTTCATTATCTTAATAATCTAACACTTTTATATTATTATCAGATAATATCAATGCAATGATATTAATAAATCAACAATGAGAATAAACAATAAAAAGGTGCAATATAATTTACAGTGTAGGTTACAATGGCAATAGTAAGCACATTCTGAGCAGCATTTCTTGTACAGAAGAAAGGTTTGAGTCATGTTCAAATGCAGACTTCATATCTTATCACCAGAGATTGTATCATCTCAGAGGAGAAGACATGTCTACTTTGGAAAAGGAAAGAGTGTGACTGAAAAGCAAGAAAATGCAGAGATGTGACTAAAGCATGCAACCACAAGTGCTCTTTGTTTTGGCATGACTTTGCTATAAAATAATTGGTACTAAAATGCATAGTATTTTGAAACTAACACTGACAGTGTTAGTTTAAACTAACACTGTCAGGGCTGGCAAAACTTTAAGGGAAATATACTACCTTCAGGAGTAAAAAGGCAGAATGATAACATGCATTATCTCCAATTTGTGCCTTTATGTAAAATCCATCATGTGTTTATACTTCCATGGCCTGTCTTCTGGCACTGCTCCCTTTAATTCCTGAGTGAAGACAGGCCAAGCAGAGAATGCAGACAGCTGTAAGCTGACAGGAATTTCTGGCAGTGAAGTTCTCTTTAGGTTCTTTCTATTACTAGAATTCTATATTCAAGGAATTCAATATAGCAATGGGATATACTAGAATCTTTGTATGAATCCTACTTAGCTACACCCAAAAATGTATTCTAGATTCAGCACGATGTCTCTGGGTCTTAGAAGCTTCACAGACAAATGTACTCCTTTCTAGGGTCTACAAAGGAAGCAGATGTAAGACTTTTTCCGTGGAAAAGAAAACAGCCTCAAGCATCTGACATATTCTTGCCACAAATTTACCCTCTCCTGAGGAGCTCGAATCTCCTCTCTAAATTTATGAATATGTAAAGGGAATCCTGCCTTTCATGTCTGAATAAATGGAACATGTTCTGCTGAAAATCCTTGAGAAACAGACTAAATTAACACAAAATATACCCCAAAGTAGTCACACAGGGACAAACAAAAATGATTCTTTAATTTTATAAAGCCTGGCAAACTGAATGTCTCTTGCCCTCAGACTTGAAAAATATAAGTTACTCATTTCATTACATTTAAAATTCATGTTAGTGAAAATTATTGTATTCCAACAGGATCGGTAAAATTAATACTCTATGATTTTTTCCTACCTTCCTTCCCATGGATCATTCAATGTATTAATCATTTTAGGGAGCAAGTTATTGTGTCAAGTCCCTGTAAGGTAGAATGCTATATTTTTTTATGTCATAAAACAAAATATTCTTGTGTGCTGGGTTTTGAGTCAAAAAGAATAATGACAATTGGTCTTTGATTTTTATGACACTTAAAGGATAACTAAAGAGCCAGAAATAAATATGAAAAATTTAACACTTTTCCAGAGATTTTGGAGCCAAACATAATTAGAAGCTAAATAAAATGAATAGTAAAACAAAGTAGTAAAAATTCTTAACAAGGTACCCAAGGACTTTCCATATATTGTCTTATCTAAATCACTCTGCAACTTCTAAGGTATCCTCCTTTGGAGAAACTAAAGTTTAGAGAGTTAAAATAATTTTATTAAATTCCTGACTTAGAATCCATACTTGTTTCCTTTAATGACTTGAGTGTACATGTTAGACTTTGGGGGAACAGAAGGGACACAGTGTCAGCTGAGATGTAAAAGAAAGATTATTTGTCCAAGTACAGAGCAAGCATCTTCAAAGTTGAGAATAAGGTGGTTCAAATATTTCTATTCTTCTAAAAGTCTTTTCTGGAAGCTTGATCCCAAAGGTTATGGTATTACGAAGTGGGGCTTTTAGGAGATTTTAGGTCATGAGATTGGAGCCCTCATGAGTGGGATTAGAGCCCCAGAAAGAGATCTGAGGGACTCCTTGCCCCTTCTACTATCTGAGGACATAGCTAAAATGCACCCATCTATGAACTGGGAGTAGGATCCTCACGAGACATCCAATCTACTAAATCTTGATCTTGGACTTTCCAGAACTATAAGCAATAAATTTCTGTTGTTTGTCAGCTATCCAACCTATGGTACTTTGTTATAGTAATTCAAAAAGTAATAAAAGAGAAGGAAAGGTAGGACTTGCCAGTAGAACCAGAGGCTGACCTGCTTGCCCAAGAAAAGCTTTCAAAAAATACGCACGAAGGTTCAGTGATTACAGTCTTCCTTTTGTTAAGTAAGACATTGAGAGAGCTAAGCAGTAAGTCACTTCTAATATGCTCACTTTGTGTGTGTGCATGTGTGTGTATGTGTGTGATACTGGGGATTGAACTCAGGGCCTTGTGCATGCTAGACAAGCACTGTACCACTGAGGTATATATTCAGCCCTATACTTGCCTTTTTCATGTACGTTTTATCTCTATTGTGTAAATTACTTGTGTAAATTAGTTTCTGGGACAGAAAACCATGATATATATATATATATATATATATATATATATATATATATATATATATGCCTTCAGTTTCTTTCTATAGAAGGGCATCTATATATTAACATTTCCATTTGTGCCAGGAGATAAGGAGCAGATAAACACATCAGAAAGTTGACTTTTTGTCATGTCCTTGAGCAGCTGTTTGCAATGGAAACTTTAGTCCAATTAGGGCTTATGCTGCAAACTTAAAATTCCAATAGTGCAACTAAATTTGTAAAGAAGATCCTGTTTTAAACCTACTAGAAATTTCAAGCTGATATCTCCTAGGGTTTCTAGGATACAGTTGTCTCCAAATTGGCCCATTGTGTTCTGCCCGAGGGCAGCATAGCAGTGTTGCAATTGTGTCTAATTAACCTCCTGCTAAACGCAAAATGTCAGGAAGGCAAATCACCAAACAAGAGACTATGCTGCTGTTATTTTTAGCCATCATAGAACCAGCTGTTTTAGATTTTTGAGGCAACTACTATGAAATTTGGCATGATATTAGTACTATTTGCATTTCAAAGATGGAATTTGAATAGGTTTTAACTCAGATGCGGTCATACTGTGTTTTAAAACTGAATAAAGCTGAGAAAGGCATGGGGATTTTTTTAGCTAGTATCAATTTAAAGAATGGGATTTTCCAACCAAGTTTGAGTTCTGTGCAAAATTCTGTTGTCTTCACAACTAAAGGTGGCTATCATATCTGGCGTCTCTATCTTTAATAAAGTGGTGGCCCACCAGAGAGAGCAAAATATCTTGCCTTATAATTCAGGATACACTAATGAATGCAGCAGTAACAGCTCTAAAATCATAGTGGCTTTAAATACAAAACCTTTATTTTGCATTCATTCTATATCCCCTTTGAGAGGGATTCATCTCTCTTGCCAACTAGTTTCTATGGTTGTATATCAAATTACCAGCAATTCAGCAACTTAAAACAACACAAATTTATTACCTCACAGGCTTTGAGAATTAAAAGACCCAGGCACTGCTTAGCTGGATACTTGGTTTAGGGCTGCTCAGTAGGCTGCTATCAAGGTGTTAGTCAAGGCTAGGAAACTCATCTGAGGGTTTTACTAGAGAAGGGTCTGCTTCCAAGCTTATGTAGCTGTTTATAGGTTTCAGTTCCTTGCACAGAGAATGTAACTAGCAAGACAGAATTTACGGTTTTATATAATAATGGAAATTGTATCCCAATGCAAATTACTATTGCACTGTGAGTTGCAAATGTTGTAACAACTAATTCTTCATGTATCTTTGCTGTATTGTATTAGTTTGTAGCAAATCATTAGAAAAGTCCACATTTGAAGAGAGAAGACAGCACAAGAATATGGTTTCCAAGGCACAGGATTAGAATGCAGCCATTGGAATCCATCTACACCCACCAAGACAGAAAAAGTGGATATGAAGTAAAGTAGACATGCCATGTGCTAGCTACATATTACTTCCACTTATGTTTCATTGGTCATATGTCAAAACCCAAAACCAGTCTTATTGGAGTTAGGGGATTAGTTGAGAGGGAAATGCAATCCTGATATATATATATATATATATATATATATATATATATATATATATATATTTAGAAGGAGGAAAACAGAACTTTCATGAATAGCTCCAATGACAACTGCATTTTGTTTATGAAATAAAATTGCTTTGGTCTCTGTAGAGGAATTTATCAGCTATAAATAGATCGATGCATAGAAAAAGAGGCTAAAAATTATTACTATTCTATTTTCTTAGCTTGGATTCACTTGAAGCAGATTGTGAGACAGGAAATTGAGTATCCAAGAAACTGTTTGGAAAATGATCAAAGGAGAACCGGGGATATAGTTCAGTGGTATAAGTGCTTCCCTCGCAAGCACAAGTTCTGAGTTTGATTCCTGATACAAAAAAAAAAAGAAAGAAAGAAAGAAAGAAAGAAAGAAAGAAAGAAAGAAAGAAAGAAAAGAGAGAGAGAACGATCAAAGGAGAATCAAAGGAGAATGCAGCTTGTGAGGGGAAGGGAAGAAAGTTAAAAAGTAATGTGCGACAATAGTTGTTATTGTGGGCAGCTCAAACCCTGTGGGAACACTCCTGTTATTTCACCTATAGGATTAGTAAGGTAGGGTCTCGTTTCACTGACACTCATCTGTCCTTGGCTCTAGTTCCCAGGCATTAACTGGACATTTCCAGCCTGCTCTTTTACTGGCCAAGAGAAAACTTTCAGGCAAAGAGTTTCTTGTGCCTGCAGTGGAACCCTGTTTATGCATACTGGCATAAGTCATGAGAGTTTTTATGCACCATGCCCAAAAGTATTTAATAAAATCATTAGACTTTCTTATGTTGAACTGAAAGTCAAGGAAACTGGATCCCAGGATTTAGTTTTTATACTTTAGTTATGTATCACATAATGATGTTTTAGTCAAGAGTGGACCACATATACACAATGACAGTCCTATAATATTATAATGGAACTAAAACAAAACAAAACAAAACAAAACAAATTACTATTGCACCATGAGTTGCAACTGCTATAATGTTGTAGCACAACTAATTTTTCATGTATTTGTGGTGATGCTGGAGTAAACACACTGTACTGTGAATCATATAAAAGTATGGCACATACAATTATGAACAGTATACACTTGATAATAACTCTTACTGGTTAATATATTCACTATACTATACTTTTTATTTTGTAGTGTATTCTATTTATTTTAAAAATGTTTGCTGTAAAACAGTGCACTGTGTGATGCCACAGCAGCCTCATACATCTGGTATTTACCTATTTGCTGGTTGTCTTAAGAGACCACCTTGAGTTATTGACCAATATCATCTAACCTTGTGTAAGTGCACTCTATTATGTTCACACAGCAGCAAAATTACCTAGCAAAACATTTCTCAGAAGTATCTGTGTTGTTAAGGTGAACACAGCTGGACTTAGCAATGTAATATCTGCATCATTCAACTTCTGTTCTCTTCTTATACACTGAGGTCAACTTCTAAGTGTATTTAGAAAAAGATTTTGTAATGAAAAACAGACTCTTTTAGTTGTAACTATCCATATAATTTCTTCACTAATATTAATAGTGATAACTAATTACAGTAAATAACAAGGCTGAAAGGCCATGTATGTTTTCATAATATCATCAAGCAACTCTAGAAGGAAGAAGGGGAGGAAGATGGACAATTTGTTATTGTCAGCAACTGTCCTGACCTTTTATCACAGAGGGTTACAGTAGGAAGGGTCTGGAGGTGGTAGGTTCAGAGACATCAGAGGCTGGGAAACTCATGGCTTTATGTAACTTCTGTCTATGTGCATTATTTTCCTAAAGTAACTTCTGTCCATGTGCATTATTTTCCTAAGTATTTGAATCAAGTACTATGAATACAGTGGTTTAAATAACAGAAATGTATTGTCTCAGAGTTCCATAGGCTAGAAGTTCAAGATCAAGGAGTGGCAGATTTGGTTTCTTCTGAAGATTATAAAGGAGAATCTAGTCTCCTGGTTTCTGGTGGTTTGTTGGTAGTTTTTGGCATTTCCTTGGCTCTATCTCTGTCTTCATCTTCATGATGTTTTTTCTATCTTCATGCACATCTATCTTCACATTTTTCATTTACATACCAGTTATATTTAGTGAATGACTTCATCTTAAATAATTATGTCTCCAATAACCCTATTCAAATAAAGTCACATTATGAAGTACTAAGGGTTAGGTGTTCCACACATAAATTTTGAGGGGGCACAATTTAACTTGTAATACCATGTAAATAAAAATTACAGTGACGCATTGGTTCAGGAATGCTTCTGTTTGTATACAATTCAGTTCATAAACAAAAGTGGCAAAATTTTGCTTTCATTTGCAAACTCTGCATTCAGTGACAAACATAATCATGGCCATCTTCCCCACACAAACACTAATACAGACATTCTTCCAAAAATTGTAAAGCTCATTAAGTTCATCAAGCAAGATACCACTGATTTAGGGGAATGAAACTCCCAACCTACTATATGGTATGAGTTCATGTTCTCTAAAATTGAAGAAATGAATTTTAAGAACAACAGAGGTTAACAGCACAATATATTTACTGAAAGAAAGAAAACTTCTGAGAAAGAGACAGAAAGAGTCCTGGGTGGATTGCCAAAGACTCTGTCTTTTCCAGGGACTTTATAGAGCAAAACTATGAGGTAAAGTGCATCCCAAATGGGAACTTGAAAGGTAAACATAAGGTGGGACAGAACTATGGTCAACAACAAGATTAAATGCAGGTTAAATTGATTAAATTAGGGATAAATGGGGAAGCGAATCACATAGCAAGTGGGTTTTCATACAGAGCAGTGACTTCTGTAGGCTATTGGGATAGTGACTCCTGACTTCCTCAGGGTGATAAGGAACTATTTAGAATATCAATCCTTAGCTTGTGGGTGTATTTGCTTGATCTTTTATCTTGATCTTTTATCTAGCCTACAGTGGGAGGTGTCTGTCTCCTTCCAGCTTGCAAGATATCTGGCCTTCTGCAGTGGTTCCTTCAAGGGCCCAGCCCCATCTGACTATCTATATTTTTATCTAACTCAGCTGCCTGTAACACCACCATATATCTTTGTAGAGCTAAAGTCAATACTCTCTCTTTTTAGTTTGTGCCAAATGAATCCTAAAGATTCCATGAAGCCAGGCATAGTGATGAATTTGTAATACCAATACTCAGGAGGTTGAGGCAGGAGGCTTGCCATGGCTTCAAGGCCAGCCTGGACTACATACTAAGTTCAAGGCAGGTCTGAAGTATATAGCAAGACCCTGTCTCAAAGAAAGAAAGAAAGAAAGAAAGAAAGAAAGAAAGAAAGAAAGAAAGAAAGAAAGAAAGAAACTCTATGAGATATCCTACTTTCTAACCGTATAGATGCCTGCCTTCTCTCTACAACATAAAGACTTGTGTTTGATTTCTTTAATTTCCCTCTAAATTTTGCATGTTTGCAAATGTTCAAGTCTCAAAGTCATGAGACTTTGATCATGGGAAGCACAAGTTTGAGGCAATATAAGTCCTAGATTCCCTTAAGACATGTTGATAAAATATCAAATAACTTAATAATCTGATTACTAGGGGGTGCCCAAAAGATGGCCGATCAGTGACAACAAAATACAAAGACTCCCAGGAGAAACAAACTCATATGCCAAAATAAAACATGCTGGAGAGATCCAGACAAAGGGAGATGGATCCTCTTGACACAGGAAAAAATTAAAATGTAAAAAGCTCGTCAAACACATCGGGACTACAATTGGAACAGCTAAAATTATGGGACCCAAAGTTTTCACTGCAACCCGCCAAGTTTGTGCCGGCCTGAATTTGTGCCAATTTGAATCCACACTGGCCAGTAGAGCCATGCAAACTTGTTCCCACCACCACTCACAGGAGCCACAGCAGTACTGAAGTCAGGGGTTGGTGAGCTGAATGGAGAGCAGAGGTGGCAAAGGGACCTTCATTAATCCACGGTCAGTGCTGGATTAATGAGACCCACCACCATGGGAAGGGTGCGACCAAGTGGGTGACATGTTGGAATCTAGTAGGAAGAGCTTGAACTGGGAGCAACAGTGACTTCAGTTGGTTACTCCCTCCCCAGAGCAGATTCATGGGATTTGCTTGGACTGGGTCACACCCCTGGCTGGACCCAATGAACCATCCCAAATCAATTCCCTGCACCTAGCACACACTAACCTGATTAAGGCCCCTGAAGTTTGGCTGGCCCGGTGGGGAGGGGCAGGCATACCCAGCCCCTGCTTATACCTCAGTGACAAGAGCAGGCAGGAGAGGCAGAGGTCCCTCACCAGTGTGCTTCAGAGGAACTGTGACTGACAGAGAAGGGGGCTGGGACCTCCACTGTACACCTATGTGGAGGAGGCTGGGACCATGACAGGAAAGAGAGGCAAGAGAAGGCCCCCAGCCCAGAGCCCTGAGAGCACTGATCCAGGAGAGGAAAAAACAAGGGAGACTGAGGGCCACAAACACACATCAGACATGGCTTCAATGGACACTAAGAGAAATCTTCGGGACCTTGTAGACGAGCTCAAAACTGAAATATTAAATCAGGTAAAGCAAGATATGAATAGAGTAATAAAAGGAATGCTAAGCATCTCTCAGAAAGACACAGACAGAAGGGAGGAACATAAAAAAAGGAGAGAAACATTTGATAAAGGATATAAAGAAAATATAGAATACATGAAGCAGATTCAAAGAGACTACCAGGAAATTAAAAACTCCATTGAAAGCTGGCAAAACTGCTTAAAAGAAACTAAGTATAGACTATCAAAACTTGAAGACAAGTTTGCAATGTGTGATCATGAAAGGAAAGAGCTCTTAAAAATAACAAGGAAACAGGCAATAACAATACAAAGGCTAGAAGATGACAAGAGAATCTACAATTTAAGAATAAGAAATGTGAACGAAGAAGCAGGAGTACAAACAGGCGAAGTACAAAGGCTATTCTTGGAAATAATTAAGGAAAACTTCCCAAGCATGGAAAAAGAAAACGACATTTGGTTATGTGAGGCATACAGAACTCCAGCCACCTACAACCAAAACAGAGCTACACCCAGACATATAATGATCAAGATAACAGAAATTCAATATAAAAACAGAATATTAAAAGCCATCAGAGAAAAGAAACAGATTACCTATAAAGGAAAGCCAATCAAGATCACGGCAGACTTCTTGACACAGACCATCAGACCAAGAAGAGCTTGGAGCAAAGTATTCCAAGCCCTGAAAGAAAATAACCTCCAGCCCAGATTGATGTACCCTGCAAAACTGTCACTAGAAATTAATGGAGAAACAAGATGACATGACAAAGAGGAATTGAGGGATTTTGTGACCACCAATCCAACCCTACAGAGAATACTGAAGGATATTCTAGAGAGAGAGAGAAAAAAAAATACCAGGATTTTAGGAACAGTGGCAGAAAGGCCTCAGTGAACAGGGCATGCAGTAGAATGAAGCAGAAAAGTAGACAAACAAAGGCAGAAAAATAGCATAGCAGAAACGAGGCAGAGAAGAATGGCTAGAATCTCTAACATAGATGGCCTTGATACACTATATTGTTAACAGTACACCAGTATTTAAAACCCACATTACTCACACCACTCTGCTTAGATGTATTATATTCTGTTCCAGTCATTCTACCTGTACTAGATTTGAGGGCACAGTTATCCTGAAAAATAGCAGGATATAGTATGGTAATCATCCTTAATTTCCTATTAACTTAATCTAAAGCTCTGTATAATCTACACTGTTTTATCATGACTGATCATAATCAACTCTGGTCTGTTAGATCACTGTTTTGTATTGATAGATTTTATTCAAAGCTGTTTTGATTGATACTATCAAGTCTGAGCAAATAGGCAACTACACTGAAGATGACAAGATTCACTAGAATATCCACTATAGCTTGATTATTACCTGCCTTTGAAGTTTTATACTGTCTACAATGTTTTATTTGTACTAATATTGTCATGTACTGCTATATTCAATTATACTGCTATATTCAATTATGCCTGATGATATAGATAATTCTATTGAAGATAATAAGAAAAAACACAGTAATCACTGTATATCACCTTGTACTGTAGTTTTATATGACTTTTTGGTTTCATATTTTTATAGGAATTTGTTTTGTTTTGTCGTTTGTTTTGTTTTTCCCTCTAATACCACAAAGATAGAAATACATGTAGAGACTCATGCATGCATAGCTGTTTACAGTCTTACTGTTTGAATATCTACTTTGTATGCTTTAATTTTGTAACTTAACAACTATTTCTAAGAGGACAATATGTAATTTATCAACTAGTGATTTCTTATTATCTTTTTTTTTGAAATTTTGTATTATCTATACTCTTTACATGTTTTTTTCTCTTCAAATTAAAAAAAAAGAAAGAAAAAAGATAATCTGATTTCCAAATTAAATTCTAGAAGGACAGTAGCTCAAATCTTATAGAACTTTACAAATATTGATTCCTGGGTCCCATACAGATTTAGAAAATCTGTTTTAGTAAACCTGACATCTAAAAACTTGCATGTTCATAGGCTGCTATGTTGATTTTGATGCAGCTAAATTCATAGGCCTGAACTTCAGAACCTGTAAGGTAGAGTTACTTTGACAGTTTTGGCCCCTGCTTGCAGACTTCCTTGTCATTTTACATATTTCTAGTCCTTCTGTGGCAATATGAAATATTTCTTGAAATTCCAAAGCACCATATTGGCAGAGCTCCATGATCATATATGCTTGGAAAGTGCTGAGTTAATCATGGTGAAATACATTTACTTACTTTTTTTCCAAAGTAATTTTAACAGAATAGCATGTATCATGAATGAGGGTAGGGAAAAATAACATATAACATATATATATATATAATATAAATAACATATAATATATATATTTATAATATAAATAACACATAATAGTATATAACATCTTCCAATCTTACTTTAGTAAATAAATTTTTGTTTCCTAGGGCACTTCATAAAATCATCCTTGTGAAAAGCACATTTTGGGAAATGAAATCTGGAGTCATTTTCAGGTGGCCTACCTTTCAGCTCTAAGATAGTATTCAAAATATCTAAGAAACCTTTGAATATTGTTATTTTCCTCATCTATAAAATTGGAGAAATTTTCTATAAAATATTGTTAGGTCTCTTAAAAATAATTTATGTATTTCTGGTTCACGTATGTATAATATTATTTATTATGAAATCTATTTTATGCTAGTGTTTTGTTTTTGTTTTTTTGTTACTACATGTAAAAGCAACTGAGTTTTTACCAGCATAAGGTACTATGCTAGTTACCTTTGGTGAGACATAAAAGATTTCCTCAGAAAATCTTACAGTTCTGTGAGAAAGACAGGCATAGACACCTTTCTCTTTTTTTTTTTGTCTTTTCACCACCCTCTTTCCCCAATATTATCCAGCCCTCTCTTTTGTATTCAGAATATATATGCACAGCAAGAGATGCAATGAAATGTTATGTTATTTCCCTATTTGTCTTCATTATCTCCAGAGACAAGGTGTGCCAACATGAAAATCAATGAAAGATTTACTGTTCCTTTTTACTTACAAAGGAAAAAGTTTTAAATGGTTTCTTGTCAGAAAAATTTGGCTTTGGGTCCCTGCATGACTTCCATTAAATTAAAATTAGAATAGAGAAATGATTCAATGACAAGTAAATGCAAAGTCATAGTCGTATTTAAACTAATCCAAAGAAACAGTTTCCAGTATTAGAGAATTTCTGCATGTTGCTAGCCGTGGAAGACACAAAAGAGAAAAGCTGGCTCTCATACCCTGGTGCCCGCTTTCTTCTCATGTGATGCCCAAATGTTCTTGAGGGGGTCATAATTCCAGATGACAGAAATTTAAAGCCTTGAAAATAGCTTGGTGAGCAGTAGTTCTCAAGAGATTGATACCTTCTTCCAAGGTATGGTTGGCAGATGTAGCAATTAAATACAGGATTCTCAGTGAAATATGAATTGCAAAGAAACAGCAAATTTTTTACTAAAAGTATGTACCAAATATTGCATGGGACATATTTATACTGAAAAATTATTTATTGTTTTTCTGAAATTCAAATTTAACTAGGCATCCTAGATTTAATCTGGCAGTCCTGTTCTGGGGAGCTTTCTCATGATTTATGTAAGAAATTTTTGTCACAGGGATGGAAGGATAGGGATTCTAAATGGGAAGCTGCAGTGGTGCAGTTAGTGTGTAGTATTTATGAGAACTCTAGATGTTGTGCATGTATTGAACAATCTTGCATAACAGAATTGTTCTATAGTCATATCAATACTTGATTCTGGGTGCTGGATTCTCCTTTTAGAGGTGATTTCTGCATCTTTTCTGTCCCAAAGAAAGAATTGAATGAAACAAATATAAACAGTGGCAAAGTTTCACATTTATTAAAGGTAAGAAAAGAAAGAAAAAGGATAAAGGGAAAAATGGGCTCTGCAGAGCAAGTTTGGACCAAGGAAAAGGAGAGAAAAAAATAAAAAATAGACCCTACAATGTGGGGCAGGCTGTTGTGAGGAGGCACTGTAGAGACTGCTTAATGGTGACTATTTCTTTTTGTCTCACCCACTCCTCAGGCTGACACCAGGTCTAGGCCATCCTACTGAACCTGTTCACATTCTCAAGACAAGTCTGCATGCAGGGTGAGAACTGCTCTGAGAACTGTTCTGCCCATGTGTTCCAGGATCTTGTCATGCCTGTTCTCTCAGCCAGTTTTAACCATGTCCTAAGTTCCTGTTTCAACCTGACTGGAGTATTCCACTGGACATTCATGAAAGCCAAGTGTTTTTGAATGGATTTAATATGTATTTAACATACAGTGGATCTTTAGAATCAGAATGCAGCAACTACATAAGTTAAGCAATAATTTTACTTTGGGTCACTGTTATACCAGCAGCTACTCATCATTCCAGAAAATGGGTGAAAACCCATGGTAAATGCTGTGACATTTGAGTTTCTAGTATGTCATACTTCAATCATTTGTAGAAGTCACCAATAGAGTGATTCTGTGTGTGTGTGAACAGCCCAATTCATTATTCTTGTAGTATTATTGAGTTCAAATTCTTATATATTAAAATATTTTATTATAAATTACTTTCCTTTATTTCTTTCTCACATTAAAATTAGTGTATTATATATTTTATTTAAAATATTTATATACTCGGGAGACTGAAACAGGAGGACTGCCACAAGTTTGAGGTCAGACTGGGCTACATAGCAAGACCCTTCCTCAAAAAAATTATATACTTGATGTCACTTATTTGAGTGTACGAATTCGGGCTTTGTCTAATTATGGTCATTTTTTTTTTTTTTTTTTTACTGTTTGAAGGGATTGGTGCATCTGATTTGTCTACCATGATACATGGATAAGATTTAGTGAAAAAAAACTTTCATGGGAAAAGATCCTAAAATTTTAGATGAAAAATCAAAATGACTGCAAACATACTGCAATCTCTTCAGTTCTTTCTTTTATTATCACTCTAAATCTCTCAGAAGCACAATATTGAATTTTGATTCTGTTTCAAATGTTTTTAAAATATAAATTTTCTCTAAGCTTTTTGGATACTAATTACATCACTAGATATTGGATTTATTTACTTGCATTAATCAAATTTGGGCTTTATGAGTCCTGATAAATCATAAATAGAAAATAAATTCAGACCCTGAGGCTGCTTAGGTTTATTAATATCCATACCAACATCAGTATAAATAATGACAATGTTGAATAGGGCTTCTAAAAAAATTTACTTCTAAAAAAAAATTTACTTCTGACTGAGTACATTGTCTTATGCAGTAAAGGACAGATGTAGATTCTGAAGACATCCAACCTACAGGGAGCTGATGAAGCTGAAGATTGATCACATGCCTTGAGCTATAGCAAGGCCAGCTCTGCAAACACAGGGAGCCCAAAGCAAGCCATGTAAACAAGCTGTTGCAGCTCCAACAAGGCAAGGGGCCCAGACCAACCAGGCAAACAAGTTGCTAGGCAGTGAGGTTGAAATTAATATCATCCTTCTGATTGTATAAATAAATGTGCCATAGTGTTTGAGCAGTCCTTTCTCTCCCATCATGACAGAGTGCTCCACCTGACCTCAACTTTTGTCTCTTTTCTTTATTTTCTCATCCTGTCACTGTCCCTCCAGGAACATCTAGAGCTGAGACTGGTTGCTAAAAATGGTGCCTGAACATGAACTGGGGTAAAAAGAAATGGTGAGAGGACACTTCTAATGTGTGTGCAACAGTGGGGAGAAGTGAACTGGTAGTGGTCAATAGTCATCACTGAAGTGAATTGATATTAACATCATCAAGTATAAAATTTGGGGATACAAAAATGGATTCACTAGGGCCAAAACATGGGTTCATTAAGGCCAAAGAATAAAATAGATTTAAGAGAAGCCAAACAGAGAAATAGGCTTGCAAGAAACAAAAGGAAAAATGTCTTCATTTTACTAATTTTTTTAATCAAATGTTAAACATATCAAGAATGACAAATTAGGTTTTTGGCACAGTTGAGAAACAAAGACAGAAGTAAAAAAAAAAAAGCCTTTATTGTTGGCATGGGAGGGCTGCCAATTGGGAGGACTTTCAAAGGAGACAAAGCTGGGGAGTTGCTTTCAGGGAATTTGGATAGGGGTGGAGACTATATGAGTGGACCATGTTGGGAGGGGGATTGGAGGACCTTTGGTGCATGTGTGAAAGGGAGACAGAAAGTTTATTGTTTTGGGACCAGAAGACAAGCACAGGAGATAGTGTAGGAGAAATATGTTTTAGTGGTTAGTGCCATGATGAACTGGGGTTATTTAGACCTGACAGAGTCCCATATGACCAGAACCTATCACCGCATATGTATATGGAACTCTGTTATATTCTTGATTTCTGTATGTAATTTACTTTTGTGGACTTATGTCAGGGATTGCTTTAATGATTATAGGCTTGTTGGGATGATCATAAAAGATTTGACTCAGAGCACTATTTTAAAATTAAGTCCTAAAGGAGAAAAATATGGCAGATCAACAACTTCCTGATAATCTTAACTGAGCCACAAGACACAATTCCTGCTTTCTCAGTTTAGGGCAATTTTGCTACATCACAGGCAGCGATTTTCACCCTTCATAAAAGAAAGTCATCCTTTAAGTTAATTGTTCAACAATTGGCCTTTGGAAATACAAATAAATGGTGGGAAAAGGCTTTAGCCTACAAAAGATGGGCTATACTGGCTGCGATAATTCAAATTTGTGCAGACATTGCTTCCTCATATGTGCAGGGGGCTACTCTGACAGCAGCTATCACTCAGGTCATCAATTCACAGCCTGAAGGGAAGGGAAAGAACAAAGCTTCTTGTTTTCATTGCAGGGGTGAGGGGCATTTTGCCAAAAGTTGCTCTGCTGTACTATTTTAAAAATTCAACATTTGGCTTTCATGAGTTGGTAATAGGCTGGCTTCAACATATAACTGTCTCACTGTGGCTTTGTACTAAGTCTTAATATCTGGTAGTGTAAATTCTCAAACTCTGTTGTTTATCAAAATTGTTTACTTCAGGGGTACTTGCTTCAAATTCATGATCAGTGTAACCCTACACTTATTTAGGTAATTTTTGCTTTCTTATATAAAATTTTTAGTTTTCAATACATTGACTCTGTATAGCTTGATAAATTTCTTGAATTTCTTTGTTTCAAAACAAAACAAAAAACAAAAGAAAACTAAATTTACCTACTTAGGAGGAAAGGAGAAAACAGCTCAGAGAAAGGCTAGGAAAAAAACCCCCCAGCACAAATCTATCTGGACCTCTGAAGACTTTAGAAGGGTTATTTAACAGGCAGAAACTGCTGCTGTCTGCTCCTCTCACTACTTCTCACATGACCCCATCCTGGGGAAGGAAACCATAGAGCTACATTGAGCCTGGAGCTTGGCCCAGACAAGGAAGGTGGAGAAACAATGCTGATTGTTTCAGCTGCAAGGGCAAAATGTTATGATTCTAATGTCATACAAAGTTGATAGACTTAGTACTGGTTCTTAAGGATTGTTAAATCTGTTAAAATATTCAAGTTGCAAATTTTTAAAAATAAGCATGTCTTTATAGCTGGAAACTGGTTTAAAGCAATGTGTCTAGTTGCCAAATTGACAAAGGTGGATTGGAATGGTAGATACATTGTGTTGATTTAAAGTTTAGAAGCTCGGCTTGAGTGACTCAGTGTGGGGGTGAGGGGCGTGCTTGGGGTTCTCATTTTGTAAACATCCTTGCTCTGTGTAGGAGGAGGACAGAGAGATGGTGTGCATGCTGCATCTACCCTGGGGCACGGGGTTGGGGGTAGGTAGCCTGCTTACATGTGAGAAAAAATAGAGGCTTATGCTTCCCCTCCTCTGCTCTTATTACTTGTGCTGTCTTCCACTGCCATGAACTGTTACTTCCTCAGACGATGTTCAGCAGGCTTCTGTTTTCCATGCCACCTTCCATCAAAATGCTTCTGCCTATGCAAATTATTCCATTTAATCCAGATACAGGTTAAAAATTGTTAAACTTGCTTAAAATTTAATTACAAAAACAACAAAAAAGGGGAATTTTACCTAGACTTCATTGGGCCGTATGTACTGTTAGGGTTTTAAATCCTACTAAGGATGGAGCTACAGCAGCAGTATGACAATTCAATCAGGTAAAAGAAAGAAGTTAGGAAGTGTCCTTCAGAAAGATCATCATACTAGACAATGGTAGGGACCCAGCTTAGTGCTAGTTTGGGATTGAGCTTATGCTTGTGTCTTTCCAGAGAATGCTGAATGTCCTATTTGGGTGCCAGAGTGTGCTGTCTGGCTGTTTCATGGAATCAGACCCAAAGACAGAGTTGATTCTATCTCTCAAGAAGTAGATGCTCAGTCCTATGACAGTGATGCCTTGGAGACTGCTCTATAACTGATAGACAAGGATGAGACTAGACCAGATCTGGAGCCAACTGGAGGAATTGACCCAGAATGCCCTGGAGATGTTAACCTAAAATGAAAATAAAAGATCTGGATAGGTGATTCAACTTGGTTAAAAATATATTTGAAGCTGGGTATGGTGGCACACATCTATAATCCTAGCTCTCGGGAAGCTGAGGCAGGAGGACCATTGTGAATTTGAGACCAGGGCTACAAAGTAAGATCAAGGGCACACTGAACTGCATAACAAGACCCTGTCTCAAAAATGCAAACATATATATATATATATTTGAGTGCTCTCTGATTTTGTAAGATGTTTGTCAGTCTGCCTGTGTATCTGTTCATCTGTTTGTCCAGTTGTTAACCTGTTGTTGGGAGTTGGCTGAGCTAATGATCATTCACACATGCAGAACCAAAAGCACAAGTTCCCATACAGGAGTGCCCAAAGTGGCACAGAGCACCTAGAAACACACTGAGGGCATGGGGTGCTGAAGGTGAATAGGTGGTCCAGCCCCAAGAAGATGGGGTATAAGAGTGGGCTAGTTCAGCAAAGGGGCATGATACAAGTGTATAAATAGCACTCAGGAACTTACAGAGTTCTTGCAGACCAAACAAAGCTATGTGCTTGTTTCTATGTCTGTTCGAATCTGTTCAGATCATCTGTCTGTGTTTGTCTATTTGTCTATTCTGTTAACAGCTGTACCTTTTATTTTAGCTCAACGATTTTTCTCTTTTCTTTCTTTTGCACTTTTGGTTCATTTAATCAAAGTTTAATTTGGGTCATAGATTAAAAAAAACAACAACATGCTTCCACCTGGGTTTCCAGCTCATCAAAATGTTGCCAAAATTAGTTGTGTAAGTGTAATGTGTATTTTTATGTATCATAATATGAGAAATCTCTCATTGTTCAAAAATAATATGCTAAATATTGTGATTGGGTTTTCATGAATCATCACAAATTGTTAAAATATTAAACAAAAGTTCCTTAGGGTGGGATAAATTGTTGGACAGGACTCCAACTGATGAATAAGAAGGCAGCTGTCTGGTAATATTTAACCAGCTCTTGTTTATAATGGGAGGCCCCAGTGATCTCTATAGCATTATGGGAGATACTCCAACTAAAGTTATAAAAATATATTACTATAATGTGTTCGCATTGGTCATCATCAAAAGAAATAATGCAATAAGGTTTCTGATTTGAAGGTGCTCTGATGCAAGGTTTTAATAAAGGGCTACGATAAATTGTTATTAACCTTATGATGTATTAATGTATTCAGGCCTCCAGATATACAGGTCTTCCAAAGTATAAAACAGGGATTGTTTATGGTGACAGAATTTTGTTTCAGATTCAGACCTTTGCCTGTAGAAAAACTCATGAGATGTACATCCCACTAAAGGTAAAAGTTAGGTAAAAGCTTTATTATTACATAGGGATGATTGATTAAAAGTTGTATTTTATGTCAAAATGGAAATTCATGTGTGTTACAAAATGTCATCATGATTGTCATGCTATAATGTTGTATATGGTTTTGATTTCTAATTTTCTGTGTAAAATATGTAACTGTTTATTAACATTCTATAGATATTCAAATATCAAATCATCCATGGTTGTTAAAAACAATGGTTCTATTTTATGTTCTAAGATGCTTGATATTTAGATAAGATAATAATGTTAAGCTTACTGCCTCTGCTACACTGTACTGTTATCAATCTTTTCTTCTGTATGTTCAACAACTGGGAGTTGGAGACTAAAAACTAAAAAGATAGATGAGCTAAGGGAATACCCAATATTTTGGCCCCAGCTCTTCAAGGTCAATGAAGACGCAGGCTATAAGAGAACTTCTGCTGTGACATCCCATAACTCAGTGAGTCCCTTATCTTCTGATCATGAAGACTGTGAGAACACAGAGGAACATGATCAACAATATACAGTGTGCATAAGAAGAGTCACAAAGAGAAATAATCTTCCAAGCAACCTGGTCAAGCAATGACCATGACATCCAGACAGATGATACTGACAGAAGAGCTAAGAGGTGCTATGCATGTTTGCAAGGCATTTCCTGAGGAAACTTAATTGACCTTGATAGATAACAAAAACTGATTGTATGTAATATAGGTCTCACCTTAACTTGGTCTTGAACAACCTGCAGAAAAGTAAAAATATAAGAGATATAAACTGTTGGAGACTGCTACTAGGTGAGATGGCTCTGAGCAGGATTTAAATTTTACTAATTGGCTTTCTATGTTTATCTGTGAGTCTGTCCTAGGCCTAGGCCCCTTGCCTGGTGATGGGAGCTGATTCATAGTAAGTGAACCTCTATGAATCACTAATCATGGTTGAGATTTGTAGTAATCTATGAGGCCAGAGACACCTCAAAGGGCAAGATAAGGCCACAGCTGTAGACACTTGGCTCAAACAGCAATTAATAAGATAGAAACTGCAGCTGGAGGAATTTCACTCATGCAATCTCAATCCTACCATAAATATCCTGAAGATAAAACAGTTCTCCTAAATTGGCATAATTTACTACTTGGAGAGGTTTTGAAGATTCCCAAGGGCCTGCTCATTGCCTGCACTTTCCTCAGTTTCTCCACCCCTTGTTGGACTATTAAAAATAGACTGATCCAGAGAAACCTTTGTCTTAACTCTCAGAGTCTCGAGGTTTATTAAAGGGTTTTGACCCTCTCAGAGCCCCTAAGAAATCATACTATTTGTCTCTTTTTATTTAACCTCTGCCATACACTTGTTTGGGAGATTGGGGATCTAGGACAGAACCCAGTAATAAACAATGCCATAATAATATGTTTGTCATAAAAGAAACTGAAATCAGTAACACCTTTCTGACAATTGCTAGCTACACTGATAGCTGCCTACCATTATGGATTAACAGACTGTACAGGGCTAAATTACTGAATGTAGGAACTTAAAACCCTTGGACTGCACTTAAAATGGAAAGTGTTCAAGAATGAAAAGGTCTTCTACAGAGTTCTTCAAACACAGCTCCTCCAGCTTTAACTGACCACCCATCCCATGCTACAGTTAAATAAAAGAGGCACATGTAGGGAGTTGTTGAAGCTGGAGATTGATCACATGTGTCGGGCTAAAGCAAGGCCAGCTCTGCAAACACAGAAAGCCCAAAGCAAGCCATGTAAACAAGCTGTTCCAGCTCCAAGAAGGCAAGGGTCCCAGATCAACCAGGCAAACAAGTTGCTAAGCAGCAAGGTTGAAATTTACATCATACTTCTGAGTGTATAACTAAATGTGCTACAGTGGTTAAGCAGTCCCTTCTCTCCTGTTAGAAGAGAGGGATACCTGACCTCAACTTTTGTTTCTTTTCTTTATTTTTTCATCCTTCCTCCTGGGAACATCTAGAGCTACAGCTGATCGCTACCCCAACCATAATGATTACAATTGACATTTTAAACTATTTTTTTTATTTTAAAGATAGTAAAATACAACAAATCAAGACAGAACAATGTCAGTCAAGACAATGCAGCAAAATTGTTGCAGAATTTCAGAGTAGGATACCAGGAAAACTGTAATAGCTACCATACTATATCTTGTTATCTTTACAATAGTTGTCCATTCCATTAGGTATAGTAAAATAAAAACAAAACAAAACACAATAAAACCAATCAAAATAGAATATTGAATAAAGCAAAAACTATCAGAACAAAGCAAAACAGTATTGGACTTCAAAGACAAGACAGAATGAAATCCCCCATATTTGCTATATTGCATGTTGTCATCCTCCAGACAGATGCTCAGACCACTCACTGGCCCCAACCAAACAATTCAAGCATTTAGTTGCTTTATGTATTTTAGTTGCTATGAACTCAGGCTGTCCTTGGAACCATCTGGTTGCTAATGGAGAGGGGTGGGTTTGGTTGATTTTCCACCTGCGTGCTAGTAGGCCTGTGCTGCTTACTGGGAAGGCTGGATCATTGATTTCTTGGTGGGTGCCCCAAGACCCAGCACGGCAGATTCTTGGGAGATGCTGGCTTTTCTCTTCCTGGTACATGCACAACTTGTCCTGCTTACTAGGAAAGCTGGATTGTTGATTTCTTGGTGGGTCCCTCCAACATTTTAAACTATTAAGCAATTTGTTCAAGAATTAACTCTGTATGATTCCTTGAATCATTGTTATTTTTAATTATAAATAGCATTTGGGTAAAATTGTTGCTCAAGATGCAATGAGGGCCAGGGACTCATTTAGCTCAGTGACACAAGTGCCTGCCTGGTAAGCACAAGGTCATGAGTTCAATCCCCAGCACCCCTCCAAAAAAAGATGCAATGAGGTTGCCATAAGGAAGGGGAGGGGCAAGTAACAATAACAAAGAAGTAATAAGAATCAACAACAGTGCTCCTGGGTATTCTTGTTATCAATTTCTGTATAATAAATGCCCCAACAAAATTAGTGGTTTAAAAAATATCCAATTGAACCATATCAGCATTTCCTGAGATCTGTGCCATGTTGGAACTTGGGGCGCTGGGAAAACAGGCAGCAAGCTCACCATTCTGGTAGGCTCACAAGCCTACAGGTGTGCAGGCTAAGAATCAAACATCTATCTCACCCCCCCTCAGCTAGCAAGTGAGAGCCAGCAATCTGAGCATCTTTTGTGAGTTTGACTATATGCAATATAACAAATAAGGCGGATTTTCTTCTTCCATCTTTTTGAAAGCAAATATTTTTATCTCTGTTTTGCTCTGTTCTGATCAATGGTATTGCTGTATTCAATATTCTGTTTTTATAATTTTGGTATTTCCTTCAATATTGCTCTACCTGATTGAAGAAACAACTATTGTGAAGAAAACCAGATACACTGTTGTACCTATTGCTGTTATCCCGGTAACCTGCTGTGAGGTTTAGTACCAATTTCATTGCACTGCCTCAAGTGGCTTTTTTCTGTCTTGTTCTGCTGTATTTTACTACCTTCAAAATAAATAAATAAATATAAAAATGAAAAATAATAAATAAGAAAAATATTTTTAAAGTAAATAACAAAAAAACAGATCAGTAAGGTAATGAGCAACCTGAAACATGATATTATTAAACGGATAATGGACTTAAAAAGCAAAAGAGGAAAAGAAAGTGCTCTAAAGGATATAACTGCATGTATCTTTAAGTGTGTAGGATTGATAACTATGTTGCTAAGTTTTTGTTGGATAGGTGAACAGAACTGTTTGCAGCCTCACTGTTTGAATGTCCACTTTGTATGCTTTAATTTTGTAACTTAAACAACTATATCCAAGAAGACAATATGTAATATATCAACTAGGGATTTCTTACTGTTTATTTTTTTTTAATTCTATATTGTTTTTACCCTTTTTTCTGTTTTGCTTTTTTCCCCTCTCTTTAAATAAAAACAATATCCAATTTGATTATATTTGCATTACTGTAGTCAGGAATGTAGACAACATTCGTGAACAATTCTTCTGCTTCATGTGATATACGCTGAAGTCAAAGGCCTTCTGTTACAAGGTTCACCATGGTTTCACTTACATGTCTAACATCTAGACAAGGAGAGTTAGAACAGTTTGTCCAGGCAACTTGTCTTCTCCATATGATCTTTTCTGCAGAATAACAGTAACTCAGGGCTGCAAGACTGAGTATTCCCTGAGAACTAAATGGAAGCAATTGGTCTCTAGGTCCACAAGCAACTGCAGCATCTTCTTGGCTGTACTCTATTAACCAAAGGAGTCAGAGTTTCAAAGGGACAGAATATGAATCTTCTGATTGGAAAAGGGTCAAAGAATTTGTGAGCAACTTTAATTAGTCCTACCAGATTTGAAAATAAGAAGAGAAGCAGGTTAGCGGATGCTCATTAGATCACTCCAAGATGTAAGTTGTTATGTCCATATAGCAAAGAGTGAAAGAGAAGTTGGGCAAGAGTGTCTATAGTTGGATAAGAAGGTCTATAGCAGTGATGGCAAAACTTTTAGAGACCAAGTGTCGAAACTGCAACCCAAAACTCATTTATCACAAAGTGTCAACACTGTAATTAGACCTCAATGCTCGACTGCTGGAGAAATGCTGGGGTGACTTGGCTCTGAGTGCCTTTTGTGGCAAGTGAAATAGAGATTTGCCACCAATGGTCTACAGGGATACTGCTGTTGTGTTCCCAAAGAAGCCTAATAACAAATTAAATTTAAAATGTCATGTAACATGACAACTTCATTCTAGCTAATATAAAAAATTATAGCAAGCTAATATTTTGAAATATTATACCATATATATTTTATTTTGTTATATTTTAGTTTTTACTTCCTCTTCAGGCTGAAAGAAGAGCACAACAGAACAAAGATTAAATGCTTCCATTTAGACTACCAATTTAAATTCATAAAGTCCATTTCAAAAGTGTGGAAAAGTCAGGTTATTTAGAGCAAGTGGGACTTGTGGTTTTAAAAGAGCCTGAACTTTGAAGAATTAAACAACAGAATGTATAAAATGAATTTCAGAATGGGAAGGATAAAGATATGTTTGCTTTGTGGAGAACTGGGAGATGTTATACTATTTGCACAGTTATACACTTTTCATATGTCAATACTGAAGAGACATGAGACATTTCAGTCAGAATAAAAGTACTTTATTGATAAAACCAGATAAATGGCCAGGATAACATTGCTGTGCTGGTTTTCCACACTCAGCCCTGCAGGAGATGTAGTCAAGAATGGAATCTTTTGTATGTGGGTGCCATGAGACTGAGAATCATGGATTTTCTTTATTTATGCACAGAAGAGACGTAATTCCACACCCACCTCCTAACAAAAGAAGAATGGTAGGCAGTGTAGAAGAGTCAATTTTTCTGCTTTGAGATGGAAATGGAAAGGATCCTGGGTTTTTATCTTATTTGTACTATAAATGCAATTTCTCTAGGAGCAGATACCTGGAGACATTTCCAAAGCCCTTTCTTCCTCTTTTTTTTATATATAAATTCTTAAGAGGGATCCTGAGTATCTGTCTTGGGACATTTGACTTTGGGAGGCATCAGAGAAATTTTATTATCCTTTTGGATCAGAGCCATTAACTCCATCACTATGGAAACCAGTGGCTACATACTGAATCTTTGTGGTATGTGAAAATGGTTCAAAGGGAAGTGAAAGTCAATATCCTCTATCATTATATAATTTACATATAAAATATTTCAAGAAGCTAGGCCTAGTTACAGGAGTATTGAAGAATCTAGGAAAGTTTTGTTACCACACAATGATTTAACAGTGGTTTTATAGGTTTTCCATGAAGCAAGCTCCACTATACTGATCAGAAAGAGCCTTAGCCAGAAGAGAAGCCATGCCTTCTCTTGAGCCAGCCAGTGCATGGGTTGAAAAACCAAAGTACCCCCACCACCACCACTGATTCAGAAGACGCAAGGTGAGATGATAGCAACTGAGGAAAAGGGAATAGCTTGATGCTTGTGCTATTTGGTTGACTCTGCAGGCCTGGGGCTGGTGGTCTGGACATCTACTTAGAGGATGGAAGTGTGCATTGGGTCAGCTGTGCACACTTGTTTTTGAAACCCAGTGTTTTGTTCCATTTTACTGTTTCATTTTATCCCTGTGTCTGGTAACCTGAGCAACTATTTTGAAGAAAACAATGTGCAGTATTGTTTTCACTATTTTGTTTTGTTCCAATTCACTGTTTTGTTTTATTCAACATTATGCTTTGATTGATCTTGTTTTGTTTTGTTTTTGCTTGATTTTGATATGCCTGATGGTATGGACTACTAAGGTAGTCATTTTTGATATCCTATTTTCCTGTTTTGCAGTTCTGTACCACTTTCACTACTTTGTTTTGATTGGCTTTTATCTGTTTTGTTTTGTTGGATCCTATTCTATTTAAAATAAAATAAAAACAGTGCTTTTATAAAGTGTAGGATGCTAACAAAAATACAAGTCTGGGAAGTAGAGGTGAGGGTTGAGAGGTCACATTTATTTTTTAAAAAACTGTTTTTTTAATGATTTAGCTACATGTACAGGGTTTTTCTAAGTCACTAAGTTGACCATCTGTGCTTAAATTTGTCATTCTCTGCCTTAGCTTCCAAGAATACTGTGATCACAAGTATGTGGCACTATGTCTTGTCAGCTTTTTTAAAAAAGTGCTTCTGAGAGGCCTATGCAGTAGCTTCCTTTTATCTTATTGACCATCCTTAGCAAAAAGAGTATGAAAAGGTACTAACTACATTAGTACTCTGCAAAATTTTGGGGTTTTTTTGTTTGTAGTAAGGAAGACAAAAGAAAGAGCTACTAGAAAGGTAAATAGCACACTGCCCCTCTAAAATCTCAGGTACTTTGAGTAGGCTTAGCATGGAGGTCTTTATTCAACTTCATGTCTGGAACTGAGGTGAGTGGAAGTTATTTCGGCCTCATAGGATGCAGTCCACCAAGAGAGATAGTAAGAAATAGATGAACTCACAATGTTACACTTGCCAGGCAGGTGCTTATAACACTGAGCTAAATCCCCAACCCAAGAAATAGAATATGTATAAGTACTTAACAGTTACTGGCAAATTTATAAGAAATTTTCAGAAAGATAATATGAAGAGGGAAGAGAGAAAATATGACAATTATGAATATTTATCATAGTTAACTATGAGTTTCTGTCCTATGGGAAACATTTAAATAATATTTATTGTCATCAATTCTTGAAAGATAAGTATTTTTATTTCCAGTTTTGCATAAGAGGAAACAAAGACCAAAGGAGATTAGGAACTCTCCCAAACCCTGAAGTTACGAACCCTGCAGTGGTCAGGAGTTCAAACACAGTTCAAGAAGTCCAATGCCAAAGAAAGGCTTTCTTCACTGTGCTATATGGCCTCAGTTTCTGCACTGACTCCTCAGACCTGTTTTGAGCAATCCTTGGCCACATATAGAAATCCTCTCACTCTCTGAAATGAGGTCATTAAGGACAAGGAATGGGGTTCACCCCAGTCTCTAGACACCTCATTCCCTGTTCCTTCCAAAAAGGGCAGTGGCTGCAAGCCCATTGGATTAAGTCTGGGTTCATAACCTCCAAAATTTCGGTCCATGAGAAAAAGGAACAGTTCATCTACAGACACCTTTGTGGTAAGAGCAAAAGTCTCTCCCAATTCCTACAAGATGTATTCAGTCTTCTTGGTATAAACACAGGGATCTTCCTAGGATTCATAACCAATTACATATGTACTTGAGATTCTTCCATTAAATTCTTAGTGCTACTTTCAACTTCATAACAAGTGATGTCACTTTTGAAGAGAACACTGGGATTTCATGTATTTTAAATCTGTGTCCAAATTACAACGGTGTAGCTAAGTCACATTACAGCATTTGCAAATATGCAATTCATTATTTTCTTTGGATCACTGGAGTGCAGTATTAAAAATTCCAAATTTCAATTTTTGGTGTACTTCCCAGAATAGAACTAATTACAGCCAGAGTTTTACAAGTCCTTTCAGGAAGATAACAACAGATTTCATCCCCACAATGAAGAAAAATAACCACTGAAGATACTTTGTGGCTTGCATCCCTTATATCCAACTTTCTCCATTTGCCCAAATTCTTAAGCATTTGATGGGATAAAAAGATAAAGGAGCTTGGATGGAAAGGGGAAAAAAAAATCATGGTAGATGACAAAGCTTATGTCACCTGCTGATTTACTGAAACTGATCTTCCAAATATTTTTGAGCCTTTCATATAAAAATATTAAAAATGTATTATTTATTGGTATGCTTCATGAGTTAAATTTCAAATTTCTTTGTCAGATGTTCTTAACTGAAGTGTAACTTGGTCCACTCATGTGATATAGATTTATAAAGAGAAACTGTTATCACTTGTGTTACCCACTAAATCCTCAGAAGTGATCTGCAAGAAAGGAATAAGCCAATGCTGGATATCAAATCATGGCAAGACAAGTCGCAATGTTTTAAGGAGTTCTAGAATACCTGGGCTTGATCTAGGTGAAGTGGGTCAGTCAAGAATTTCTGGAGTTCACTGAGGCAAACTGTTCTCGGTGGATAAGTTTCTAGTTAAGTGTTGAGATGGAACATATAAATTGGATACAGGGAACAGAATCCTGTGCCTTAACAAAGTGAATGAAAGGAGTGCAGCAGGATTTGGAGTTCCAATATCAATAGGACAAAATAGATTAGGAAACCAATGCAAAAACTGAATTACAAGGCTTATAGTATTGGAGAACCTATCCTAGGTACTATATACCTCTCCTACAGACACATAACATGAGAAAGGTATATTTAAGTGTCATGAGGTAGGTTCATGGATGTGTGTGAGCAACAGTGCTATCTCATTCCACAACTTTAAGGGGCATGAAAAAGTTACCCATTGGCACTTATCTTGGAGATGAGATTGTTGGGAATATAATATGAATGCTGTCTATTGGAGTCATCTAGTGGTCCTGAGATGAAGATATTTAGTCTTCACATTTAAGGTCTTCATAACTCTTAGCCTAATACAGAAGAGTGGAGAGTACTAACAGAAAATTCCTATTTGTTTGTGCATATTTGAGACTGATTTAGAAATAATTGTAAAATGTCTTGCTACAAGTGAAGCATAACATACTGATGAATGTGAAGAACCAGGAAAGCACTCCAATTGAAAGCAAACTTCACTTGTCAGAGGTCAGTATTGTTTGGTTCTGATCCTCAGATTTGTTTGTTCAAGTTTCTCACATGAGCCTGGAAAGTTTTATCCTAATGAGATCAACAACCAGTCAAATAGTGAAATCAATCTCTAAATATTTGAGGCCAAAGCATTTTCTTGTCAGAGATAGCAATGCCTGGCTAATGGAGCACACTTATTTTTCTCTATTTCTGGATTTTCAAAGTGTTCCTGGTTGGTTGTACCTCATATACACAAACTACATTTTAAATTTTGGTGCCCACATTCTCCTTCTTATAAAAGTTCACCTAGAAAATACTTTTCACTCAGATTTTCTTCTAGCAGTTTGATTCACCAGTGTTAGAAGCTATGATTGATCAAGATTGGTCATAACACACAAAGGTGGTACTGTGATCGATCACTCAACATCTTTTTATCAGAGAAAATAAATCATGGGACACCACACCATGTGGCAGGAAAGTGAGGTGTTCAGAGCTATTCTTGTTGGCAGACTGGAGAAGAAAGTAAGAGTCTCCTGCAAAGGTGAGTGTCTCACCTCTTTTCATGATTAGGTCAGCTACTTTTCAAAGACACAGACTAGGGGAAATCTGATATTACTTGGCTCGGTTAAATATGCTGACAGTAAAAGAGTGAGAAGTGCACCTGTATTCTTTTTTTTTCCCCCTTAATGAATTGAGAAGCACTTTGAAAATATATATGGTGTTGTTGAACATTCCTGGGCTCACTGATGATAACATTCACAGAAGCCAAATGGGGACATAAAAGCCTCACTCTCAAAAGCATATTGAGATAAGTAAAAATAAGGATCTAAGTATTATATCTTACATTGTGGGACAAAGCAGACTGAGATGACCATGTATCCCAGTGCCAGAAACCTGGCACACCCCACTGAGGCCTTCCTCTGCTTCTGTACCCCTTCCAAGTCATCATCAAGTCCTGTGGATGATACCTGTTCAACTACCTCTTGACTCCACCTATATAGGTTCCCATGTTTATCACTAACACTGACCTTCATTCTCACAAGACCCTATCACCACCACACTTTCCTTCCTCTCATACCTGGGCTCTCACAATGACAGCAAGAAAAGTTTTGATAACACCAGTCAAGTTCCGACCTGTAAGTAAAATTCTTTTATTGTATTCGTTTTGCACTTGAAATAAAATTCAAACGTGTTTCAAAGTCCTATTTGCCTTCCTCTTTCTTATCCATTTCAGTGCTTGCTACTCTTCCCTTGTTCATAGTGCTCCAAATACACTTACTTTCCCCTGATTCTGCACTTCCCTTTCTCCTGTTGTGTAATTCTTGCTCTTCTTTCTGATCTGGGTTCTTTTGTACCATTCAGGCGATGAGATTAAATGTCTACTCTGCAGAGTGTCCTTCCTGGCCACTATTAGATGTTCATTCTGCCAAATCTGTCACAGTTAAACATTTACTGATTCATTGTTAACCTTCCACTAACTACAGGATCTATAAGTATCTCTCTTATGCCTACTAATAATTCTTACATAGGAGGCATTCAATGAATGTTTATTAACTGGAATGAAGTCAGTGACTGAAGGAATGACCTTCTGGCTCTAATCCCATTCTAAATTGCTGAGTTGTTGTTCCAGGTATTTGGCTAGCATGATACCCATTGTTACAGTTTCTGGATTTCCTTTGGTTCAAGGCACTACAAGAGACAGTATGATATTGTAGACCCCTCCTGACCTATCTGCTTTCCTTCAGTTTTCCTTATGATAGTGGGCCCTGCTCGCATCCAACCAGGAGTATGAGCAAAATCCACCTGGGTTCCTGGCAAATACTGGGAGAGAGGAAATGAAAAAATGAAGATCAGGACAAACCTGTTGACCCTCTTCTCTGGCACATATCTGAGAACACATGGCCAATTCCCTTGAATCTGAATGGGTTCTAGGAATACCATGGGCGATAGAATACATTGGGACTGACCTTGTACCATTATCCTGAGTCTAGGACTTAAGGCACTAGTAGCTTCCATTTTCTGTCTTGAAAAATACACTCCATTAAAGCCCAAAACCACCACGAAAGAGTAATTATCCTATGGAGACAGCATGTAAGCTCTGAAACTGTAAGACTGTGAGAGGAGCCCAAACCAAGTAAGGCACTAGACATATGAATGAACCCTTCTTGACCTTTCTAGGTCTTTACAGCCACTGGCTAAACTTGTATGTGCTCAATAATTGAATGACTAAATTAATGTTCCATGAGGCAAAATAATTGCCCAGGAGAGCACTGGCCAAATTCCTAACCCACAGATTTTGTACATAATAAATTGACTACTCTTTGAAACATTAACTTTTAGGTGGTTTGTTAGTTGACAATAGATGATGAGACAAAAAAGTAGATGAGACAAAAACTTCAGTACTTCAGAGAAGGTATGGCCTTCATACTTTTTCGTTTATTTAAAAAAGTTATTCTTTTTATTACCACATAATTGTCATACATATTATCACACTTATCATAGAAAATTTGTATCTGTACATAATATATCTTATTTTTTCCCATTTATCTCCCCTTACTTCAACCCTTCTTTTCTTACTTATTTACATAAGTCTTGATTCCATTTTCCCCTTCATTCTTCTTTCCTTTTTTCTTCTTCTTAATACCCATCTCACTCCCCTTTCCATTTGAACATAGTCTACTACCCAATATCTATACTCAGTTATGCTCCTTATTTATCTTTTGAGTTTTTCACACAAGAGAAATAATCAGATATTTAAACATGTGTGTCTAGTTTATTTCCCTTAAGATTATGATCTCAGCAGTCTTTTGGGGAAAAAAAGATTATGTTTTCAAGGTGCATCCATTTTCCTACAAATAATTTGAGTGTATCCTTCTTTCTGTCACATTAGTACTTCATTATATATAAATACAATATTTTCTTTAGCCATTCATCTTTTGATGGAAAAATGTTTTCCCCCCCCAAGATTTAGCTATTATAAATTGTGCTGCTATAAACATGGGTATCCATATATTGATAAGATATGATGATTTTAACTGTATTTCTTGATGATAGCTATTCTTTCTGGAATGAGATGGAATCTCATCTGTATTTATAAAATGATAAGTAATGATCAGCATTTTTTCATAGACTTATTTTCTATTTTTACTTCTTCATCTAAGAAATGAATATTCATTTCAAATGCTCATTTTTGGATTGGGTCTTTAAATTTGAGGGGAGTCTGGGTTTTTTTTTCTGAATTCTTCATAGAATCTAGATACTAGTTCTTTGCCTGAGAAGTAGCTGGTAAAATTTTTTCCCATTCAATGTGTTGTCTTTTCATGCTGTTGATGGTTTCTTTGCTGTTCAAAATTCTTTAATTTGTTGTGTAATATTTCATTTGCAAACAGTATTTTTTAAAAAGGTCTCTACCTACACCTATGTCTTTCAGAGTTTTACCTGATCTATCATCCAGAAGATTGTTTCAATTTTAATATTTAGATCTTTGATCGACAATTTTACTTTAGCACTTGTGTGTAGGTTCAATTTTGGATATGGAGCAAACCAGTTTTCCAAGCACCATTTATTAAAGAGGCTATCTTTTTAATTTAATTTAATTTTTTTTTATTTTAAGAGAGAAAGAAAAGAAAATTTTCTACTTTTCTTCTTGTTTTTTCTATTTTGTCTTTGTCTTTTAAAGAAGTTATCTTTCTTCCATCAAAAGTGTTTGGACACTTTGACAAAGATAAGATGGCTGACTGTGGTTGGAGTTGTCTCTGCACTTTCGATTCTATTCCACAAACTTTTGGGTCTGTTCCCCCTGCAAGTACCATGTTGTTTTTATCATGGTGGCTTTGTAATATAATTTCAAGTCAGGGGTTGAGATAGCCTCTGCCTTGCCTTTGTTGCCCAGGATTGCTTTTGCTATTCTAGGTCTCTCTCAGGTCCAAATGAACTGTAGGATTGTTTTCTATAGTTCTGTGAGATATGCTATTGGTATTTTGATCAGGATTGCATTAAATATGTAAAAGTTTTTGAAATATGGCCATTTTTAATACATTACCTCTACTTATCCAAGAATAGGGGAAATCTTTCCATTTTCTGTACCTTCTTCAATCTTTTTTCAGAGAACTGTAGTTTTTGATGTATAGATCTTTGACTTCCTTTGTTAGATTGATTCCTAAATATGTCATTCTTCTGAGTGCTACTATAAAATATATTGCTCCCCAATTCTCTCTCAGTGAGTTTATTATTTTTGTACAGGAATGCTATTGATTTTTGAGTGTTGATTTTTTGTCTTGATACAATTTCATTATTAATTCTAGGAGTCATTCAGTGGAGTTTTTGAGATGTTCTATGTAGAGTATTATGTCATATACAAATAAGGATAATTTAACTTCTTCCTTTCTTAATTATTCCTTTTATTTCTTTCTCTTGTCTAATTTCTCTGGTTAATGTTTCTAGAACTATATTGAATAGGAGTGGTGATAGTAGGCATCCTTGTCTTGTTCCTGATTTTATTAATTTATTAATTTTTTGTCATTTTTAGACAGCGTTTCACTATGTAATTCAGGCTGACCTTGAACTCACTTTGCAGCCCAGACTAGCCTTGGACTGACAGTGATCCTCTTGCCTCAGCCTTTTGAGTGCTGGGATTACATAGATGTGCCACCATACCTGGCCTTTGTTCCTGATTTTAGAGTGAAAGCTTTCAATTTTATCATTTAGTATGATGTTGACTGTTGGTTTTTCATAGGTGGATTTTATCAGATTGAGATAAAGACCTTATATTCCAGTTTTCCATAGAGTTTTTATTTTTATCATGAATGGGTGTTGGACTTTGTCAAATGCTTTTCCTGCATCTATTGAGATAACCATGTGCTTTTGTCCTTGGTTCTGTTAGTGTGTTGTATTATATTTATTGATTTGCATATGTTGAACCATCCTTACATCCCTGGAATAAATCTTACTTGGTCATGGTGTATGATCCTCTTGATGGTTTGCTTCATTCTATGTGCCGGTATCTTACTGAAAATTTTTGCATCTATGTTCATTAAGGAGATTGGCCTCTAGGTCTCTTTTTTGTTTGGATCCTTTTCTGGTTTTGGTATGAATGTAATGCTTGCTTCCAGGAATGAGTTTGGGAGTATTGATTGCCTGTTGATT
Source organism: Hydrochoerus hydrochaeris (assembly GCA_004027455.1). Lineage (NCBI taxonomy): Eukaryota > Metazoa > Chordata > Mammalia > Rodentia > Hydrochaeridae > Hydrochoerus > Hydrochoerus hydrochaeris. Next base: position 155,929 of record PVLA01001427.1, on the reverse strand, counting down.
TCATTAAACAGTTTGAAGAATCATGGCATTAGATCTTCTCTAAAGTTCTTATAGAAATCAGCAGTGAATTAATCAGGATCTAGGTTTTCTTTGTTGATAATTTTTTCTTTAATTACTTCTTCAATTTCATCAGTTTGTATTGGGTTTTTATTATTTTTATGCCTTCCTTATTCAGCTTTGGCAATTCAAATGTATCTAGGACTCCATTCATTTCTTCTAAGTTTCCCATCTTATTAGAGTACAAGTTCTCAAGGTAGGTATTGATGATGTTCTGGATTTCTGTAAAATCTGTTGTGATTTTACCCTTTCCTTCCTAACTGAATGAATTGAGTCTTTTCTTCCTTTTTTATTTTTTGATAAGGCTGGTTGTTTTATTTAATCTTTCAAAGAACCAACTCTTTGATACATTGATTCTTTGTATTTTTTTAGCCTTAATTGCATTAATTTATGCTTTATCATTTCCCTCATCACACATGCTCTGGATTTAACTTGCCTTCTTTGCCTAGAACCTTGAGGTTTAACTCTATGTTATATTTCTTTGAACTATTCTGTTTTTCTGATATAGAAATTTAATGCTACAAATTTCCCTCAGAGGACTGCTTTCATTTTGTCTTGCAAGTTCTGGTATGTTGTTTTGACATTATTATTCCGTTAACTATCTAAATTCTTTTCAAATTTCATCTGTGATTCATTGGTTGTTCAGGAGGTTGTTATTTGATTTTTATGTGGTTCTGCAGTTTTTGTGGATTCTCTTGCCATTGATTTCCATTCTCAACTGTACCATGATCTGATACTTGGGATCAATACAATCCCTTTGCAGGTACATAAGCATGTTCTATGCACCAGTATATATGGTCTATTCTGCATGAAGTCTGGTGTGCAGCTGAGAATATTGTGTCTTCTGTTGTTTTGGGGTGAAACACTGCAGCAGTCTATGAAGTGCACCTGTTTAAAGGTTTGGTTCAGTTCTGATATTTGTCGATTCCTTGTCTATTTGATTTATTTGTGACAGTGGGGTATTCATGTTCCCCATTACAATTGTATTAGTGCTTATCCAATTTTTCCCATCTATTACTGTTTGTTGTATACAGTTGGCCACACCTTTATTTGGTGCACATATACTTATTATTGTTATCTCTTCCTCTTAGATTGTTCCCTTACAAGTATGTGGTGACTTTCTTGGTCTCTTCTGATCAGCATTGGCTTGAGATTCACTTTGTCTGGGAAATGAGAAAGGCTACTCTTGCTTTTTTTCTGGGTTCCTATCCTTTGACTTGCAGTCTATGAACTTCTTTTTGTGTTAAATATATTTGTATTCATATATTTATATTTATAATTTATATATATATATTATATTGTATGCAGCATTTTGTTTGATAATGTTTCTTGATTCATCCTGGAAATCTATTTCCTTTGATTGGTGAATTGAGGCCACTCATATTTAATGTTATAACTGGTATGTATTGACTATTCTTTGTCATGCAATTTCCCTGTTGTTGATTCTCTTTCTTTCCTATCTGTTTAATTGCTTGTGTTGCCTGATTGATTCATGTTATTGGGATTCTTGAATTATCTTCATTGTCCTTTTCTAGAATATTTTTCAAACACTTTGGAGAGCTAGTTTGATGATCATAAATTCCTTCAGATGTTTTTTATCATGGAAAAATCTTATTCTCTATCAATTTTGAAAAATAGTTTTGGAGGGAACATCACTATGAGTTGGATGACGTTTACTTTTATGGTTTGAAATACTTCACTCCAGGCTCTCCTTAAGTTAAAGATTTGAATTGAGAAATCTGCTGTTATTCTGATGAGTTTTCTTTTATTGGTGATTTCTTTCTTTTCCTAACAGCTTTTAATATTGTTCTTTGTTGAATTTCTGGAATCTTAATTATTATATGCCTTTTAATATTCTGTTCTTTGTTGAATTTCTGGAATCTAAATTATTATATGCCCTTTTTTTCCTTTATGCTTTTTTTTATTTATTTAAACAGAACAAACATGTAAAGGGTAGAGATAATATAGAATTTTTAAAAAAGATAAACAGTAAGAAATCACTGTTTGATAAATTACATATTGTCCTCTTAGAAATAGTTGTTCAAGTTACAAAATTAAAGCATACCAAGTAGATATTCAAACAGTGAGACTGTAAACAGCTACGCATGCATGAGTCTCTACATGTATTTCTATAAACTTAAAGCTTTAAAATCTTACTGAGATAAAGTAAATAATACCTAAATAAATATCATGTCTGAGGATTTAAAGACTCATTTTTTTTTAATTTAAAGAGAAACAAAAGCATGTAAAGGGTAAAGGTAATACAGAATTAAAAAAAAAAGATAAACAATAAGAAATCACTAGTTGATAAATTATATATTGTCCTCTTAGAAATAGTTGCTCAAGTTACAAAATTAAAGCATACAAAGTAGATAGTCAAACAGTGAGAGTGCAAACAGCTATACATGCATGAATCTCTGCATGTATTTCTATACTTTCTGTATTAGAGGGAAGAACAAGACTTAGCTAGACAAAACAAAACAAATTCCCATAAAAACATGAAACCAAAAAGTCGTATAAAACCATAGTACAAGGTGATCTACAATGATTACTGTGTTGTTTCTTATTATCTTCAATAGAATGTCTACATCATCAGGCATAATTGAATATAGCAGTATAATTGAGTATATCAGTAAATAATAATAGTAGTAAAAATAAAACATTGTAGGACAGTATAAAACTTCAAAGGCAGGTAATAATCAAATCATAGTGGATATTCTAGTGGATCTTGTCATCTTAAGTGCAGTTGCCTATACTCTCAGACTTGATACTATCAATCATAACAGCTTTGAATAAAATCTATCAATACAAAACCGCGATCGAACAAACCAGATTCAATTACGATCAGTAATGGTAAAACAGTGTAGGTTTTACAGAGTTTTAGATTAAGTTAACAGGAAATTAAGGATGATTACCATACTATATCCTGTTATTTTCGGGATTATTGTCTGTGCCCTCAAATCTAGTACAGGTAGAATGACTGAAACAGAATATAATACATCTAAGCAGAGTAGTGTGAGTACTGTGGGTTTTAAATCCTGGTGCACTATTAACAATAGAGCTTATCAAGGCCATCTATGCTAGAGTTTCTAGTTATCCTTCTCTGCCTCATTTCTGCCATGCTATTTTCCTGCCTTTGTTTGTCTACTTTTCTCCTTCATTCTACTGCCTGCCCCACTCATTGAGGCCTTTCTGCCACTGTTCCTAAAATCCTGGTATTTTTTTTTCTCTATCTCTCGAATGTCCTTCAGTATTCTCTGTAGGGTTGGATTGGTGGTCACAAACTTGCCCAGTTCCTCTTTGTCATGGAAGCATCTTTGTATAGGTTTTGTTTTGTGGGGGTTCTTTGCTTGGTTTATTTATTCATTTATTTTTGCATCACGACTATTTGGTGTTCTATAATGCCTCACTTATCTATATCTCAAGTTTTTTTTCATGCGTGGAATGTTTTCTACTATTACTTCTGTAAATGGATTTTTCATGTCCTTTGTGCTATTTTCTGTTCCTTCACTGATTCCAATTAATCTTATATTTGTCTTCTTTGCATCATCAAGCAGTTGTCCGATTGACTTTTGGTGGTCTTTAGCTATTTTTAAGAAGTGTTTCATTTGATGATCAACAACCACAACCCTGTCTTCTAGATCTAATATACTATTAGAGTCTGTTGAGTATATTTGCGGTAGAATTTTTAATCTCCTGGATTTCTATTTGAGTCTATTTTATGGAATCTGGAATCCAGTTCTTTTTTATGTTGGGCATTCATGATTTCCATGTCTTCCTAAGTTCCTCTATTAATTTTACCTGTATCAACTCTAGATTCACTAATCATCTCCTTAATTGTGGCTATCATCTCTTTAACTACCTGTTTTGTTCTTGCCATTAGAGTTATTGATTAGTTCTGTTAATCAGCTGCCACCATTTCATAAAATTCAGCTGTGAGATTTTCATTTCTTCTACCTCAATGCCCTCTTGCTTTGCCTAGGGTGAGTTGGGGGTTATGGGTTGCATCTTGCTTCCATATTTTCTCATATTCTGCTTTTGTTTGTTTGCTTTTTGTACTGAGGCTTGTAAAGTGCTTATGGTAGTAGCTTTATTCCCAGTATTTAGACCTCTTTAGAAATATCTTCTAGGTGTCTTCCAGGTGTACCTGGTTTTTGGGTTTTGAGTCTGTCCCAAATTATTGGGGATGAAAGATGCTGCCTTTTCGTCCTAGCACCCAGTTCTTTAGCAGGGGACTATACTGTTGTTTGTGACTCCCAGACAATCTTGATCTTCATTGTTTGTCAATGTCTAAATTGTGGTGAGAAGGAATATGCTACAATTAAGTCAACCCAATGCACAAGTGTGACAAAGTCCTAGCAGTAGGCTCTAAATATTGTTATTGGCTTTTTGATATGGACTAAAAAATAAATATGAAAATAAATTACTGCCTGAAAGAGATAATTTTGTCTTTGTTACAGTAATACTAAGTTATGATACCATAGCTTGGTATTTCTCTGACTGATTATCCATGTTATATCATCTTATCTTTATTCATCTTATCTTTGGGAGATATGTTGCTCATAGAAGCTGCACTATGCACTACAACCATCTGAGGTCATTATAAAATACACTGATACCTAGAAATGGGTTGAATTACTCTAGGGTAGGAATTGGGCATCTGTTTCTTTTTTAAAATAGACCAGATTATTTCCATGTGCAGCTAGGACTGAGAACTATTTAAAAGTGACATTTCTAGAATTCAAATCAATGGTCATCAAAAAATCTTTTTCTAACAATTGCTAAGTATGAGTACATCAACGTGATGAATAATTCCTGTTTTTCTAACACTCCACTGAAATCAAACTTTAGTTTCTTTTTCTTCCATTAAGCAAAAGTGAGAAAAGAGAAAGAGAAAAATTTTTATCACATTCAACTAGTATTTTTCAGCATTTGCTCTCAGATAGAGATTGTGTTTAGTTCTCAGTACTACAGTGATAATTACAGATAATGGAATCCATAATGCAGTCAAGGAATTTGTGGTCTACTGTGTGTATTTACCAAATAATTTTACATCTTAAATATCTGAAGTTCAAAATATAACTCATCATGCCTTGTTAAAATGAATTTGTGGATTCTTTAGATTAATTCATAAAATAAAAATTTACCATTTAATCATTTTAAAGCACAAAATTCAGTGACATTAAGTATATTCATATTATGTGCAATAATTGTCACCATCTAGCTGTAGAACTCATTTTGAAAAACTGAACGTCTATATGCATTAAATAATAACCCACCTTCCTCCCCTCCCTAACACCTGGCAACCATCATTTTACTTTTTATTAAATAGATTCGGTCAAGTGGTTCATATAAGTGGACTAATAGAGTATTTTCTTTTTGTGACTAGCTTATTAACTTGACATATTTCCTCCAGGTTCATTCTTGTTATATAGCATATATCAGTATTTCCTTTGTGAAGCTGGACATTGTCATTGGTCAATGAACCACATTTGTTTATCCATTCATCTGGTGATGGATTCTTGCTCTAATGTGTTAGCTTTTGTGTGTGACTTCTGTAAACATGAATGTTCAAATATTTCTTCAAGATTCTGTTCAATTTTTTAGTATATTCATAAATAGACTTGCTGGATCATATAGTCATTTTATGTTTAATTTTTTGTTTCTTTGTTTTGTTTGTTTTCTTGGTACTTAGAATCAAAATCATGGTCTTACACTTGCCAGGCAGGTATATTTAATTTTTTAAATAACCACCATTCTATTTTCTATGGTAACCATAATCATTTACATTCCAAGAGTCAGTGTACAGGGTTTCAATTTCTCTATATCCTTTCAATTTCTCCACATCCTGTTATTTTCTGTGACATTGATAGAAGACATTTGAGTGAGTATGAGGTAGTAACTCACTGTGTTTTTGATTTGCATTTCACTAATTATGAATGATGTTGAACATCTTTTCTTTTTTAAATTTTGGCCATTTATGCATCTTCTTTGGAGAAATATTCAGGATCTTCACTCATTTTTAAATCTAGTTCCCTCTTTGCATTGAGTTTTAGGGGTGCTCTACAAGGTTTAATCAAAGTACACATTAATCAGACACACAAGCTTAAATAGTGAATGGTTTCTTTGGAAAGAAACCCAAAGTATGAATAGTTTAAAGAGAAAAATAATGTAAAAGGAATCAAAGATATAGATCTTTTGTAAATGGGAAAGGGATCTAGAGATGGAGAGGAGAGTGGAAGGGAAAGTAAAAAGAATAAGATGTAATCACCATATACAGCAAATGTACTAACAAAAAACATTTAAAAAATATGCATTAAATGTTCAATTTTAAAAAATGTATTATAATAAAATATACATTGCTATTAACTTCTTTATTTTATTTTATTTTTTTTGTGCCAGGGATTGAACTCACGACCTCACGCTTGCCAGGCAGGTGCTTATGCCGCTGAGCTGAATCTCCAGCACTGTTAACTTCTTCTGTGCTTTATATGTAGATGTTGCCTCAAAGCCTCATGCAATCAAAGGTGAGGCTTTTTTAAAATGATTTTTTTATTTTAAAGAGAACAAAACCAAGCAAAACAAAACAGAATAAAGTCAATCAAAACAAATCAGTGTAAGTGATACAAGATTTCAAAACAAGATACTAGAACATCAACAGTAGCTAGCATAATGCCTCTTGCTGTCTTCAAAATACCTGCCCATACCGTCACACATAGGAAAATCAAATAAAACAGAACAGAATAGAACCAATAAAAATAAAACTATGAACACAATACAGGACTTCAAAACAAGGTAAATCCAAAATGGCTAGATTTCATATATATATATATATATATATATATATATATATATATATATATCTTAGATAATCTATGTCTTATCTTTGCAATACTTGCCCATCCCATCAAATACAATAAAATCAAACAAGACAAAACAGAATAAAACCAAACCAAACAAAGCAATAGAAATAATACAGGACTTTAAAGCAAGATAATATGGAATTAACAATGGCTACCACCATTAGAAGGAGATCCCCATAGATGCTATATTGCACATTGTTATCCTCTAAACAGATGATTAGATTACTGGGTTTAGGCCTGCAAAGTCCATGAAACACTAAGCACTACAAGCATTAAATTATATTTTATTTCAATATCTGTCATCTCTGCCTGTGTTTCTCCTGATCAGCCAGTCACTTACAAGGGAGGCAGGGACCTTGGCTCTTGTCTCCCATCCTCTGTGCCAGGAGAGGCTGGCACCTGGCTCCCCTCCCCGCCACCCATGCATGGCACCTAACTCACAGGAAGTGGCTGGTCTCTTGTTCTTCCCCCCACAGTCCACAGATGGCACCAACTTACAGGATTGGGCTGGATTCTTGAAAGGTGGGGGCTTTTGAAAGATGATTAGATTATGATACTTTATTGCTGGCTTGCTGTTAGGGGCTGGAGCCTAATCAGAGGCAGGTCACTGGGGTATGGCCTGGAATGGTTTTATCTCCCTCTCTATCTCCTAGGCTCTGCTTCCTGGGCACCCTAACATCCTTTCCCAGGCTGTCCTGTCTTAGAGCCATCAACTATGAACTGAAACCTTTACACACTATGATCCCAAACCTCTCTTCCTTTATTTGCTAGAGTTGTATATTAATCCTTTATCATATGACTTGGAAATATTTTCTCCTCTGCATCAAGTTAAATTCTATTTTTACTCTGTTGATGATACCCATTAATACATAAATTCTAAATTTTTTTTAACATGCAATTTATCTTTTTTTCTTTGTTTGTGGTTTTGGTATAACATACAGGAAATCATTGCCAAATCCAGTGCTGTCAAACTTTTGCCCTGTTTTCTTCTACAGACTTTTTAGGGCTTTTAAAAAGTGTACTATAAATTGCTTTTATTCAAGAAGTACTTTAATAGAAGAATTTTGCAATTTCATCTTTTACATTAATGACTTAATACATATTGAGTTATTTTTTGCATGTAGTATTAAGTAAAGCTATAACCACATCATTTTGCATGTGTATATCATTGTTTCCTGGCACCTTTCATTAGAAAGACTGTCCTTTCCCCCACTGAATAAACTTGGCACCTTTGATGCAGATCACTTAACTGTACTGTGAAGGTTTATTTCTGGGTTTTCTATTCTATTGAACTGGTCTATATGCGTGTCTTTTCTTTGTTGAAATTTCGATAGGTAAGAGATAACTGTAGCATCAGTAAAGGATCAAGAATTATCAGGACTTCAAAAATCTAGACCAATATAATATTTCTAGCCTGGAAATATAAAAGCCTATAATAATCCAGCTTCTAGTCACTTCCAGGTTGTTTTTTGGCATTTTTAGAAGGAGCAAAAGCAGTAGAAATAGTACAGACTCTGATGTTTTCTCCTCATCATCTTTTTCCTTGCTTTCTTTGCCCTTCTACCAGTGTCAATAATCAGGTGGACATTGAGGGTAGATGTCCATTTTCAAGTTTTGAGCTTAGTTTGAGAAAGACTAGCCTGGTTGCCATTTATATTTTAGTGTAAAAATAAATTGTTGAAGATCTTCAGTACTTAGAAGCCTCTGGGTTAGAAATGGTAAAGAGATATTTCTAACTGCATATCTACTTTGCTGCAAAGTCAAGAATCCAGATATCTGTTTAGCATTTCTTTCACACTACTGCATCTTCATGGTAGAGCCAAGAACAGGCATTTTAGTAGAACGGTGTCTGAGGACTATGAATGTTCTAAGCTGCATTGAGAATGCAAATATTTTGGAAAGGGTAAAAAACAGGAAGATAAGAGATGAAAAGTATTGCCTGTTTTTGTATTTTACTTGGACCTAGTGATTGGTCAAATCAGGGTGAAAAGATCTGTAGAGTATTTCTGAAAACAGAACTAGCCTTGAAAACGCTGGTACTCCTGCTGAAGTTTGCAAGATGTTCTGAATTATTCAGAGTACATATTTGAATAACAACCATCAGGATAATGCCAATACTGTTTGGGGATGAACAACGTTTTCTGGGTCTTGCTGATCCATGAGAAAGAGGGTGTGTGTGTGTGTGTGTGTGTGTGTGTGTGTGTGAGTGAAATTCTCTGACAGAAGGAAAAATTCCTTCTTCATCATTAAGTCATTAATGTAAAAGATGAAATTGCAAAATTCTTCTATTAAAATACTTCTAGTGACATCTAAAAATTGTCACAGACATCATGATTTATAGCTATTCTCTATACTTTGGGGAAGTCATAATATAAAAGGCATGACTTATATGGGCAGTTTAAAATAATGCTAGGCAAGAAAGGAGTCTTTGGTGTGTTTTTATCTAAGTCAGCCAAACCACAGACCTATATTTATAGAATTCATAGATTTTCCTCATGATTCACCAGGGGTTTAGCCTAAGGTAAAAATCAGGACTGGTCAAGTTTAGGTTGTAACGTACTCTACTTAGACTGTGAATTTGGAAACTTTTTCATACTGGTTTGTGATGTTCATGGACTATCGACCTGCTACAGATTTATGTATTTGTAATCTGAGCTAGGTGTATGATTTCTTGTTAAAAATGAAGTTACAATAGGAAGACAAAATATAACTGTACCGATTTGATATTATACTTCCATTATACTTATTTATAGATTTCTTCTGCTATTCTTAACACCTATTAAATATGGCTTAGGGTCAAGCTTATGTGTATTTTTTTTTAATTTTCAAAATTTATTTATTTGTTTCTTGTACCAGGGGTCAAACTCACGACCATCACATGGTTAAATGGATTTTTTTTGACCTAGCAATTCTATTCCTAAAACTTTATCCTATAGATGTGTTCAAGAATATGAAAATGAACACATCTATAGAGATATTTATGGTAGCATTCCCTGAAAGACCTAAAGATATAAAACAACCTAAATATTTTCCATTATTAAACTAGCTATATAATTGTACAGTTATATAATGAAACTAGTTGCAGAAAAGAATGGAAAAAAATTATAAGAAAAGGTCTCACTTTGTAGTTCAGGCTGTCCTTGAACTCACTTTGTAGTCCAGCCTGGTCTTGAAATCTTGGCAATCCTCCTGCCTTGGCCTCTCCAGTGCTGGGATTACAAGCATGATCTATCATGTCTGGCTTTGGAAATATTCCTAATGCATTGATACGAAATGACTGTTAAGAAACTTTGCGAGTGAAAAATAAAAACAAGGATAGTGTGTATAGTAGCTGTCATTTGTGAAATAAGACAAAGCATATTAATGTTCATTTGTATGTACCCGAAATGTGTCTAGAAAGAATGAGAAACTCTTACCACTGATTGCTCCAAAAGGGGGAACTGAATGGCTTGGGAGCAAAGGTTCAAGGAGGACTTTTCTGCACCTTTTGCATATTAAAATGTGTATTATGTCCAAAACAGGAGGATTTTTTAAAAATATGCTCATGAATTTCCATCCTTCCAAATAGACTTGAGACACCTTGCAGACTGGAACAGGTCAAAAGCACAGTGGCTACATATTTAACCTTCACTATTCAAGATGCGGAAGTACTCCATAAGATCTGGTGAAAATTCCAGAGCTTCCATTCTGTTTTGTTTGTGTGTTGTACAGATTTTTAATGATTGGTCATATTTCTAATAAGTTGCTGTTGTTACTTAAAAGGCAAATTACCAAAAGATAAAAATTCTGTTATAGATCTACATAATTTCTTATAATATTAGTCCTAGTACTTTAAAAAAAATTCTGGGAATCAGTTGAAAAATGTGGCTGTTCAAATTCTAAGTCAATCTTATATTTACTGAAATTTTGCTTATCTTTCTGAAGAACGCCCTTTTAAAAAAATGCCGCTACTAGCAGTCATAGGATGCAAGAAAAGATAGCTTTGGCATTAAAACAACCAGTGTGTTGGCTTGGTGTCATGTCTTATTTAGTATTCTGCACATTATCTAACTTTATGAAAATAAACAAAACTGTTTTTGGCAGTTAATTATCAAATGGCAGGACTAGACTGCCAGCATGACTGTGCCAAGGCCAATCATTACAATAGATGAAAATAGAATTAGACCACATATAGCAATGGCCCTTTCCTCATGGTGGTAAGATATATGCTTAGGACAATTATTTACTTTTCCAGTAACTTTAAGGTAGAGAGATCATTTCGAGTAATCATATTTGGATTTCTAAATGGAAAAAGCTGAGTGAGGAAGTATCAGTTGTTTCTACTGTAGAATATAAGACATTAATTGAAGACCTATCATGCACCAGGCACTTAACTTTGGCCCAGTGATTGTTAAAATAACATGAACTAGGTTATTTATTTATTTATTATTTTATGATGATGAAAGAAAGACATAGAAATCAAAGATTCATGGATGGTAAAGCTAGGATTCAGAACAATCTTTGGTCAATACCAAATGTTGATACTATTCCCCAACAACACTAATTTTATACAGTTTACTACAGTTTTGCCAGCTGACCTGTATAGTATGTGATTTATTTCTAGTTCAGGATTGAATCTAGGGTTCAATAAATTTCATAAAACAATCATGCCTGATTAGCTTCTTTTAATCTACAAAATTTTCAGATCCTTTCACTCTTTCACAACATTGACATTTTAGAACACTATTCCTCTATAGACTTTTTTGTCTTTATTTAGACAGGGCCTATACAATTCAGAGTGGTCTTGAACTCACAATGATCCTCCGGTCTTAGCCTCCTGAGTGTTGGGATTACAGGCATGTGTTACCACACCTGGTTTCTATATACTTTTAAAAACAGAAGTTCTTAATTTTGTGTTTGTTTCCTCTTGGCAGGATAATGTTTTCATTATTATCTGGAGTTAAGTATAGGAAAATGAAGTTATATTCTTCATAGGATATATCACCTAGAAGCAAACAATATGCATCTGTCTCTCATGGATCATGTTAATTTTGATCACCTCACCCAGATGTTGCCCATTTCTCCTTTATGTAATAAATGGGTTTTTTTTTTATCTTAGTTGCAACTAGGAAAGAAGTTTGTAGGCAAACATTTTTTTTCTACTTGGCATTGAACTTGCAACCACTTACACTGCTGAGATAAGTCACCAGCCCTGTAGGAAGACATTTTAAGACTATGTAACTATCCTCACTAAATTTTCTCATGGGTTTAGCATGCACTGCAGATTCTTGTATAATCCAGTTGCATTAGTCTGTTTTCTATTACTATAACCAAATACCTGAGACTGGTTAATTTAAAAAAATAGATTCATTTAATTTACAGTTCTAGAGGTCCAAGTGCATAACACTAGCTTCTTATTAGCTCTGTTGAGGATCTTACAGTAGATGGCACCACAATAACAGGAAAATATGTGGAAGAGAGTACATAGTGATAGAGGAAGTCGAGCTTGCTATTTTTATAGTAACTTGCTCTTGTGAACTCTGCCAGCAAAACCAGCATTCATTCCTTCAAAGGGTGGTAGCTCAAAGACCTGATCATCTTCCATTGTGCCCTACCATTTAAAGATACCACTATTCCATCACTGCCATACTGATAATCGAGCTTCCAGTACAGGAATCCCTGCTGGACACACTCAAACCATATCAAAACCATAACACTGTACTTTATCATTATGATTGTCAGTGGTGATCTACCAAATTCAGTACTCCCTCTATATTTTCAGCAAGCCTGTGTCATTCTACTTTAAGCAAAGAAGTCACTTTATATTATCTATCTATCCATGCAGTCTTCTATTTTTCCACTTATCCATCTATGATTAGTAAGAACTCATGAGTTCATATTTTTTCAATGACTTATGGCTCATTATTTTATAGTTTTGGTGTTTAAATTGTCCTAAATTTGACCAATGAGAATTCATTCAGTTGGCTTCTGTCCTTTTGTGCCATGCCCTTATCATGCTTTTGAGTACTTTTGCAAGCTGTTTATATATCTTTCTGTACCTACCCTGTCTCTGACCAAATCCTGTAATTTATCATTTCTCTGAAAGCCCTAGTTACTTTTACTGGAGAATGATATAACCTAGAACTTGGGTACTAGGTATAATGATTGCTACTGGCATGTCTTTACTTCTTGGTCCTTTCAACAGATAGAGCTAAGAAATACACACATGTACATACAAATATATGCATAAACACAAAGTTATGCATTATGAAAGCCAGCCTCCCAGGTGTCCCTCAGTGATCCATGGCTTTCGTTATTCTTATTCTTGTGTATAGATAACACTGTGAAGTCTGGCCTGAGTGACCATCATAATGTGGCAGAGCCATGGTGTCTCACTTGTGACATTAGGTTACACAGTAGCTTCCATTTTAGTCTCCTTCTTTCATTACTCTTTCTGGGTGCAGTCAGGTCCCAGGGCGCTAACAGCTTACAGAGAGGATCATGTAGTGAGAACTGAAATTTTCTGCCAACAGCCATATCAGTGAGCTTGAAAGTGGATCTTACAGCTCATTTAACCTTTAAAATTACTCCAGTCAACAGTCTGATCACAGCTTCATGAGGGACAGTGAGAATTGCTTGACTAAGTGGATCCCTGACTCACATGAACTATGAGATGACAGTTTTTTAATTTAAATGTACCTTTAAATTTATACATAAAAATAAAATTATGCACATTAGTGGGCTACTATGTAATTTTTTTCTGTATTAGGGATTGAACCCATGTAACACTTAGCTACATTACCACATTTCCAGACCTTTTTCTAAATTTTATTTTGAGACACAGTCTTTCTAAATTGCCCAGGAAGGCCTCAAACTAGAAATCCTCTTGTCTCAGCCACTTGTGTAGCTAGGATTACAGATGTGTATCACCATACTCCTATTTAATATTGTGATATATGTATGTATTTTCTGATGCTCAAAATCAGAGTAAACATATTCCTTTATCTTCTCTTTATTGTAAAATTCTTCAAAATTCTCTTTTCTGACTTTTTGGAATGGACAGTACGTCACTGCCATCTATAAACACCTCACTGTGCAATTGCACACAGGAATTTCTTACTCCTATCTAATTATAACTCAGTACCTTTGGTGGATTGCTAACTGGTGGTCAACTTGTGGTGCCCAGCTGAAGTGAATTAGCATGGTGCTGAATGTGGATGGTTTACCTGGGGATTGTTGCAAGCATAAAAAGGAGACCTGGAGGGGAGTAGTGATGTTTGATACTGTTGGTTCTCCTGTTTCCATGGGTTCTCCTGGAGGAGCTTGCTAAGCTTCCTTCATGATATGAGCTTGACTAATCTCATCATTAAAGGAGCTCAGGACCTTAGGACCTTGTTGTCACTGAGAATGATTGCAGTTCACTTTGGAGGAGCTCTCATCCTTAGGTTAAGCATCACTTCCTGGCTCCCAAGGGGAAGATGGTGTGCTGCTCAGTCTCCAGGAGAAGCTTGTCATGCTGGCTTCCTGGTATAAACCTGGCTGTTCTCATTATTGAAGGAGCTCAGGACCTCATTGTTGCTGAGGATGACTGTGGTACTTTTCACGGAAGCTCTGGTTCTTACTTTGGGCATTACTTCCTGGCTCCAGTACAGAACCTTCAACCTACTGACACAGATCCTTCACCCCACTGGCATAGACTTTCTAGCTTCCACTGCTGACCTTTGGACCTTCCCAGTGCAGATCTGTGGAACAGACTTGCATGAGTTATTGTTGTGAGCTCTAGGTCTCCATCTGGACTCGTGGTAGGCATTGTCATGGGCTCTAGGTTTTCAGCTGAACTCATGCAGGTTATTGCCATGGGATCCAAGCCCTTGGCTAGATTTTCCAGGACTTTGATGTGTGAACAGATTTCCTTCACTTCCTTTGTACTTGACGCTTTAGGTGACCATTATAAATAATACTTCAAATTATGTGTCCTGTATTGTCTTATTCTACTTGCAAACTCCAAACTACAACAGTACCCATTGACCATCTTCTCCCCATTTCCCCCTCCCCTACTCTCTGCAGCTTCAGCTCAGCACCATTTCACTATTAATTTTTATGAGACCAACTTTTTCAGATTCCATATGTGAGTGAGATCATATGGTACTTGTCTTTCTAGGCCTGAATTGCTTTACTTAACATAATGACCTCCAGTTCATCCATGTTTTTGCAAATGACAGGATTTTATTCTTTTATATTGCTGAATAGTATTCCACTGTGTATGCATAGTTCGTATTCTTTATCTAATTGGAAATTTAGTTTGTTTCCATTTCTGGGCTATTGTAAATAGTACTGCAATGACTATTGGACTACAGAGGTCTCTTCAAAAGGCTTCATTTTCTCTGGATGTATACTCAGTAGTGTTATTACAGGATAACATGGTAGTCCTAATTTTAATTTTTGCAGAATCTGTTCAGTTTTCCATGATGGCTATAAATGCTTGTTGTTTTAGGCTGCTAAATTTTAGTGTAATTGTTCTGCATTAACAGACAACAACAACTACTACTATCACTACACACACACACACACACAAATTTAGTATGTATTTTAGACATTTCAAGTTTACATAGACATCTTCAATTCCCAATCTTTCCCATGGGATCCTTTTTTGCCTTCTTTGATTCCATATTGTATATCTCATTTTCCTTATTGAGAACCCAATAATATCAACACACTTATTCATTTGCTCAAAACTATGATACATCCAAAGTTGTTTCATAATTGTCTCAATTTACCACTGCATAAACAAGCCTACTTAAAATAATTCATTTGTTTACAATTTTTACCCTTCATTCACCTAGCCTCTTTCTCCCTCAAATATGTTTTCTTCTTATCATTCCTTCATAGACACTACATTAGTTTTCTTTTCTCTTACTTCCTCATCTTCCCCCTTCTCATTCCCATTTTTATCCTTCTTCCCTTTTCCTTCTTCTCTCCCCATCATCTCCTCCTCCTCCTCATTGTGCTCCTCCTCATAGTCATCCTCATCCTCATATTTCTGTTTGTTCTTCCACTTCCTCTTCTTTGCAGGGGACTCAACCCTGGACTCCATACACTTTAAGCATGCTAGGCAAGCACTCTACTACTGAACTATACCTACAGTCCATTATATAATTTTTATTGCAGCATAACAAATTACCAAACAGTTAATGACTACAAAGAACACAAAATTATCTCTGTGTCTTTGGAGTAGAGCTCTTAATATGAGTTAACTGGGCCTTCTGCTCAAGGACTTACAAGGCTGAAATTAAAATGCTGGATAGAGATGGATGATGTTGAGTGATGTTTGGTGTCTTTTTCTCAGATTGTTAGTGGAATTAAGTTCCTTGCAGTCATGAGATAAAGGACTTCAGCTCTTAATAGTTACCTTTCTCCATACTGTAAGCAGTTCATAACATGACTATCTGCTTCTTTAATATCAAGAGGGAAGAGCCCGGAGGTAAGCCATGCCCGCTGTGAGCCACAAGAGGCCCCACTGGCCAGCGGGAGAACTAGAATGGAAGCCAAACCCCAACTCCACTGTAAGCCAGCATAGGCCTTGCCAGCTGGTGGAAAAACTAGGATGGAAGCCACAAACCCACCCTCACCCCTTGATTCAGCCAGTCCATGGACCAAGAGAGAAAAACAACTCTCACCTCCATTAGCAACTGGCTGATCTGGAGAAATACAGACTGAGATGATAGCAATTGAAGTAAAAAACAAAAAAAAAAACAAAACAAAAAAACTTGTACTGTTTGACTTTGCAGGCCTAACTAGAGCTGCTAGTCTGAGTAACTATTTAGAGGATGACAATATGCAGTATAGTAACTATGGTAGATTCCTTACGGGCTTGTTTTTGAAATCCAATATCAGGTTCTCACTGTTTTGTTTCATTTTTTTGTTCTGTTTAATTCCCTTTAAAATTAAAAAGTTAAAAAAATTTTAAAACGATCAAAAGAGATGCATCTTTTGCTTGATACATTGTGTCAGTTTGAGAAGTTTAGACGTTTAACTGACTCAGCAGGGGGCCAGGGTCTTCACTTTGTAAATATCCTGAGCCTGTGCAAGAGGAGGGCACAGAGATTTTGTGACTGCACATCTGCACTCGGGGGCTGGTAGCCTGCTGACAATATAAGGGAGAAGAAAAGGCTCGCTCTCCACCCCCATTTTACTTTCGCTGCATTTTTTGTCTTCTGCCACATTGAGGTGCTGTTCCTGTGCCATGCCATCCTGCCTTGGAGTTAGCTGATTATGAACAGAAACCTCTGCGAACTGTGAGCTAAATAAACCTTTCTTTCCTTAATTTTGGGTATTGGTTATTTTGTCTCAGCAACAAGAGAAAAGTAACTAAGACATATCTATTATTACCTCTTTTTTTAAAAAATTAGGACTGGTCTATTTAGAATATTTTTCCTTTGAATTACTCATAGCCACTAATTGGGACCTTGATTGCAACATCTCTTGTCATATAACAAAGCATAATAATGGCAGTGATGTTCTCATATTCACATGTCATAAGTTCAGACCACTTTCAAAGAGGGAATTATATGGGGGATATATATATGAGAAACATCTAAGAATTCTGCTGCATATTCATAGCTATCAGATAAAACACCTAAAATACTCTACTTTTTGTTGTTGTTGTTTTCATAGTAACTTCAAGTGATTACAGAAGCTGGGCAAGTAACATCAATGAGTATTCTGAGCTAAGGCGGGTATCTATATAGCCATGCTTTATTTACCAAGGGCAGCAGCTACTTACTCCCAAATAAATGTCTTGCACAGCTACAGACTGATGTTGCCAAATCTCCTGATCTCTTTTTCAAAGATATTAGTAATCTGAATTTGTATACATAATCTTATTATTTTAGACAAAGATAAAAAGTGGCTTAAAATTTTTAAAAAATTATATGATCCACACAATTGATAATTAGGCTTTTATTCAGACTACTCTCTTATTTTAGGAAATTGATCTACTGACTCCCTGATTGTATATGTAAAATATCAAGGATAGGAGACCTACTCAGAAGGATAGGAGACTTGCCCAAGATCATCAAAATAGTTAATGTCAGGGTTTGAATTAGAACCTAATTCTCTTGACTCCTAGCACTTTCTTTAACCTAAGTAATCACTGAACTTGTTTTACTGTTACGTATTGAAATAACTCACTTGACATTCACAGTGATTTAAAGAGATTAATCATTTCTTAAGCCATTTACTTTTCAAATTTAAAAAATGGAATCATTTCTTTTTTTTTTTCATCTTGAAATCAAATACCAAAAGGCAGATTTTTATTCATAGTTCCTCTATTAAAACAAGGTATAATTTATCAAGTTTTAGTAACATTTTGATGTATTGCTTTTGAAAAAAACATCTGCCAAGGGATAGGTGATATATCTGAGGAAAGAGTGGCCTGCAAGTTGAAAAGCAAAGATTCTTCTCAATTAACTTAAATCACATTAGGCATTTATGCCAAGTGATTAATTCATGGAGTTTGACATCGGAACAAATATTATTAATAATAAATCTTTCAGGTATATTATAAAGTATAATTAGTTACTTACTGAAGAGAGCTTTGTATGCAGAAACTGCTCTATAAACTCCACTTACTATTTCTCACTAATAACCTTGAATGCATTTGACATTAATCAAATGTGAGTTAATTTGACAGGCATCAAAATTGCCCATGACCCAGGGATGGTATAAATTATAGAACTCACTGATTTTAACCAAATGAGAAGCAATAAATAGGATACACATAAACATTTGGGGAAAAATTAAACATGAATCTAATAGAAAGTCTAGGAAAAAAATTTTGTACAGGAAAATAATAAATGTGAAGGTATACGATAAAATTTATTACTTGATTATTAATTTGGATTAAAGTAAAATTGTCTTCTTTTGCAGAATTTACCCTTTCATTTCATGTAAAAACCCAAAAGGAACTAAATCAAGGAAGTAGTTACCCTAATATATCTTTACAGTTACTGAAAATTCATAACAATTTTCTAAGGGTTATACATAGGTATCTCTGCTTCACTGAGATTGAGAACTTCTTTTAAAATGTTGACCAGTTAGCTAACAGTTAAAACTACTTCCACTAGAACTCTTACAATTCAAACAAAAAGATAAATAAGCCAATTAGAAAATGGGCAAAGGAACAGAGTAGATATTTCTCCAAAGAAGGTTATTCAATATTTAGTTAAGAAAATATAAGTTCAAACCACAATAAGATATCATTGTGTACCCACTAGCATGGATAGAATTTCAAAGTTGTTGGCGTTGAAACTTTCATACATTACTTAGAAAAATACAAAAATGGTACAGCTACTTTGGAAAACTATCTGGCAATTTCTCTAAAAGCTAAAAATAGACTATTACTTCACCCCTACTAGGATGATTATAATCTTTTTAAATGAAAATAACCACTGGTGAGAATGTGGAGGAATTGGAACTCATATTGTTGATGGTGATGTAAAATGGTATAGCCACTGTGGAAGACAGTTTGGTAATTCTTCAAAAAGCTAGACATAGAATTGCTATATGACCCATATTCTTAAGTATAAACCAAAGGATCAAAAGCAAAGAATCAAATAGTTTTATTCAAAGTCCACTGTGGCACAATTGACAATAGCTAAAAAGCAAAAACAGAAAAATTATCAAAAATTAATTATATGTAATTATTAAACTGTGAAATACTATTCAACAATAAAAAGGAATAAAATTCTGATATGTAATTTGCTGCAATGTTGATCAAGCTTGAAAACATCAAGAAAAGACATAAAAGAAAAAATATTCGACTTCATTTATATAAGGAACTTAGAATAAGTGAACTCATAGTTAGAAAGAATACAAGTTACTATGGATTGGAGGAGGAAGGAATTCAGTTTAGAGGGGGTGGTAAAAAAGCTTTGGAAGTAATGATAATTGTGTAACATTGTGAATATAATTTATGGCACAGAATTGTATAGTCAAAATGCCAAGTTTTATGTTGTATGTGCTTTATCACAAGTCAAAAATTAATACCACAGTACACCAAAAACATATTGAACTGTAGATTCAAAGTAGTGAATTATATAATTCATGAATTATATATCAGTAAAGCTATTAAAATTGTTTTAAAAATTGATACTGAAGTTCAAATACCTCTTAAATATTATTTATATAATTTTATGCAAATGAATACATTTGATATTTCATATCTAATCTCAAACAAGTTTTCTTAAATACCACTTTCTCCATCAGGGTTAATATTGTCTATACTTTTCCTTCATAGAATTGTTACTGAAATTTTCTCCTAGAATATATATTGCTAGCTCTTTAAGACCAGGATCTAATTTTGCTTTTAATTCATTCATTAGTGTTCCTTGTTCCTAGCCTAATATCTAACACTGAATTAGTGTTTAATGAATGAATAAATGGATGAAATTGGGATAGAGTTTGCATGAGGGGTTTTCAGTCTTGTCATTTAATGATGTAACATTTGCAAAGTTTATGGGTTAATAGCACAGAGTTTACATAAGGTCCTGAATAGCATAGGACTCTCAAATTTGTTCTAAGAACCCACACTGAGATGTATCATGTACAATGTAAACATTATTAAAGGAAGGTCCCTCTAGTGTGATGAAAGGAGAGGCAAAGAATTTCTAATGGTTACAGTACTGCTTTGTAGTTAAATAAAAGATTCAGTTGTACATTATAAGAAAATTTGATTCAAGAGACAAAATATCAAATCTTTTTTATTTCTAAAATTTTTATTTTAAAAAGAATAAAACCAAATAAAATAAAACAAAACAAAGTCAATCAAAACAAAACAATGAGAGTGATACAGGACTTCAATATAAGATAATAGGAAATCAACAATGGCTACAATAATGTGTTTTATTATCTTTGAAATAGCTGCCCATGCCATCAGATATAATAAAAGCAAGCAAAACAAAACAGAATGAAACCAAACCAAACCAAACAATGAAAGTGATACAGAACTTTAAAACAAGATAACAGGGAATTAACAATGGTTACCACCTTCAGAAGGAAATCCCCCATAGTTGCTGTACTGCATATTGTTATCCTCCAAATAGATACCTGAACCATCAGTGCTAGGTATGCAAAGTCAATGAAATACTAAACATTACAAGAATTCAATACCTTAGTAGTTATTATCACAGTTTGTGTTTCTCTGGATCAGCCAGTTGCTTATGGAGTGGGAGTAGGGGGTAGGCTCTTCTTGTCTCCCAGCCAGACTTCTGCTAACTTAAAGGAAGGGGATGATGTTATGGATTGAAAAATGGTGGTCAACTTAATGCCAGAAGAATTTAATCACCATGGTGCTGAGTGTAGATGCTTCACCTGAGGAATGTTGCCAGTATAAATAGAGATGTGGTGAAGGAGAAGGGAGGCATTGAGGCATTGTGGGTTCTCCTACATGTTTCTGTTTGAGCCATTGGTTCTCCTGGAGAATCTCTGGTCCTTACATCCAGCATTGCTTCCTGGATCCGAAGTGGAAGATGTGTGCTGCTTAATCTCCAGGAGAAACTCGTTATGCTGGCTTCCTGGCATGTACTTGACTGTGCTTATCATCAGAGGAGCTTGGGCCCTCTGAGTCACTAAGGATGGCTATGGTGCTTTTCAGGACAGCCCTGGTCTTTGTTTTGAGTGTGACTTCTTGGCTCCAGCATAGAATCCTCAACCTACTAGCACAGCTCCTTCACCCTGCTGGCATAGAGTTTCTAGCTTCCACCACTGACCTTTGGGCCTTCCCAGCATGGATACATAAAATAGACTGGCATGAGTCCCTTCTTGCGGGCTCTAGACCTCCAGCTGGACTTGTGGGAGGCACTGTCATGAGCTCTGGGTCTTCATCTGGACTCATGTGGCACATTACTGTGGGATTCAGGTCCTTGGTTAAATATTCTATGTATTTAGTATTGTGGATAGATTTCCTGCAGTTTCTTGTATTAACTCTGGGTGACCATCAAAAAATAATATTATGGAGGAGCTAAAGATGGCTAATAAGTGAGCAAAAAAATACATAGCCTCCCAGGGAGAAACAACTCATATGCCAGAATAAAACATCCAAGAGAGATCCACAAAGGGAGATGGATCATCTTGACACAGGAAGAAATCAAAATGAAAAAAGCTCATCAAACACACAGTCTCAGGGCTACAATTGGAGCAGCTAAAATTACCAGCCATGGCGCTTTTGCCGCTTTTTCGCCACCTGAACTCACACCAGCTGCGACCTGCCACAACCAGCAGAGACACCCAGACTTGTTCCCACCACCACTGACAGGAGCCACAGCTATGCTGAAGTCGGGGCTTGGTGAGCCCAATGGATAATGGAGCTAGAGAAGGGATCTTCATTAATCCATGGTCAGTGCTGGGAATAAGACCCCCACACACAGGAAAGGCATGCCCAAATGGGCAACATGTTAGAATTGGGCAGGAGGAGGCTGAACTCGGAACAACAGTGACTTCAGTTGGTTGTTCCTTCCCCAGAGCAGATTCATGGGATTGGCTTGACCTGGATCATGCCCCTGGCCAGGACCCAATAAGCCATCCCAAACGGATTCCCTACACCTAGCACACACTAACCTGGTGAAGGCCCCTGAAGGTTGACTGGCCCGGTGGGGAGGGGCCAGCATACGCAGCCTGTTTACACCTTAGTGACAAGAGCAAACAGGAGAGGGCAGAAATCCCTCACCAGCGTGCTTCAGAAGAACCATAACCAACAAGGAAAGGGGCTGAGACCTCCACTATACACTTGTATGGAAGAAACCAAAACCATGACAAGAGAGAGAAACAAGAAAAAGCCCCCAACCCAAAACCCTGAGAACACTGATCCAGGAGAGGGAAAAACAAAAGAGACTGAGAGCAGCAAACATGCAACATGAGACATGGCTTCAATGGACATTAAGAGATATCTTCAGGACCTTGTACATGAGCTCAGAACTCAAATATTAAATTAGATAAAGCAAGATATAAGTAGATTAATAAAAGAAATGCTAAGCATCTCTCAGGAAGACACAGACAGAAGAAGAGAGGAACACAAAAAAAGGAGAGAAACATTCGATAAAGAATATAAAAAAAATTGAGGAGAGAAGTCAAGATGGCTAACCAGTGAACAACAACTCATATGCCAGAATAAAACACCCTGGAGAGACTCAGACAGAGGGATATGGATACTCTAGACACAGGAAGAAATTAAAACGTGAAAAAGTTCATCAAATACATTGGGACTACAACTGGAACAGCTAAAAATTACGGGACACAGCGTTTTTGCGGCGACCCTCCAAGTTTGCGCAGAGCTGAATTTGCACCAGCTTGAATCCTTACCAGTTGGCAGAGCTTCTCAAACTTGTTTCCACTGCCACTCACAAGAAGCACAGCAGCACTGAAGGCAGGGGTTGGTGAGCCCAACAGAGAGTGGAGTTGGTGAAGGGACCTTCATTAATCCATGGTCAGTGCTGGGAATGAGACCCCCACCTTGCAGGAAGGGTATGACCAAATGGGCAACATGGTGGAATCGGGCAGGAGGAGCCTGAACTGGGAGTGACAGTGACTTCAGTTGGTTGCTCCGTCCCCAGAGCAGATTCGTGGGATTTGCTTGGACTGGGCCGCACCCCTGACCAGGACCCAATGAGCCATCCCAAATCAACTCTCTGTGCCTAGCATTCACTAACCAGGTGATGGCCCCTGAAGTTTGGCTGGCCTGGTGGGGAGGGACAAGCATATGCAGCCGCTGCTTACACCTCAGTAACAAGAGCAGTCAGGACAGGGCAGAGGTCTCTTGCCAGCGTGCTTCAGAGGAAATGTGGCCAACAGGGAAGGGGGCTGGGACCTGCACTGTAACCTGTGTGGAGGAAGCCAGGGCCATGACAGGACAAAGAGGCAGGAGGAGACCCCCAGCCCAGAACCCTGAGAGCCCTGATCCAGGAGAGGGAAAAACAAGGGTAACTGAAGGCCACAAACATGCAACATCAGACATGGCTTCAATGGACATTAAGAGATATATTCAGGACCTTGTAGATGAGCTCAAAACTGAAACATTAAATCAGGTAAAGCAGGATATGAGCAGAGTAATAAAAGAAATACTCTCAGGAAGCATCTCTCAGGAAGATACAGGTGGAAGAAGGTAGGAATACAAAAAAAGGAGAGAAACATTCAATAAAGTATACAAAGAAAACATAGAATACATGAAGCAGATTCAAAGAGACTGCCAGGAAATTAAAAACTCCATTGAAAGCTGGCAAATGCCTTAAAAGAAACTAAGGATAGATTATCAAAACTTGAAGACAAGTTTGCAATGTGTGATCATGAAAGGAAAGATCTCTTAAAAATAACAAGGAAACAGGCAGTAACAATACAAAGGCTAGAAGATGACAAGAGAATCTACAATTTAAGAATAAGAAATGTGAACGAAGAAGCAGGAGTACAAACAGGCGAAGTACAAAGGCTATTCTTGGAAATAATTAAGGAAAACTTCCCAAGCATGGGAAAAGAAAATGACATTCGGTTGTAGGAGGCATGCAGAACTCCAGCCACCTACAACGAAAACAGAGCTACACCCAGACATATAATAATCAACATACCAGAAATTCAATATAAAAACAGAATATTAAAAGCCATCAGAGAAAAGAAACAGATTACCTATAAAGGAAAGCCCATCAGGATCACAGCTGACTTCTCAACACAGACCATCAGAACAAGAAGAGCTTGGAGCGAAGTGTTACAAGCCCTGAAAGAAAATAACCTGCAGCCCAGATTGATGTACCCTGCAAAGCTGTCACTAGAAATTAACAGAGAAACAGGTTGCTTCCATGACAATGAGGAACTGGGGGAGTTTGTGACCACCAATCCAACCCTACAGAGAATACTGAAGGACATTCTAGAGAGAGAGAAAAAAAATACCAGGATTTTAGGAACAGTGGCAGAAAGGCCTCAATGAGTAGGGCAGGCAGTAGAATGAAGGAGAAAAATAGACAAATAGTCAGAAAAATAGCATAGCAGAAATGAGGCAGAGAAGGATAACTAGAATCTCTAACATAGATGGCCTTGATACACTATAGTGTAAATAGTGCACCAGGATTTAAAACCCACATTACTCACACCACTCTGATCAGATGTATTATATTCTGTTCCAGTCATTCTACCTATACTAGATTTGAGGGCACAGACAGTAATCCCAAAAATAACAAGATATAGTATGGTAATCATCCTTAATTTCCTATTAACTTAATCTAAAGCTCTATAAAACCTACACTGTTTTACAATGACTGGTCATAATCGAATCTGGCCTGTTAGATCACTGTTTTATATTGATAGATTTTATTCAAAGCTGTTATGATTGATAGTATCAAGTCTGAGAGTATAGACAACTGCACTTAAGATGACAAGATTCACTAGAATATCCACTTTGGTTTGATTATTACCTGCCTTTGAAGTTTGATACTGTCTACAATGTTTTATTTTTACTAATATTGTTATGTACTGCTATATTCAATTATACTGTTATATTCAATTATGCCTGATGATATAGGCAATTCTATTGAAGATAATAAGAGACAATGCAATAATCACTGTAGATCACCTTGTACTGTGGTTTTATATGACTTTTTAGTTTCATGTTTTTATAGGAATTTGTTTTGTCTTGCTATGTTTTGCTTTTCCCTCTAATACAGAAAGGATAGAAATACATGTAGAGACTCATGCACATAGCTATTTACAGTCTCACTATTTAAATATCTACTTTGTATGCTTTAATTTTGAAACTTGAACAACTATTTCTAAGATGACAATATATAATTTATCAACTAGTGATTTCTTACTGTTTATCTTTTTTTTTGAAATGCTGTATTTTTTCTATCCTTTACATGTTTTTTTCTCTTTAAATAAAAAGATAATATTATAAGTTCCAAGTTCTTATTTTAATTGTTCTTCTCACAACCCCTGACTACAACAGTTGGTTTCTTGTTTCTTCTCCTTGAAGCTCATGACTGCTGTTGACACACAAGAAGGAGTTGGCTCCTTGTTTCTCCTCCCCACAGCCTGCAACTGCCACTGGCTCACAGGAGGGGGATGGCTTCTTATTTCTCTTCCTTGCAGCCCGCTACTGTGCTTTAAATCTTAAATTCTAGAATCAAGTACCAATATAAGGAGGAAACTACCAACAAAAGGTCAAGAGTTCTGATTTATTTAGATTAAAGAAAAAACATTTCAGGTAGAAAAACACTTCAAAACAGTGTCTAACTTGAATGGAAAATAGACTTTAGATTGAAAAGGTCTGAAGAACAGTAAAGTAAGAGCAAAGGGCAAACTGAATATATCCCTGAAGCTAATTATAGTCAGAAAGTGGAACCATTTCCTTAAAGAGGTAATTATAGTAAACTTACTAGTGACATTCAAATGGAAATTAAATGTTTATGGAAAATCTGGTGCTCATTTTTTCTGACACAGCAAGTTCTACTGACTGACTCATGAATCCATTACCCTCTTCCATCTTCTCTTTCTATTCTTTGCTTCCTGTAAAATTTCCATTTTATTTGAGACTAGGTCTGCTGAGTATTTCATAATTGTGTGTCTAGTTGACATTTTATACATTATAGGAGCCATTCATTGAATGTGATATTTCAATTTTCACCTAAAGGTTAAATCAATGATAACTGTGCAATATGATTTTCTCATTTCAAGTTCAGTGCAAGAAATTATGTTAGGCTACAATTTCTCAATTAATAGGACATTGGAGATTAGTAAAATATTTGAAGTATTTTGTTTTCTTATTCAGACAACATTTTATAGAAATTTGATACATGTGGATATATCAAAATATGTAGGCATTTCTGAGATTTCAAGATTAGCTAGTATTTCCTGGATCAAACAGAAAATTAGAGTAAGTACTTAATCTCTCTCTCTCTTTCTCTCTCTCTCATTCCCAGTAATATTATAGTAAAGAAATATGCAACATTTTAACCTCAGTGAAGCAGAGATTATTATGGAGTGAATATAAAATATTTCCACAGACCATGTAATAAGGCCTCGGTTGCTGGATCATGAGGGCTCTCACTTTATCAGTGGATTAAATGATTGATTTCATAATTTGATAGTGTTTTGGAAGGCAATGGAAACTTGGCAGGTGGGGCCTAGCTGAAGGATTGGGTCATGGATACATGACCATGCAAGGATTACATTTTGTCTCCAGCCACTTCTTCTCAGGCACACTCTCTTTCCTACTCAGTTTCCTGGCTGCCACAGAGTGAGTGAATTTCCTCCACTATGCTCATCTGCCATTATGTTTCTGCCTTACTACAGGTGTAAAAACAAAAGAGCTAGCTGACCATGAACTCAATCCTTGAAAACTATGAGCCAAAATAAATCTTACCTTCTTTAAGTTATCCCAGTTATTTTATCACAGTGACAAAAAACTAATGCAGAATATTAGTACTGAGAAGTGGGGCTGTCAACATGATTGTAGCTAACAATTAGGTTCAAAAGCCACTGGCACTGCTTTATGGGAGGAATTTGGAAAAATTTGAACTGGCACAAGAAGCAAAATGCCTTGAGGGAGTCTCAGGAATTAGCAAGAACCCCTGGAATCAGTAACAACAGGATGAGAATATAAAAGTGTAAACCTTTCATTTGGAAAGAGAGCTTCCTGGTCAGCCATCTTAACGATGCTAGAGAACTAATGAGAAAAACAAGAAGAGACTATCTCAAATGTATGAAGTAAGATACATTTGGCACATAAGAGACAGGAAAAGATATTGTATAGATAAAAATCCTATGAAAATGGAATCATCAAAAATATCAAGAAAAATAGAATGGATGCAAGCAGCAAATAGTAAACAAAGGGAAATAGATGATGCTTGTGACATGATTATAGAAAAGCAAGCGTTTCTTCCCTTAAGAAGAAAAAAGTAGAAACATTCAGAAAAAAGATTTTAAAAATTTTAAAAGCATGCTCCAAATAAAGAAACTAAATTAAACTATGATCATATTTAGAAGAAAAATACAGAATTCATGTAGGAATATTCACTAAATCAATACAGTATCAGCCTTTGAATGGTCCAGGGATCACGACATTGGAAGCCAGAACATCTCCTTCCTGCTCAGGGGACAATATTTACATAATGATAATGAGTACCCTCATCTAGCACAGAAGTCCAGAATAAACAAGAAGTCATTAAATAAACATTTACAAATATGAATAGGCAAGAAATATTGGCTAAATAAGTAACTCTTTAAATATTCAAATGCACCTAATAGAAGAACTAAAATAACTATTAAAATTTAAAATACATGGAAAATGAGCTTTAAAAAAAGAATGATCTAACCCTCTTTTTTGCAGGGAATAAAAGACAGTAGCTTAAACAAAAAAAGAACACTATGAGCATATTTACTATATAGAGATAGTCACCAGAAGATGAAAATGTTTATATGGCTGCTACCAGAGGGGAAAATGGGCTAAAAAATTGTTGCTTTTCTTTATAAGCCCTTATATCTTTTTTTTGTTCTTTTTATTGCTACATACATGTGTTACTTTGACAGAAATTAAACTTTTTTCTGACAGCCAGAGAGGAAATACTAAATTTGAACCATTATCTTTTCATTCCTGTGAACATTAAGTAGCCAACTAAGCTGGGGGAAATAGTTACAACTATAATAAATTCATAAGGACTTGTCTCTGACTCCCTTCAAAATCAAACATTGGAGAGAAATTAAAAACAAATAATCCTAGCAACACAATGATGGTTTGATACTTTAGAACAAGGTGGGGCTTTGGCAGCCAGGAGAACTCTGGGAAGATAATGACCATTATGATGGATGTGGTGTCAAGAAACTATTAGATAGAGTTGCCTAGCAAGGGGGCATCAGAAACCAGAGAAGTCAATGTCCTCACATTGGATAAAGAAAAGCAATGGGAGAGAGCCGCTTTTGGATGACACAATAAAGAAGAAATATAAGCTGAACAGAATGAGAGGAAAAGCCATGAAAATAACTGAAAACACAAAGTTCCAAATGGGATCTCTAGCAAGAAAAAAGCCTCAGGATAGAACCTATGCTCAGCATGAAACATCTCCTTGAATGTCTCAAATGTGTTTCTAATTAAATATGCTTAAACTAGATTTTATATTTTTTCATCAAACCAATCCTTTTCCAGCATTCCCTCCCTTAGTAAATGACACAAGAATGCAGCCACCAATACAAGCCAGAAAGTGAGAAGTTCTCCTGCATAAGAATGTCTTCCTAGGGCCAGGGATTTAGCTCAGTGGCATAAGAGCCTGCCCAGCAAGCACAAGGTTGTGAGTTCGATCCCCGGTACCAAAAAAAACAAAAAGTCACTGCATCCTCAGGAGGACCAGCTTTGCCCACAGCAAGCTCATCACTTATAGAGACTCCTATCACAGCTTCTCCATGGTCTTTAGTATCCACTTGTTATGGTTTGTATCTAGGCTGTCACCCCAAAATCTTGTGTTTTTGGAAGGCGGTTGAATCATGGATTTGGTCTCTAATAATTTCGGAGGTGACTTACTGTTAGTGGATGGGGCCTGGTTTGAGGCAGGCACTGGGGCCATGACCTGAAGGGTGTATCTCCCTTCGTGGGTCCTCCCTTTTCTCTCTGCTTTCTGGCTTCCTTGATGTGAGCAGATTTTCTCCATTGCTATTTCTGTGTTTGAGTCTGCTAACCATGGACTGAAACCTCTAAAAAATTGTGAGCCAAAATAAGCCTCTTTTTAAGCTGTAGGTGGTGAGTATTGTGTCTCGGTGATGAGAAAGTGATTAAGACACCATACACTTTCTGTTCTACAGCATTCAAAAATGTATGCCAAAAATGTAAGTTAACAGTGTCAATCCCTTACTAAATCAGAGTCAGCCAGTGACTTTCCAGTGTTCTTAGAATACAGATCAAAATAATTAAGTTGGGCTAAGATATCTTGCATGATCTGGCACTGCCGTGCTCTTCAGTCTCATCTTGCACACTCTTGCTTCTGCCCTCTGCACGCTATTCACTGTGGCTTTTCTTCAGTTCTGAGAACACTAGTTTTCCTCCTGCCTGGGGTCTCTGGCACCTGCTGACTTACTTCTGCCACTGTTCCTTTACTGGGCTACATTTTAATGACCCTTAGGTCTTATTTTGAATGTCACTTCCTGAGGGAGAACTTTCTTAATTAAGTATGACTCTGGTTATGTCACCTCTTATGCTCTTCCTTTCTCACTAATTTCTTAACTTCTCTATGAGAGGGAACCATGTGTATGTTGTACTTCTATCTCCAGCATTTACAAACTTTCTGACACATAGTAGGTCCTCAGTAAAATAGACATTACCCTCCCATAGTTATTTCATTAGTTCCTACTTCCTTTCTTTCAGGGTCTCTAATTTCTTTTTTAACCTAGCAAATAAGACATGCCTTAATACGTCTCTCCCTTGCCAGAGAAAGAAAAGTCACTACTCCCTAGGGTTGGGGTAAAGAGGAGTGTTCTTGTTTCTCCTATGTCTGCTTGCCTCTCCTTTCCTACCTAGGCTCCTCTTAGGGCCTTCTGCATCTCTGATCTGAAGACCCAGAGGTAGAAAGCATGAGTTAGAAAGAGAAGAGCAATCTCTGTGGGTGAGCCAACTTGGTGCCTAACACCTTGACTCACTGACAGAGGAAAACCACTACCAAAGCACACATTTCTTTTCTCTTCATTTTTTGTTTCTTTTTTCTTTTATTTTATCCCCACTTTTTCCTTCTCCTCCTCTTCCTCCTTCCCCTCTTCCTCTTCTTGTCTCTCCTCTCTCTCTCTTCATTCTCCCTCTCTCTTGCTCATTTTTGTGGTACTGCAGATTGAATCCAGGGCATTTTCATTAAGATGTATCTCTATACCCTTTTTTATTTGTCTGTTTGTCTGCTTGTTTATATATTTATTTATTTGAGACAGGGTCTTGCCAAGTCACTAAATTGTCCAGGTCGGGTCAAACTTGCAATCCTCTTGCCTCAGCCTCCCAGAGTGCTAGGATCATGTTTTCCCCAAAATAAGACCTAACCAGAAAATAAGGACTGATTGTTACCATGGTGATGGCCAGTGTCATGCAGAAGATTATATATACCTCACTATTCTCTTGGTAGGTAGCCACTCTGTAATGGCAGATAAGGCAAGGTGATCAGGGCTGGGCATTTTTTATCTCTAGTTTTCAGTTAGATCTTATTTTGGGAGAACCAGGATTACAGGCATTTACCACTATTCCCTGCTAAGGCTACATTATTTAAAAAAAACACTCTTTGCTTTAAATATATTCATGTTTGTGTCCATTCAAATATATTATGAACATATTACATATAATTTTGGATGTGCCAGGTACATCCACAAGAACAATTGTTGCAAGGTACAATCCTGAAAAATGTGCTACAGAGGATATAAACCTTATTTGTTTCCTTATTGAAGAATTTCTTTCATGTATTCTTCAGGTTAATGAGTTCTATAAGTGGATCAGTACCAAACCATTCTGGTCGGTTTGGTATCAAGCACTTTACCTGTGTTCTAGAGTGTGCATGTGCTGGAACTCTCAATTTCTGGAAAGTTATGGAAATTAACATGTATTTTATACCTATCACTTCCAACCATGAGGAGTAATATGGTTCTGTAAGTGATCTCTACAATTCTCTGACTTTGTTTCTGTGAATAAGGTCCTGTGCCATACATATAAATAGAGAAATCAATTGCTCTGTCCCATGAGGATTTTGCATAATAAAATATGCCTCCTCCATTTTTTCCCAGTATTCTGTGTTATACAGCACTACCTTCAAGTAATAAGAGAAATATGGCCACGTGCCTTTGAGTCCATACAGATAGTAACTTTTCCTGGCTGCTAAAGGTAAGATATGTATAGCTAAACCCCTCCAGGAAAAATAACTTCTTTACTTTACAAAACATGCCCTAAGAATAAAAAGAACAAGTTGACAAATCAACAGAATTACTTATTGGTTGTAAGAAATTATGTTAGTGTTGATATAATATGCAGTGCTATAAAACTACTGTTTAAAGTTATTTCTTTTAAATATATTTTTCATATATAGTAATTGTGCATATTTACAGAGTAGAGTGTGACATTTCAATACATGCTTATAATGTGTAATGCTTAGATCACTGTGATTGGCATACTTATCACCTCAGAAATATCTCATCCGTTTGTGTTGTGTTCACTAAAAACCCTGTCTTTGTTATCCTGAAATATTCAATTAACTGGTGTCAATATGTGCTATAGAAGAGTAGAAATTATTTCTTCTATTCAATTGTATCCATATACCCATTAACCATCTTCTTCTATGCCTCCCTTTCCTATATTCTTGCCAGGCTCTGGTAACCACAATTCTATTCTCTATTTCTATGACACTAACTTTTTAGCTTCTACATATAAGTGAGAATATATGGCATTTATTTCTGTTTCTGACTTATTTTGCTTAACATGATATCCTCCAGTCTCTTCCATGTTGCTTTAAATGACAGCATTTCATTCTTCCTTATGGCTAGATAATATTCCAGTGGTGCGCCTATTTGGGGGATGTGATATGAGTGTGGGTGTGTGTTGTGAATGCATGTGCCTATGTGCATGCCACATTTACATTTCCTTTATCCATCCATCTATATGGAGACTTAGCTTGATTCTGTATCTTTTATGAATAGTGCTATACTATGGCAAACAGTGCTGCAGTAAACATGTGATTGCAGATGTTTTGTTGGCAAACTAATTCCATTTCCTTTGGCTATGTAATGCAATAGTGGGATTGCTGGATCATATGACAGTTCTAAACAATATAAGTTTTTCATGATGGCCACATCAACAGTGTGTAAGAGTTCCTCTTTGCATCTTCATTTGCATTTTTAAAATTTTTGATAACATGAATCCTAGATCTCTATGACATTAATCTCATGTTCCATGTATATAACCTTAAAAATAAGAAATATGACCCTTCAAAAAATGCCAATTGAAAATACTTACATGCAACTTATTTCTGTTTTTAAAAATATTCTGCTGACTTCATGTGTAAAAGTTTGTTCCATTATGCAAACTTATAAAAATAGTTTTCTTGCTCTATATAATTCAAATACACTTCTTTAAATCAAACTATCTCAGCAGTAAAAATAATGTCCTTATTTTTCAGATGTTAGAACCAGGATATAGAGAGATTAAATGAATATACATTTCAAAAAAATTCCAAAAGAAATTTTCAGAGTTCAAGATAATTCTTAATTCACCAGAATAAAAACAGTTGGAGCATATGGGAGAGAATTTTGGCATTCAGTTTATAGCTTGGTTTAAATGAGATCCTCCAGGACAAGAAAACCTTTGTCTCTCTTTTCTTTGCACTTAAATTTGTCTACAACTTTAGACACTTTACTGTGGGCAAAAGCACTAGGCTTTTAACATCTGTCCAAAAAAATCTTTGGTATGTAATGTAACCTGAAAATTGAACATAAGCAGCAGTAGGCAGTTAGACGGCCTAAGTATAAGATGATGACTATTGGATAGAAAAAAATCAATTGCCTTTTTCCCTCCCTAAAAAGTACCCTTTAGGGGTCAGATAAGTACAAGCTGTAAATAGTTTATTACTTGCTAGGTCTTTGTAATAGAGGCAGCACAGAAGCTGACAAGGTAACCAGTAGTCATGCATTCAAAGGTCACTTTCTCTGGGCCAGCAGCTTTTCCCCTTGGAAATACAATCGAAGTGTAATGTTGATTTGAAAAGAGGGGTCATTACACCACCTAGATCTAGCCATCAACTTTCTAAAGGTTTTAAATGTGCTCCTTTAAAAAAAAATAAGCTCCAACCTTTGATATTTATGCTTTATTGTTAGTGAAAAGAACTGATTACTGTGTTTGGCGTAACTGCTTTCATTGAGAAGTAGATACCCTGTAGTGTAAAATAAGTTTTGTCATTCTGTGTAGAAAGTTTGAAATAAAATTCATCACTTTGGATAGCTTTTAGAAAGAAATTTTCAGAACCTAGATTTTTTTATTTCAATTGTCCAGTCAAATGGATAGGAAAGTGGAGTGGGGTCTAAAGGGTTCTGCCATGGAAAGTCACCAGTTGTCAGAGCACAGAAGACAGTTGGACAGTGGGAGGTGTTCTGGATGAACTGGAGGCTCTTAGGCAGTAGCAAAAGACTTATTCTGATCTGTATTGCACTGGGCAGAAAAGCAAACATGGTAAGATTTACATGTACAGTTAGAACAAAAACAACAGGGCCGGGGATTTAGCTCAGCAGCCTAAGCACCTGCTTTGCAAGTGCAAGGTCGTGAGTTTGATCCCCGGTACCAAAAATAAAACAAAACAACCACAACAACAACCAAAAAAAGAAAAACCTCTACTCAAGTTTAAACCCAAGCAACTCTACTTGAATGGAGAAAGTTAACCCTGTATTTTTTTTTTAAGTCTAAACTTTGATGAAGGAACAAAGTTAGAGCTCCAACTCTCTGCAGTCCTATGACTTATCACAAAGTTATAGCAATCATGACAAAATGGCATTCAAATCAATATAAACAAACCACCAAAGTACCAATATAAAGCCCCAAAATAGATATCAACATAACAGACATTTGATTTCTGGCAAAGATGCAAAAGCAATTAAGTGGAGAAAGGATTTTACCTTCAATAAATATACTGGAACAACTAAATATCCACATGCAAAAAACCCAAATGTTATATATAGCACATCCAAAATTTCTTAGGACATCCAAAATTTAACTCAAAATGGCTCACAGTGGGTTAATTAAAGTAAAGGCAGATGTGGCTTGAGTCATTGCTTGGCTGAAGTCATTCTCTCTGAGACAAAATACATGTTTTTTCCTTATCTTACTAATGAAACAATAAGATGTTTACACATATACCTGTATTTAAAGATGTGATTTTCATCATTATTTAGGGAGAGCTCTCTCCCACTTTTAGCTTTACTAATAATATTAGCAATGTTGGCCAAATCAGTACAATTTCAATCAGTTGGCAGTGATTCAGGTTTGGCTCCTTGGGGCCAATTAGTTCTAAACTGAATAATATTATTAGATGTGAAATGTTTTTTTCCCAATTATCTATCTAATCTCTCATGAAACAATATATAATAATACCGCAGTTCATGAACATTTCTGTCTGCAAACTACTCAGAGAACAAAGAAAACCGTTCAGCAAACTTTTGCTTTTGTTCACAAACTTGGCCTCAGATGACAAACATGACCACAGCCATCTTTCCCATACAAAACATAAACACAGTTATCATCTCCAAAACAAGTAAGTTAGTAACACATGGTACCGCCGTGTATTCATAAATTTAAATTCTTTTTTGAACATAGGTCCCACAACAGTGGGTCTTCACAAAACACTCTTAAAATGGAACTAGACTAATTGTTCATTTCATAATTCTTCCCATAATATGTATAGAGAGAAAATGACTCATTCTAATACATGTGTGGTTCTGTAGCTTATATGTCAAAACCTACTTGTTGGCCTGGGATTTAGCTCAGTGGCTTAAGCACCTCCTTGGCAAGTACAAGGTTGCGAGTTCAATCCCCAGTACAAAAAAAAAAAAAACTACTTTTTGGCAGATTTTTTGGCATGTCCAGCAATTCTTTGAGGAATTTTTCTTGATTATGTGAATATACTTCAAAAGTGAATTATTCAAGCTAGCTCAGATGTATGCAATGATCTTGGAATAACTCCACAATATATTAGTAATGATTTGTTCAACTGAACAGCCCTTATTTTCTAGCATTGCAGGAACATAGCTTAATCTTGAGGGACATCATCACTATACTCTCTATGGCTCAGAGGTATAACATTATAGACTGTTTTTGAACCACATCAAGGTAAAATCAGAGCTGCTTCCTTATGTAATTGCATAAGGAAGATGTGACTCTGAGTTTAAACCTGACTAAAATGAGCAAAGGGTCAGTTTAGCCACTTAAGAGAGTGAATGAATTCACAGCAATTACAGAATAATTAAACCATAGTTTGGGCAGGAAATAGGCATAAATATGATGAAGTTTATATGTCTATTATGAAAAGAGTTGTACAAATCAAGAAAAGCAGCTAAGACTCTAATAAATGGAAGACAAAGTGCACAGAGACAATCTTCAGGTAAGTAAATACAGCTATTATACATACCTGAAAGAATGTTTAATCTTTCTAGTAACACAACAGATACAAATTTTAAATAGAAATCATTTTTTCATTTTTTAAATTAGCAAAGAATTAAACAAATTTAAAATATATAAAGTTGCTGAAGGATTAGAGTCTGCACTCCACCATAGGTTGCCAATCATCTTTTAATTGGGCCATCCCTTTAAAGAACAGTTTGAGCCAGTATTTATGGTGCACACCTGTGACTGTAGGACTTGGGAGGCTGAGACAGGAGGATTGCTACAAGTTTGAGGCCAGTTTAGTCTACATAGTGAGTTCAAGGCTAGCCCAAACTACATAGTGAGACCCTGTCTCAAAAAACCATGTGCACACATAGAAAAGAATATTTTGGCAGTAAATATTGAAAACTTTAAAAACATGCACACTTTCAGCACTTACTGAGGGAATAATCTCTAAAGTAAAAGAAAAGTCTTATGCAAAAAAGCATTCGTAGAATCACAGTAGCAAACTTTTATGCAACTTTCATGTCAAAAGAAATGATATATTACATAGCCACTATAATGTATTAATGAATATTTACACATAACTAAAAACTGTCTATATGCTTGTGGTCAGTATGACAGTTGAATATGTGTGAAAAATTCTTCCTTTGCCTCAAATGCATTAAAATGTCATTTAAACTATGATTTAATATCAAAATGTTCATTATACACATAGCTGAAATTCCAGAGGCCAGGTGGAGAGACAAAGCAGGAGGAAAACATTTGAAGAAATAGTTGCTAAAAACTTCCATGACACAAGAAAACTTTTAGAGATAGTGAGAACGTTCTGGATTTTGAATGTTCTGATTGCTGATTCTAGGGTGTATGCATTTGTCAAAACTTCCCTAATTGTGCACTTTAAATAAATGTACTTTATTGTTTATACATTGTACTTCAATAAAATTATTTTCAAAGATAAAAATGTACAATTAAAATTTTAAACTCCACAAATAAGTTTTTTAAAAAGTCTTAATTCAAAAGTTGAACTGGGAGAAGAAGGCAAGATGGCCAATCAGTGAGCAACAGAATACAAAGCCTCCTGAGAGAAACAATTCATATGCCAGAATAAAACACCCTGGAGAGACCTAGACAGAGGGAGATGGATCCTCTTGGCACAGGAAGAAATTAAAACATAAAAAAGCCTGTCAAATACTTCGGGACTACAACCGAAACAGCTAAAAACTACAGGACACAGCGTTTTCATGATGACCCGCCAACTTTGCACCAGCTTGAATCCGCGCCGGCAGGCAGAGCTGCCCAAGCTTGTTCCCCCCACCACTCACAGGAAGCACAGCAGCACTGAAGTAGGGGGTTGGTGAGCCCAACAGAGAGCGGAGATTGGAGCCAGTGAAAGGACCTTCAGTGATCCAAGGTCAGTGCTGGGAATGAGGAACCGCCCCCCCATGGGAAGGGTGCGACCAAATGGGTCACATGTTGGAATCGGGCAGGAGGAGCCTGAATTGGGAGTGACAGTGACTTCGGTTGGTTTTCTCCCTCCCCAGAGGAGATTCATGTGATTTGCTTGGACTGGGCCGTGCCCCTGGCCAGGACCCAAAGAGCCATCCCAAATCGATTCCCTGTGCCTAGTGCACAATAACCGGGTAAAAGCATCTGAAGTTTGGCTGGCTTGGAGGGGAGGGGCAGGCAAATACAGCTGCTGCTTACACCTCAGTGACAAGAACAGGCAAGAGAGGGCAGAGTTCCCTCACCAGTGTGCTTCAGAGGAAACATGGCCAACAGGGAAGGGGGCTGGGACCTGCACTGTAACCTGTGTGGAGGAAGCCAGGGCCATGACAGGACAGAGAGGCAGGAGGAGGCCCTCAGCCCAGAACCCTGAGAGCCCTGATCCAGGAGAAGGAAAAACAAGGGAAACTGAGGGCGGCAAAGATGCAACATCACACATGGCTTCAATGGACATTAAGAGATATCTTTGGGACCTTGTAGATGAGCTCAAAACTGAAATATTAAATCAGGTAAAGCAGGCTATGAGTAGAGTAATAAAAGAAATGCTCTCAGGAAGCATCTCTCAGGAAGATACAGATGGAAGAAGGGAGGAACACAAAAAAAGGAGAGAAACATTCAATAAAGAATACAAAGAAAATATAGAATACTTGAAGCAGATTCAAAGAGATTACCAGGAAATTAAAAACTCCATTAAAAGCTGGCGAAATGCCTTAAAAGAAACTAAGGATAGACTATCAAAACTTGAAGACAAGTTTGCAATGTGTGATCATGAAAGGAAAGATCTCTTAAAAATAACAAGGAAACAGGCAGTAACAATACAAAGGCTAGAAGATGACAAGAGAATCTACAATTTAAGAATAAGAAGCAGGAACATGACAAGGGTCACTAGGATACCCACTCTGGTTTGATTATTACCTGCCTTTGAAGTTTGATACTGTCTACAATGTTTTGTTTTTACTAATATTGTTATGTACTGCTATACTCAATTATGCTGCTATATTCAATTATGCCTGATGATATAGACATTCTATTGAAGATAATAAGAAACAACACAGTAATCATTGTAGATCACCTTGTACTGTGGTTTTATACGACTTTTTGGTTTCATGTTTTTATAGGAATTTGTTTAATTTTGTTTTGCTAAGTTTTGTTTTCCCTCTAATACAGAAAGTATAGAAATTCATGCAGGTATTCATGCATGTGTAGCTGTCTACACTCTCACTGTTTGACTATCTACTTTGTATGCTTTAATTTTGTAACTTAAACAACTATTTCTAAGAGGACAGTTATGTAATTTATCAACTAGTGATTTATTGTTTATCTCTTTTTTTTTGAATTGTGTATTATCTCTACCTTTTACATGCTTTTGTTTCTCTTTAAATTAAAAAAAAACCCACATTACTCACACCACCCTGTTTAGATGGATTATATTCTGTTCCACTCATTCTACTTGTATTAGATCTGAGGGCAGACAGTTATCCCGAAAATAGCAGGATATAGTACAGTAATCATCCTTAATTTCCTATTAACTTAATCTGAAGCTCTGTATAACTTATACTGTTTTACCATGACTGATCTGAATTGAATCTGGCTTGTTAGATTGCTGTTTTGTATTGACAGATTTTACTCAAAGCTGTTATGATTGATAGTATCAAGTCTGAGGGTATAGGCAACTACACTGAAGATGACAAGAGTCACAAGGATACCCACTCTGGTTTGATTATTACCTTGCTTTGAAGTTTTACATTATCTACAATGTTTTGTTTTTACTACTATTGTTATGTACTGCTATATTCATTTATACTGCTATATCTAAATATGCCTGATGATATAGACAATTCTATTGAAGATAACAAGAAACAACACAGTAACCATTGTAGATCACCTTGTACTGTGGTTTTATATGACTTTTTGGTCTCATGTTCTTACAGGAATTTGGTTTGTTTTGTCTTGCTATGTTTTGTTTTTCCCTCTAATACAGAGAGGATAGAAATACATGTAAAGACTCATGCATGCATAGCTGTTTACAGTCTCACTGTTTGAATATCTACTTTGTATGCTTTAATTTTGTAACTTGAGCAACTATTTCTAAGAGGACAGTATGTAATTTATCAACTAGTGGTTTCTTACTGTTTATCTTTTTTTAAATTCTGAATCATTTCTACCCTTTTCCTGTTTTTTTTTTCTTTAAGTAAAATTTTTTAAAAAGTTAAAAAAAAAAAAGAGTTGAACTGTAGGTGAAATACAACCAAAACAGAAGTAGAAACTTGAGAGATAAATTCGGGAAGTCCACTGAGAATTTCCAAAAACAATAAGAGATAGGAAATGAGGCTGGGGGTTTAGCTCAGTGGCACAAGCGCCTACTTATCAAGTACAATGTCATGAGTTCAATCCCCAGTACCAAAAAAAAATTTTTTTAAAGAGATAGAAAATGTAAATAGGATATTAACAGACATAGGGGATAAACAAATCAATTCCAGTA
Organism: Hydrochoerus hydrochaeris; assembly: GCA_004027455.1. Taxonomy (NCBI): domain Eukaryota; kingdom Metazoa; phylum Chordata; class Mammalia; order Rodentia; family Hydrochaeridae; genus Hydrochoerus; species Hydrochoerus hydrochaeris. The sequence goes on along the minus strand of PVLA01001427.1, from coordinate 115,914 downwards.
TGTATATAATGAATATAGAATAGATATAGGAATACAAGAAAAAAGAAAAGGAAAAAATGGAGAGACACATTTAAGTAAAAATGGCTTAGATTCTCCAATTGTAAAGAGACAAATTTTAAATGAAAGGAAATACTAAGTTCTGAAGAGAACAAATAAGCCAATGACTATCTAACAAAACCATAGCAAAACTGAAATTATTAAAACCACAGTGAAAATTCTAGAAGTCACCAGAGAAAAAAATCAGATTATAGACTTGGAAAAATCACCTCTGAAGTGTACCTGTAAATTAAACAAAAAGTCCCAAATGCATTACTGGAAATGCTGACTTCTCTACTAGTAATGGGCTTCACAACTTTAGTTGTTATCTGTGTTCATGAAGCTTATTTCTTTTCATCATTTTTTACTGCCAGTGTAAAATCTTAAATTTACATGATGTCACCTTGAGGTGGAAGTGGGTTTTTTAATAAAGTAAACCAACTAACTGTTAATTTCTGTTTTATTTATAGATTTTTTATGAAGAATGGATATTAAGTAGTATTAATGCATTTTATCATCTTCAAAGATGATCTTATAATTCTGCCATTTTGATTTATTAATACGGTAAATTACATTAATATTTTTTGATGTACTTAAGATAAAATGCCATTTGGTCTTGATTATTCTTTTAATGTACTGCTGAGTTTTGTGTGTTAATATTTATAATAGATGTTCATAAGAAAGATTGATCTTTCTGTGTTTCTGTAATATTTAGGTTCTAGCATCAATATTTTCTCATTTTATAAAAACAATTTGAAAGATGCACTTCTTTTCCTATGTCCTATAGGAATTCAGATAGTACTAGAACTATCCATTTTTTAGAGGCTAAGTTGAACTCTCCTGTGAGAACATCTGGAGTTGATGGTGGTTTAGGATTGCTTTTTAATAACATTCCAAACTTCCGTGGTAATTCCTTTGTTTAGATTTTTAAATATCTTCTAAAATCTCTTTTGGTAATTTAATTTATTTCACCAGTAAAGTTGTAAATGTAATTCAGAGACTCGGTTTTTTTAGTGACATTCATGATCCAGGCACTTTAAAACATTATAGAATATATATACATATATACATATATATAATATTATAGACTATATATTATAGACTACATTATAGACTGTATAATACATATCTTAGTCTATAGACTATATTATAGACTATATAATATATTATAGACTATATAATATATATCTTAGTTTATAATTCAGATATATATATAGTCATATATATTCATATATATATATATATATATATATATTCAGATACAGAGAGACAGAGACAGAGAGACATAAAGAGAGAGAGAAAGAGAAAAAATACACTCAAAGTGACAAGAACAAAACAGAGTAGATATGACACTGGTGGCCAGAAGCATGCTAAAGGAAACTAAAAAGTGACTTTTTGTCACCCTTGATCCTAAAATACATAGGCTGATTCCCTGTTTTTCCTATAGGAAACAAGGAGATGGATCTTTCACAAATAGTAAGAGGACCAAGAGATGGAAGTGGGTAGGAAGAGGACATAAAAAGAATTAATCTGTATTATGCAGATGTTCCAACTCTCTGCAAAGAAGGTAATCACTATGTACAGTAAACATATTAATAAAAATACAAATTTCAAAAAAGTATAAACAACAACAGTAAATACAGGTCATTGGCTTCTGTTCTTTAGCAAAAGGGTTTTTTTAAGGAAATCATTTGACAGAGTTAGTAGGAATGAATGTTCAACCTTGTATTTTCAGAAGGATTATTATATCTCAGGTATGCTGAATCAGTTTTATCTGTCATATGTAAGTACAATTAAATCATGACAATAATCTTCAAATGAGGGTCTGGGTTTCCAAATACTTCAGGTAAAATAGTGAAAGAATTAACAGGGGATCCCAGTGTGTTTGGGCATACAATTATTTCTACAATTGCATAATGTTAGGGTGAATAAAAGATTACTTTATGCAATCTAACACAGTAAACCTTTCTCCATGCCAAAACACAGACATTAAAACTTTTCTTCAGCGCCACGCCATCACAAGAATTCATGAAAAACACCCATAATGAGATTCACTCTATCCTGAGAATCCTGTGCAGTCTGTGGCTAAAAGGGATTTGGAAGTGTCATTTTTTAATTCCCTGAGAATCTAAATTAAGTTTTGATCATAAGATTAATTGTTACTGTCACTGTAATACTAAAAATTGAGATTTTATTCTTTTTTTCTTTTTTCTTCTTTTTTATTATTTTTAAAAAAATTTTGATATAGAGTCTTGCTATGTAGTTCAGGATGATCCTGAACTTGCTATGGAGCCCAGACTGGTCTCAAACTCATAGCAATACTCCTACCTTAGACTCCATGCTGGGATTAGACACATGGGCCACCATGCCTGGTCTGGGATTTTTAATGATGAATTTCATCTGTAACTTTTGAATAACTGAAAAATAATTTATCCAGTTGTCTTTTAAATTACTGAAGCCCTTCTTTTGACTTTTCTTATAATATTATTTTGTAGGATTTCACTGACTGATGGATCATAGGAGGAACTGTCATTTTCTCACTGAAACTAACTAGTTTTTTAGGAATGTATAAAATAATATAAATGAAACTACTTTAATAGAAATAAAAATACCAACAGTTAAGAATAAATTTCACAAGAGATCCACAACTACCCCTTCTCAAAGCTTGAAAACAAGCAGAATATTAAAGATAACCAAATTGGTAAGTATTGAACAGTCAAAATCAATCATAGTATCCATGGCAAAATTCATGTGATTATGATAAATAACTCTAATATTGAAATGTCCTACTACTTAGTTAATATTCTTATTTGTGGAGAAACAGTTAATTCATCTTTGCAACTTAATGATTTCAACTTCAGATTTCAATTTAACTGTTATGGTATAACTCTGTGATCAGTAGTAGAAAGCAAAAATGTTCCCTTCTAATAAATATTAGCAAAGGATATATATATATATATATATATATATATATATATATATATTTCTGTTCTTCAGAAGCCTGTGTCAGTTTAATCTAATTTTAGTTCAAAGATTCATTCATCTTTGGTTCTGCATCAAAGACAAAAATTACTTTATTTGATTAACTGTGAGGACTGGGAAGAAGTATTCCATATATCTTAATACTCAATTCTAATGCAGTCGTTAGAAACAATATCACAACCTCAAGTAAATTGTCTCAAATTGGAATGGTCAAAACAAAATGTTAATGCTTAAATAGAATTTAGTCTGTTACATAAGCATGTGCAATCATCTAAAATTAAAACTAATCACTTTGTTTCAGAATCAGTAATAAAAGCCAAAGTTCTGCCTCATTGTGCTCCAGTGAAGCATGAATAATTCATGATTCAGGTAAGCTTCCCATCTCCCCTGCGTCTTCCACAAGATTTCACCAATTTCATTATTCAAATTGTAACTCTTTAGAGCACTTCAGCCATGCTAGAACTGAAATGATACTGATGTTATCCTTCTCTGATGTTATTATTTGTAGTTCTGTCCCTCATACAAAACAGAGCGTTACCAGGCCCTGTGGAACAAAGCAAGATCCCAGGCCAGCTCTGCGACATCAGAGCTTCCCACAGTTCTTGAATCTGGCCTGGTTCCTTGCTATATTCTTTAATACTCTCCTTAGAGTCAAATCTCTTCTCACTCAGAAATATCTGATCTCATTTAATCTGTCTATAGTAGAATATTTAAATTATTCTCTTTTATGGCTGAAAACCTTCTTTCAGTAGCATTTTTAATTTTATAAGAAATATTCCCATCAATAGTGTTGCTACTTTCATCCATTGTATTACTTTCACTTACCATTTACTGAAGCTTCTATTGATGGCGCTGAGTAAAAATGGAAAGAAAAAACCTCACAATTTCTGCCTCCAAGGAGTTGACAGATAAAGTAGACTGTACATTAAAACAGGATTAATACAGGTACTATCCCGGGCCAGGGATTTACCTCGGGGGAGTAAGTGCCTGACTGGCAAGTCCAAGGTTGTGAGTTCGACCCCCATTACCAAAGGATAAAAATAAATAAAGGTACCATCCCACACAAACAGGAGATGCGGAGGCTTCCAGACAAGGTGCACTTTCACTAAATTTTGAATGAGTAGGAGTACTGTGGTGATTGCCAAGCAGGGAGACTGAGACCTCCAGGAGAAGATTAACATTTATGAAGGTGGAGGGCTATGAAACAGCAAAATTATTTCATGGCAAGGGTTACAAATTCTAGTGTCTCCAGGTACCCAGCAGTCATTGTGGATGAGAAAATCAGGCTGGGTGCAGGGTAGTAGGGACTGGAAGACACTGAGCTCACTGTACAGTGCATGCAGCCTATTTAAGAGGGACTGAGCTATATTGCCGTACAGAGCACAAGGCCTAAGCAGGTCAATTCTTTCTTATTTCTTAAAAGCCAAAAATCTGGGTTTTATTGTAGTATCTTAAATTTTTTCCTGGGTAGCAAGTATTTTTTAAATTGTCGCTGTGTAGACTAAGTAAAATATGTCTTCTTTGGTAGGTGAAGTAGTGGTCCTGTATCTAGACCCCAGATCCTTGAACCTATGAATAGCTCAACCTACTGGCAAAAGAAACTTTGTAGATGAGATTAAGATTAAGAATACTGAGATGGGAAGACTATCTTGGATTATCTAGATATAATTGTTAATGTTCTGGTATGGGGTACCATTCAGACTGCTTCAAAGCTTAGGGGAATCTAAGGAACCTGAGGATGTAACCCTGCTTGTCTAGCACAGGCACACAGTGGGATACAGTTATGTAATGATGATTTAGCACAGGGAAATGCATATTTGTTGGTTAGAGTACTATGTAAGAATGTAAATATGAGATAACAACTTGTATAAGAATTATACAATAAAGACACAGGTGGTTCTTGCTCTCTTGCTTTGGGTCTCTGCTCTGCTCCATCTGCCTGCTGTTGTTGCTGATGTCTTGCACACATGTATTCTTTAACTTGGGAGCTCACCTGTGAAAATCTCCCTTGGGCACTCTGAGCAGACCAACACCTGGTAAAAAGTGGAAGAAGGAGATATGACTACAAGAGAAAAGTAGGAGATATGATATGAAAGGAAGAGGTTAGGATGATACAAGGAAGGGTTCATGAACTGAGGAATTCTGGAAGTCTCCAGAAGCAAGAAAAGAAAGAAAATGGTTTTCTCCCTGATTTGTCTAGAAAAATCCAGTTTTTCTTACACCTTTATTGTAGTCCAGCAAACTGACTGTGAACTAATGGTTTCCTGAACTCTAAAGGAATAAATCTGTGTTGTTTTAAGCCACTAATTTTGTGGTAGTTTGCTATGGCAGCCATAGAAAACTAACATCATCTTCTGACTGATTCAGCACTGGAATTGTCAGTTGCAATCTGCTTTAAACATGGTTTAGAGTTGAGAATGTGTGGAGAATGTCTGAAACTAGACCAATAAACCAAGGCTAATCTCCCATGTTATTTTCATTACTTTTTTTTTCTAAATATGGTTTATATGTCAGTTTCCTAGAGACAGGAATGGTATACCTCATATTCTTTTCATCTCCATTGCCTAGCAGAATATTTGGCAAATTATGTCAAGCCATTTAATAAATGAATGAAATGCAAGATAGAGTCTGTAGTCAAATCACCAAGTATTTTTTATTGTCATTTCAAGAAATTTGAAGGTTAATGAGACATCATGGTAGCCATTGCTGATTTAGTATCAGTTTGTTTTAAAGCCAATAATGCTTTTATTCTTGGTTTTTATTTGGTTTAGTCTGTTTTCAATTATTTTACTTCAATATGTGTGAAGGTATGGACAGCTATTTTGAAGAAAACAAGAGACATTATAGTAGCCATTACTGATTTGCTATTGTCTGGTTTTGAAGACTTGTAAGGCTCTCATTCTTTTGTTTTGATTGCTTTTATGCTATTTTGTTTTATATTAACTTCATTGTGTGTGAAGGTATGAACAACTATTTTGAAGAAAACAAGAAACCAGGCATGGTGGCTCACGCCTGTAATCCCAGCACTCGGGAGGCTGAGCAGGAGGATCGTTGCAAATTCAAGACCAGCCTGGGCTACAAAGTGAGCTCAAGGCCAGCCTGAACTGCATAGTGAGACCCTGTCTCAAAAGAGACGAAAAAAGAAAAAAAGAAAAAGAAAGAAAGAAAACGAGAGACATCATGGTAGCCACTGTTGATTTCCTGTTGTCTTGTCTTGAAGTCCTGTGTTATTTACATTGTTTTACTCTGATCTGTTTTGTTGTGTTTTGTTTTGCTTTGTTTTGTTTTACTCTTTTTAAAATAAAATAAAAAGTAAAAAATAATTTGAAGTTTATCCTGATGGAGAGAGGGAACAAACAAGATCTTTTAATCATAAGAGGGACACTGTCAGTTTTTCTTCCTAGACATTGACAGTTTAGAAAAGCACAGTTGAAATCAGTAAATTGATCGGTAAGCTGTATTAATTCAATAATTTTTTAAGCCAGGACTAAATCAGTGGCAATAAAGATATAAAGAAGACTGATCAGATATTAGGGTTTGAATTGGCAAGACTTGGAAATTGATTCAATATTGGGAAAGGGGAAGTCTTGAATAACTTTGAAATTTGTAGTGGGCCAAATAAGGCTGAAAAAAAAAAAGAGGGAAGTTTGGGAAAGATTAATACAATTTTTACAGGTTGAGTTTGTTGTTTCGGTGAGACACCAAATGTTCCCTTGATTATATTTTCTTGAGTTTAGCAGAAAATCTTAGGGTAGATTTACAGATTTTTGTCGACAACTGTTGTAATTGAAGCTATGGATTTTGACGATATCACTTAGATAATGCGCATAGATTACGAAGACAAAAGAAGTGGAAGGAAGGAAAGACAAAGGGTGGAGGCCAGTGAAAGGGAAAGAAGCAACAAGGAGAGACTCAAAGACTAGTGGCATGTTAATGGAGAACAAAGAAGAGGAGCACATAAAGTAATCACAGAACATATAATCAGAACAGAAGAAAACAAATGCTACTAAAACTAAGGGCACAATTATCAGTATAAACTAATTGAGATTTTTAAAAATTAAAATTTTTCTAAAAACTCTGGCAATTATATAAATGGTACTGGCAAGACAAATTGTAGTGGTAGTGTAGGGCTTAGCGGTAAATGTTAGGGAGAAAACAAACCGCAATTGACTGAGAAGTAAATGAAGGTGACAGTATGAAAACTGAGCAAAGGTGGAGGGGTTAACTCAGGACATACATAACTCAGCATGATACTGAGTATGGAAGATCTACCTGAGGATTGTTTCCAACAACATAAAAAAGAAAAATGGAGGGGAAGCTGACGCACTGTTGAATCTCCTGAAGAAGTGTGTTATGCTGGCTTTCTTGACGTGAACTTGGATGTTCTCATCGTTGGGGGAGCTCAGATTTTTGATGTCACTGAGGATGGCTATGGTTCTTTTTGAGGGAGCTCTGGTCCTTATCTGTAAGTGTTGCTTCCTAGCTCCATTACAGATCCCTCAGCCTCTTGGCACAGAATTTTTGTCCCACTGGTGCAGACTCTAGCTTTCACAAGTGACCTTGGACAATCTCAGGGAAGATCCTTGATACAGACTTGCATGAGACATTGTCATGGGCTCTAGGCCTTCAGTTTGACTCGTGGAGGATATTGCTATGGGTTCTTGGTCTTTAGCTGGACTGATACAGGTTATTATAGGATCTCAGACCCTCAGCTGGACTTTTTGGATCTCTAGTGTGTGGACAGATGTCATGCTTTCTTCTGCATTTGACTCTTTGTGTGACTATCATAAAATAATCCCATAAATTATGTGTCCTCTACTAAATCCATTCCCTTATAAACACTGACTATAACATATGTATTGTGGGTTTCCACCACAAGGAAGTAAAGCCAGGAGAAGTAAGTTAGGGACAGAGTGGTAGGGAGTAGACAGTAAGAAAACAAAACAAAACAATAAGATGCTCTAATTATATAATAAAAATGTTTAACAGTTAACAGTGGGAACCAATCCAGTTCAATGTACAATCTTGGAGTATGTAAAAGATTTAAATTGGACTTGGTAAAAGATTTAGAGCCAAGGAGAATAGGGATACTTAACAGGTATGATGACCAGAGTGTATGTGTACAAGCCAAGATCACTCATGGGGACTGAAGGTAGACAAGAATGCAAGAATATAACAAACTTCTTTGTATCAGGCATAAATTGATAGAACCAGTATGAATTTAAGGAGCATTTAATGTTTAGGATAAAATTGGTAAATAAAAATATATGATAGATAGTACTTGACATGAAGTCCCAACTACAGTGAGTATAAAAAGGTTAGAGTATAGTAAACAACTTGACAATTTCAAAGATAATGTTGCTATGGAAGCAATGAGTGATATAGTTACTGGGAAGGAGTATTAGGAATTAGATAAGTGAGGAATTAAAAGTAGCTGTCCCTACAAGATGCAAGTAGGAATGCAAGTACTATTAAAAGTGTGCAAGAGGACAATAATATTCCCTTCTAACACATGGCTGCCCTAAACCCAGGCTTTCTTCACCTTAATAATTCAGCACCCCAACATCATACCTTTGGCCCCAAATATTACCTTCAACACACCAGCTTTTCCAAAAAAAAAATCAAATTCTTCCAGTTTTTCCAGTTCCTTTGCCACTAATAAGCTTCAACTCTTATATCACAAAGAAATAAGTATTGTAAAGACTGTTAATTTTACCTACCCCTCACTCCCTGTCCAACGTTTTCCACCATTTATCTATCGTGAATTGTTACAATAGGTCATTTGCTTCTTTTCTTTCTGACTCATAAACATTTATAATCATTCTCACATTTTCTCAAGTAACCTCTATGTCTGTAACATTTCTCTCAAATTTCCTTCCTATATCAGGTAGTATTCACTAGAGGAACAGATTCAATATATATATATATATATATATATATATATATATATATATATATTTACAAAGTAGGTTTTATAGGACCATCTGCAGAGTCAGAATGTAAAAGTGCCATCTGGGCATTGGATATCTGAAAGTTCCAGTAAGAAGTTGAAGGCCTAGAGCTCACTTCAAAGTCATATGTGAGTCGATATTAGGAAGCTTAGGGAATATCAGAAAGCTAAAAGGCTGAAGAGTCTATGTGGAAGCCTGGAGATGGACATCCAAAGGCAATGGCTGGAAGACAAAAGGTCCTATGAAGAAACAGTGTGTTCTTCTTTCCCTTTTTATTCCATCCAGATTACAAGCCTATTGCTTGGTGCCACCAAATACCCAGGTGAGTCTTCTCTGTTCAGTAAGTCTACAACCCATACCCATATCAACCTGGCATTTCTTATTCAAGTTGACACCACAGTTAACTATCCTACCTCCCAAATCTGGCTGAAGTTCCATTGTTCCCATGTTCACTTCCTTGACTACTGCTGAAACATTTTCCTACATTAGTTAGAATCCTCAGAATTTTCTTGTTTCCTGGTATATTCTCATGGTTCCTTTATGCTAAGCTTATCTTCTCCAATAAAGTCCCTAAGGTCAGAGATCTTGTTTTATACCCTTAGTTTCCCTACGTAGAGTGTAGAGCATACAGTAGACATTTGAGAAGCCAACTAGTATGGTAGAAAGTGCCTGAGTCAGGAAATGTCATTTTTTAATTCAAGATTTTGCCCCTTGGGCTGAATCTCTTTGTGAAACAGGGAACCTGGATTCATGATCACTCAGACCTCTTTCAACTCCTGCTAACTGATATGAAGATCCTAAGTATTTTACTTACTTGTCCAGAAGTAATGATAGTGGATTCATACACATCATATTGTGTTGATTCTAGGATTCTATACTATTCAATCATATGGATCATACTTAACAGGATAAAAACTATTTAGTATTGTGTTATGTAATCCTTATGTACTGTGAACATGTACTGATAAAAATTTAAAAATTAGAAAAATATACATTTTAACATCAAGCTTAATGGATTCAATATAGATATTTAGTAAATATTCATTCATTCATTCATTAAGCAAATATTTATTAAGCACTTACTATGTCAGGCACTGTGCCAGTTTATAGGACCAATTGTCAAGGATCAGCCATATACCAGATACACAAGATCTTTACTCTGTTGTAGTGTACATCATAGGAAAATAGACACTGAATGAATGTATTATATCAGGAGTCAATAGGGCTATGAAGAAAACTAATACATGGAGATATAGTTTGGCTATGGTGTTCCCCCAAATGTGGATATGCTGGAAGCTTTGCCTTCATTGTGGCAGCATTGAGATAATAGAAATATTAAGAAGTAGGGCCTAGTGGAAGGTAATTAGGTCATGTAGGCTTCATCCTCATAAATGGATAAGGCTATCTCTCAAAACTGGGTCAGGTATTGTGAGACTAGATTAGTTCCTGTGAGTATGGGTTATATGTGGGTCTCATACTTTCCTTTATTGCTCTTCTGGATGTGCTCCCACCATCATGATACCATTGCCTTGAGACCCTCACTAGAGCCAGGCATATGCTGGTATCATGTTCTTGAAGCACCAGAATTGTTTGCTAAATATACCTTTTTTCTTTATGAAGTACCTAGCCTTAGTTAGACGTGCTGAAACATACTTGTAACCCCAGCTGCTCTGGAAGTTGAGATATAAGAATGTTAAGCTTGAGGCCAGCCTAACATACCAAAATCACATCTCAAAAAAGAAAAGTAAATAAATAAATAAATATAAAGTACCCAGCTTCTGATATTTTGTAATAGCAACACAAAACAGACTAAGACACATGGAAAGGAATACAGAGTCAGGGTGATGGTTTCAGATGAAGTAGTCCTCTTAATTTTAACTTCATACATAAAGATATGGACATTTATACAGACCTACACATGGACAAATGTAGCTGTAAACATAGATACAGGTATAGAGATACTGGTATAAATTAATGTAAACTTTCTAGATATAGCAATACTAAAGTAAAGTGAGTCATACTCCCTGCTTTATCTTATCTACCTAAAGATAGATTACCACATTTTATAAATGGAAAAAAGTAGATTTAGATGTGTTAGTTAACGTGTTAAAGTCACTTTAGTGTCATTATTTGAAAACTGCAAGTACTACATTAACAAGCCATCTGTATAAACAAAAATATTATGTTTATTTTGTTGCACAAAATATTCTAAATTAGAATAGGTAGGTAAACTATCATATATTATGATTGCCAAGAAAGGAAATGCATTTTCATTTTAAATGTATCCTAAAATTCAGAAGTCCTTTGTGTATTTAAGAATTGTGGAGGGGCCCCTGGCCTGAGCTGGGAGGAGAACCAGCAGCTCCATAGGTCTGACCACGGAGGGACTCAAGGCACAGCACAGAAAGGCAGTTTGCCCGCCCTCTTGGTAAGCAGCCCTGGCATGAGGCAGGAGAAGAATCACTCAGCAGCTCCTGTGAGCCTACTGGTGAGCAGGCTAAGAATCAACCTACCACCACCATTCTCTCCATCCCCCTACCCCCCATCCCCGTTAGCAAGTGAGCCAGGGATCTAGATACCTCTTGAGAGGTTGACCATATGCAATGTAGTAAATAGGGGGGATTTCCTTCTATCATCTCTTTGAAGGCAAATATTGTTATCACTGTTTTGCTTTGTTCTGATTAATGATATTACTCTATTCAATGTTCTGTTTTGATAAGTTCTAGAATGTCTTGTATTTCCTTTGATTTGGCTTTACCTTATTGAAAGAACAACTGTCATGAAGATAATGGGATATACTATGGTACCTATTACTGTTATGCCAGTAACCTGTTGAGGGTTTCTGTACCAATTTAACTGCAGTGTCTCAGTTGGCTTTGTTCCATCTTGTTCTGTTGTATTTTGCTAACCTCAAAATAATAAAAAATTAAAATAAAGAATTGTGATAGACTCTTACACAGCTGTAGGCCAAACAAAATAACTGACTATAATACACTGTTATTTGAAAAAGCAAATTTACATATAAAAGTGGTTGGATTTTTTTATATGTTTACATATGTATAGGATATCTCTAAAAGGGTATAAAAATTGTTGGTAGTAGTGACTACTTATCACTATTGTAATGAGTAGAGGTAAGTAGGTGAAAACTTGGTTTTCATAACTCATGAAACACTTTATGTATATATGTATGTATGTATGTATTTTATATTAAAATAAATTTATTTTTTTAATTTAAAAATGGAATGATTGCTGGGCATGGTGGCATACCCAGCCTAGGCTACAAAGTGAGCCTGAGGCCAGCCTGAACTACATAGTAAGACCCTGTCTCAAAAAGACAAAAAAAAAAAAGAATTACTAGGGTGAACAGGACTTCCAAAATTGTAGACAAAATAATCTTAACAAATAGATCTTCCTCTTAACAAAGTATACAAACTTTCTTTGAAAGAACTTCCATTAATATGTAACACTGAAAATTGATATTACAATAAACTTAGCCTTCTGAATAATTGTTGAACCATGATCCTCTATAAACAAATGTGCAACTCAACAATACCTGTGGAGCAGAAAATGAGCACACAAATGATTTGAACACTGTAGTTAAGAACAGTAATTCTTCAGTACACATGTAAAGAACAATCAGATCTCAAAGCCTTCTTGAAAGTATAACAATAAAAATTTGATTTTTTTTCAGTTCCTACATTTTTGCTTCAAACTTTCAAATCTCGTCTGAAAACCTATGAAGTAATATATTAATAAGACAGTGGTGGGAAATAAATGAGGAAATATCAGAAATCTGCTTATATAGAGCTATAAGAATGCCTAATGTCACCATTATCCTGTTATTTAATGTATTTGAAATATAAAACACAGTATACACAAGTCATTTGCTCTTAGAGTGATAAAATGTAAGTTTTTAGATGTAATAAGTATGCCACCTAAAGAAGTTTTACCTAATTCAAATTCATGCTGCTGCACTGAAATAAGAGGTGGAGTCCAGGGTACAACCTTGGTATAACACACTGGAAATCAGACCCATTATTAGCATCCTTGGTATCACCACTTGCTGTTCAGTATAATTGCAGCTGAGAAAGCATTTATCTGGCAATAAAAAGCTTTTTACATGTTATATGTGTCAGATTTGTGTAGTTACCCAGGACTGTAATTAACTCTTCTTTATAATAAGCTTTGGGGAAGAAGTAGGAGTACAGGTAATGAAATCATGACATGCTGATGTTTTGTGTCATTTTATAAGCCAGTTAGTTACTAGGATGAGAGAAGTGGCAGGTAAACACAAAGTTGAAATATGGCATTATCTTTAATTTCTGAGATAATCTGGAAATAAATAAACAACTGATTTGATACCCTGACACTGCAGCTATGGAAATGAGTTTTTCATTCCTGAAACTTTGTTCATAGTATTAAAGCTGCCATTCCATTTTTCCCTTGTCCTGATGCAGCAAGTAGATCATTGAAATCTCTGCCTAGAGTGAATGGAATACACACTCAGAGTAAAAATATCCTCAACATAAAACTAATTTAATTGGGTGGACATGAGACTCTTTTGACTGTACCATCTTTAGCATTCTGTTGTATACAAACAAGTCAAATACTCGAATCCTTTGCTGTTTTCTATGAATTAATAAGGTAGAGATTCTGGTGGCTAGCCCACTTAATAGTATTCATTTTATTTTCAGGAAGTATTTTTTTCATCTCTAGTAACTGTTCACCAGGTTGGGAGATTTAAAAAACATTTAGAATTTGGGTCAAGAAAACTCAAGGGATTTATGTGAGTCATTAACAAAATGGTTAGTTGTAAAATAACCTTCATCTGGAAATTTTAAAAATAGAACAAAATTTTTGTTGGAATGATTTCAGAACAGAGAGGAAACATTGGAAAACATCCTCTTTGACACAACAGAAAATAACAGAAGTATAAAAAGCTATTCTTATGGAATTGGTACTATACGGGGTTCATGATTACAGACTGTATTAGTCATATATCTGGATGATATATCTGAGACAAGAAAATTTCTCTCTGAAAAAACATTCTTGAAACCATTTAAGATCTACAGGTGACCCTGTTATCTCAATTATGGGACTGCAACTAAATCCGTTGGACCTAAGTTTCCTTTAAAGCCCCACACAGATATATCAAGAAATTATGTTTTCTGCCCATTCCAATGTAATGTGCAACATCCAGACATCTTTATACAAAGATTTATCCAAGGAGAAACAAAAATGTATACAAAGAAGGATAATCAATTTTGGTCCCATCATTAGCCCTCTTGGATTGCTCTATCATCACTGACTGAATAGATGTTATTACATTTCTATCAGACATAGGACATGATGATGGGAAGAATATAAAAGGAATGTTAATAATGTCATTTTGTTCTATGTACTGAAGAAAATACATGCATTTGTTCAGAGTACATATTAGCATACATAGAACTATCAAGCACCTACACCCCCAAATTGAGGGCAAGTAGTAGCATTTGATCAACTTCCAGAACATGAGAAAGACTATGTAGTTACAGGCAATTAGAATGGGAAGTAGTGCACATGGCCCAGGCTTAGGTTGTGGAAAGTATATGTGAAGGCTTAGGAAACATGAAAACATTAAGAGAGTTTGCACTTAACCCTAACTCAAAGCAAGAATTTAAAAGATTGCATTTGTGCCAGGGATTTAGTTCAGTGGCTTAAGCACTTGCCTGGCAAGTGCAAGGTTGTGAGTTCGATCCCTGGTACCGAAGAAGAAGAAGAAGAAGAAGAAGAAGAAGAAGAAGAAGAAGAAGAAGAAGAAGAAGAAGAAGAAGAAGAAAAAGATTTCATTTGTGTAAAAGTAAGTAAGATATATTCCTATATTCAGAAAACAAAGATAAGACCAACTGTTGTCATTATCAAGAGAATGAAGAAAAGGCCGGTTTAGAAGAGCAAGCATATGAAATATAGAATCTAAATTTTTTTCTTTTTTTGTTGCGGTCTTTAAATAGTCCCTACTGGAGGTTACATATAAAGGAGAATAAGTCATGTGTAAGTGAAAATTTTAGCTAAATAAAAAGTCCCTTAAATTTTAATTTTGTTACATAAGCACTTTACTTAACCAAAAGTCACACAGTATTATGGATAGTGTTAAGAAAACTAGTAGTAAGGAAAAAGCTTCTGAATACTGAAGGAGAAAAATTACAAATCCCTATACTAAGGCCACCTGTTTGACCATTAGAAAATTCTGACTCATTTATGGTCCATTTAATCTTAGTTCTGAGAAAAATCAAATTTCCCTCCCTATTGCAGATTAGAAATAAGAAATTAAAAACCATAGCATCTAGACTCAGGCACTTTGACAGTTGTAACATATGATAGCTAACAATGCAAAGAAAGCAGAAAAAGTATTAAAAGCAGCCATAAGTTAAAGGATATGTGTAACTATTTACTTGAAATTGAGCTCAATTTTCCTAGCAAGAAAAAACATCATTATTTAATACTTTATCTCTAGTAATCTTTATCTCTAGTAACCTATAGCAAACTTATGTGATACTACATAGAATAGCTTTAAAACTTTCTAAAAAGGCAAGACTCTGATTTTCTGACCAATTTCAGATGCTGCATTATTTTTTCTGAGTTTCCCAATATAACATGTGGTTATAATTACACAAGACATGCATAATATTTGCTTCAAGAGAATTGAATGAAGGGTATTGTATGAATACAATATCTTCCTTGTAATACTGCAATCACATCATTTCACAGAAATACAAAAGTTTTAAGTAAAAATTGTTAAAGGCATATGAAGAAAAGGTCTTTTTTAAAACCAGTCATGTTTCTTGCTAACACAGTTCTCTTCTCATTGATTTCATATCATACAAACTGGTCTAAGTGAGCATATAAAATGGAAATTGCCTAAGGCTGAACACAATCCTAATATGGCAGTCATACTTTGTTGC
This sequence comes from Hydrochoerus hydrochaeris, assembly GCA_004027455.1. NCBI lineage: Eukaryota > Metazoa > Chordata > Mammalia > Rodentia > Hydrochaeridae > Hydrochoerus > Hydrochoerus hydrochaeris. Next base: position 100,001 of record PVLA01001427.1, on the reverse strand, counting down.
CTTTCTGTGTTAACTATTAACCCATAAGAACTGAAAGGGCTAAGGTCTACAGAGCTTTGTGTTTGCACCTTAAGCCACCTGGTTCTGTTTCTAAATGTAGCCGGAAAAACAGATGAGAATGGTGTCATGCTGGGAGAATCGGGGTTCCTTTATGGGACCAAATGTTATGATGCTAAAATTGGCAAGGAATAATAATCATAATAACTGTATATTGAGCACTTCGTATGCTCAGTCACTATTGTAAGCTAGCTTAGTGAATTAAACTGTTTTTTTAAGACCTGTTAGGCAGCACTATTATTATTATTACTGTTCTAAATATGATGCAACTATGGCTGAAAGATTGAAGAACCTGACCATGATCACAAAGCTAGAAAGCAGCTGGGTATTGTGGCGCATAGCTCTAATCCTAGCACTCAGAAGGATAAAGCAGAAAGATTGCTGCAAGTTTGAGGTGAGTCTGGGCTACATAATAAGTACAAGGCCAGCCTGAATTACAGACAAGGCCCTGTCTCAAAAACCTTAACCAAGAGAGAAGACAAGATGGCTGATCAGTCAGCAACAAAATACAAAGCCTGCCAGGAGAAACAATTCATATGCCAGAATAAAACACCCTGGAGAGACCCAGACAGAGGGAGACGGATCCTCTTGACACAGGAAGAAATTAAAACATAAAAAAGCTTGTCAAATATTTCAGGACTACAACCGAAACAGCTAAAAATTAAGAGACACAGTATTTTCGTGGTGACTCACCAAGTCTGCACCAACTTGAATCTGAACAGCCGGCAGAGCTGCCCAAACTGGTTCCCGCCACCATTCACAGGAAGCACTACAGAGCTGAAGTCGGGGGTTGGTGAGCCCAACAGAGAGCAGAACCGGCAAAGGGACCTTTCATTAATCCACAGTCAGTGCTGGGAATGAGACTGCCCCCCAACCACAGGGAAGGGCGAGACCAAATGGGCAACATGTTGGAGTTGGGCAGGAGGAGCCTGAACTGGGAGTGACAGTGACTTTAGTTGGTTGCTCCCTTCCCAGAGCACATTCATGGGATTTGCTTGGACTGGGCGGCACCCCTGGCCAGGACCCAATGAGCCATCCCAAATCGATTCCCTGCACCTAGCAAGTACTAACTTGGCGAAGGCAGCTGGTTTGGTTGGCCTGGTGGGGAGGAGCAGGCATACACAACCGCTGCTTACACCTCAGTGACAAGAGCAGCCAGAAGAGGGCGGAGGTCCCTCACCAGCGTGCTTCGGAGGAAATGTGGCCAACAGAGAAGGGGGCTGGGACCTGCACTATAACCAGTGTGGAGGAAGCCAGGGCCATTACAGGACAGTGAGGCAGGAGGAGGCCCCCAGCCCAGAACCCTGAGAGCACTGATCCAGGAGAAGGAAAGACAAGGGAGACTGAGGGCAGCAAACACGTAACATCAGACATGGCTTCAATGGACATTAAGAGATATCTTTGGGACCTTGTAGACGAGCTCAAAATTGAAATATTAAATCAGGTAAAGCAGGATATGAGTAGAGTAATAAAAGAAATGCTCTCAGGAAGCATCTCTCAGGATGATACAGACAAAAGAAGGGAGGAACACAAAAAAAGGACAGAAACATTCAATAAAGAATATAAAGAAAATATAGAATACATGAAGCAGATTCAAAGAGACTACCAGGAAATTAAAAACTCCATTGAAAGCTGGCAAAATGTCTTAAAAGAAACTAAGGATAAACTATCAAAACTTGAAGACAAGTTTGCAATGTGTGATCATGAAAGGAAAGATCTCTTAAAAATAACAAGGAAACAAGCAGTAACAATACAAAGGCTAGAAGATGACAAGATAATCTACAATTTAATAATAAGAAACGTGAACAAAGAAGTAGGAATACAAACAGGTGAATTACAAAGGTTCTTCCTGGAAATAATTAAGGAAAACTTTCCAAGCATGGGAAAAGAAAATAACATTCGGTTGTGTGAGGCATACTGAACTCCAGCCACCTACAACCAAAACAGAGCTACACCCAGACATATAATAATCAAGATGCCAGAAATTCAATATAAAAACAGAATATTAAAAGCCTTCAGAGAAAAGAAACAGATTACCTATAAAGGTAAGCCCATCAGAATCACGGCTGACTTCTCAACACAGACCATCAGATCAAGAAGAGGTTGGGGCCAAGTGTTACAAGCCCTGAAAGAAAATAACCTGCAACCCAGATTGATGTACCCTGCAAAACTGTCACTAGAAGTTGATGGAGAAACAAGATGCTTCCATGACAAAGAGGAACTGGGGGAGTTTGTGACCACCAGTCCAACACTACAGAGAATACTGAAGGACATTCTAGAGACAGAGAAAAAAATACCAGGATTTTAGGAACAGTGGCAGAAAGGCCTCAATGAGTGGGGCAAGAAGTAGAATCAAGGAGAAAACTAGACAAACAAAGGCACAAAAATAGCATAGCAGAAATGAGGCAGAGAAGGATAACTAGAAATTATAATATAGATGGTCTTGATACACTATATTGTACATAGTGCACCAGGATTTAAAACCTACATTACCTACACTACTCTGCTTAGATGTATTATATTCTGTTCCAGTCATTTTTACCTGTACTAGATTTGAGGGCATAGACAGTAATCCCGAAAATAACAGGATATAGTACAGTAACCATCCTTAATTTCCTGTTAACTTACTCTAAAGCTCTGTAAAACCTACAGTTTTACCGTGATTGATCGTAATTAAATCTGGTTTGTTGGATCGCTGTTTTGTATTGATAGATTTTATTCAAAACTGTTATGATTGATAATATCAAGTCTGAGAGTATAGGCAACTGTACCTAAGATGACAAGATCCACTAGAATATCCACTATGGTTTGATTATTACCTGCCTTTGAAGTTTTATACTGTCTACAATATTTTATTTTTACTAATATTGTTATTTACTGCTATACTCAATCATACTGCTATATTCAATTATGCCTGTTGATATAGACATTCTATTGAAGATAATAAGAAACAACACAGTAATCATTGTAGATCACCTTGTACTGTGGTTTTATACGACTTTTTGGTTTCATGTTTTTATAGGAATTTGTTTAATTTTGTTTTGCTAAGTTTTGTTTTCCCTCTAATACAGAAAGTATAGAAATTCATGCAGGTATTCATGCATGTGTAGCTGTCTACACTCTCACTGTTTGACTATCTACTTTGTATGCTTTAATTTTGTAACTTGAGCAACTATTTCTAAGAGTACAATATGTAATTTTAACTAGTGATTTCTTATTGTTTATCTTTTTTTTTTCGGAATTCTGTATTACCTCTACCCTTTACATGCTTTTGTTTCTCTTTAAATAAAATAAAAAAAAACCTTAACCAAACTGAGCAAACAAACAAACAAACAAACACACACACACTGGAAAGCAAAGAAGCAAAGACTAAATTCTTATCAGAAATTTTTGGTAACTCAGTTGGGATTTCCCTTTCCATTTATTAATTATTATGCCTTTCATTCAAATAATAGAATTTGTGTTAAAGTTGAAGTGCCATTATGATGATGTGATACCAGCATTGTTCTTTGCCACTCCAGTTTCATGAAAGAAGCAGGATTTCAAAACAGAAATAACCATTAACCTACAGCCTACTTGCTGATCTTGGGAATATATCAATGGTTAGCATCTTTAATATTTAGAGAGTTCCTCAATATGGCTGTTTACACTCTTGGGTAGGCAAATATATCCATAAAACATACTTGAGATTTGTGGACTTCTTCCATATGTCATTCAAGATTCTTTTGGTTGCAATGGATAGAAACCAATTCAATGAACTTAAGGTAATATAATTAAAAACGTTAAGGGGTTACTATCACCTTAAAATAAAGCTAGATGGTGCTCAAACTATGTCATGTATTTATCATTCACCTCCCAGCTTGGCTTTTCCCCATGTTGCCTTCATTCTTAAACTGGCTTCAAATGGTAACAAAATGGCAATCAGCCAGTCTAGAGTTTCTCTTCCCAGTTGCTGCCACTGTAGCCTAATGTTCATGGCTATGACTAGTCTGCTTGGGCCCCAGGTCTACTTCTGAACAATTTTCTATAGCCAGGGTGCACAATGCTTTCAACTATTTTGTATAAACCACTGGTCTGCGAGGAGAGTTCAGTCCCAGCTTTAGCATAGGCCTTAAGTGAACCAATGTAGGAGGGTGGTTCTCCATAGAGTTGATTTTATCCCCAAAATAAGGAAATACATGTTGAGCAGGGAGAAAGTTCATATGTCTATTATATCCTCCTTGGTAGCAGAAGACTAAAATGATCAAGGAGATTTGGGATTCTTGATCAAAATAACTTCTCTAGAGTGAACTAACCCATGGTGAGTTAACTAAGGCAAGATAGGCCAAAGAATATTAATGAGATCTCAATGAATCACATCAATGCAGTATCAGCAGGAGAAAATTTAGAGCCTGTGGCAATCAGAAATGATGTGGCTATTTGTGCAAAGATAATCTTTAGCACACAGGGTAGCACTGCTACAAAATCACTTTGCCACACCAGTCTAGAGATGAACTTCACATATGTTATGCCTACTGTAAAAGTAATTGCAAGCCATACAATGCACTAGTTTGTAGCTTTGCCAGTCTACTGAGAACAATGCTGCCAACAGTAATACCTTTAAGTGACAAGAATACTGTTTGAAAAAATATGAAACAGCTTAATATTCCCTTGCATACATAAATTATTCTAATTAAATTTGTCATGCTGCATAGGTTTCAATTCATTAAAAAATTGTTGTTACCTAGTTCAGACAGTTCCTCACTTACATTGTGTTTCATTCGTTTTTTTTTAATTTTTTTTTTTGAAGGTAGTAGAAATACAACAGAACAAGACAGAACAAAGGCAGTTGAGACAGTGCAGTGAATTTAGTACAGAACTTCAGAGCAGGTTACTGGGATAACAGTAATAGGTATCATAGTACATCTCATTGTCTTCACAATAGTTGTCTAGTCAATTAGGTATAGCAATATCAAACAAAAGACAGAACATTATAAAAGCAATTGAAAGAGAATATTGAATAGAGTAAAGCAATTAATCATAATGAAACAAAACTAAAAACAACATTTGCTTTCAAAGAGAAGATAGAGGAGACCCCCCCATATTTGCTATATTGTATACAGTCATCCTGCCAAGAGATGCTTAGACCTCTGTCCCCAGTTGCTAATGGAGGGTGGGGGTGGGGAGAGGGGTGGGGGGATGTTGGGATGTTTTATTCCAATCTTGCACACCAGTAGGCTCACAGGAGTCACTATTGGGTCTGCTCCTGGCTTACACTGGAAGAAGGCGCTTACCAAGAGGGCGGGTGAATTGCTTTTTTGTGCAGCCACCTGGGTTCCAGTATGACCATGATCAGATCTCAGAAACTTCATTTGTTAATCAGTATTTGAAAAATTTGAGCCCATTTTCCCACTAATAACTGATTACAAAAGCTTACTGGATTCCAAGACTAGACTATTAGTAATTTGAATGTGTTTAGCACAGTGCTTTGTACATTTTTAAAACTTCATGGATCATATTTGTTGTAATTAGTTATGGTATAATAAACATAAATAAAATAATCAAAATAACTTTTAAATAAAAAATGATAATTAAGCTAATGGACACTTAAAATGACAGGACCACTCAGTAAAGTGTTATAAAAAGTTAAGTTTTTGATACCAACTTTAAAAAGATATTTAATATGTTTCATCTTAAAGATTATTGTTACTAAAGAAGAAATTATTTATTAAATTATATTATTGTTACTAAAGAAGAATATTATTTATTATAATTTAACTATAGGATTCTTCTATATAACTGTAAAACTGAATCAGCTATTGTTCATATAACTAAATCCATATAAATGGGAATCATTTTTAAGAACTGATTTTAGAATTTCTCTTTCCACATGCTTAGATCTGGATATAATTCCTCTTACAAATTGAAGATATTGCTATTACCAAAAAAAGAACTGTGATAGGGACACAGTTATAATTGAGCTTACATCTTAATTACTTACACTCTTCTCTTTGTAGCCTGAATATTCTATGCCTCAGAGCTCTTTTGCTAACAAAATTTCATCCAGGACTATTAATGCAGATGCTCTTTTGACAAAGATGACAAGTTCTTTTAGTAACATGCATAACTTACCTGTAAAATTAACTTCATTTAGTATTGATTCCACAAATCTCTTGTAGAATGTGATATTAATTTCAATTTTTAAAAATTATGTAAATATTAGAGCTTTCTAACTGTTCTCATTTATCTGGCCACTTGTTTATAATAATACTTTTGAGGAGACTTTAAAGTTAAGTATCTGTTTAAGAGATATAACTGTAGAGAATTATTGGTATCAAAAATTCAGTGACTTAGTGTCAATAAGGCTACCTCATTAGCTTTTGAACTACCACTTACCAAATATCTGCTATACAATGAGATGAAATAGTCACTTGATGGAACTTGCTTCATTCTTTGATTCACTCAACAGCTCATTACTAAGCACCTAATATGTGTCAGGGATTTTTTTTCTTGATTCTGAAGAGAAAGGAGGAAACATACAAAGTCTCAGACCTCAATAGAATTTATATTCTGCTTGACAAAGACAGACAATAAATTATTAGGTACTTTTATTCTTCCAGTGGCGGTTGGGGGTCTAGCTAAGGCTAAGGTAGGAAAAGGAGATAACTGACCAGGGAAGAGCTCTCTGAAGAAGGGACACCTGAGAAGACACTTGAATGAGCAAATAAGCCATGCAAAAATCAGAAAGACAGGAAGTGCAAAAGCTCTGAGGTTGAACAAACCCCTTGTGCTCAGGGGACAGGAATATCACAATAGCTAGAACAAAGTGAGCATGGGAGAAGGGAGAATGATGGGAGCCGAGATGAATGAAGTGGGAAGACCACATCCGATAGGGCTCTGCAGGCCATCTTAAGGAGTCTGGGTCAGTTTAGTTGTGAAGAGAAGGCATAGAATACTGGCAATAAGACAGTGACATAAACGCAGTTTGGAGAACAGGCTCTAGAGCGGCCACTTCAGCAGCCGGGAAGAGTCTGATGTTGCAATATTGTAACATTGACTTTTCAGTGTTAATTTCCAAGATAAAAAATAAAAATGTTTTTTGTAAAAGGTGTGTTGGGTACAGAAATATCAACTATTTAACTGGAGTGGTATAAATGCAGCAAGTATGAAATGCCTATATTCATAATGACTAGGGAAACTTGCTACCCTAACCGCCAATCTACAGAGGTCCTCTGTTCATGGTAGATTAGGGAAGCACATGAAAGGTCAGATTATTCTGAAACACACCTGACACCTTATCTTCCATCTCCTCTCCCTGCTGTCAGCCTGACTCTTGCTCTTAGGAATGGAAAAGCAGGAGGTACACTGCCAGCTCTGAGCATCCTCTTCCAAAATAAAACACTGCCATCTGGAGGCTTCCGGAGTAAAAAACATCACGCAACCCCCCCCACACACCTGTTTCTGTTTAACATTTCTATGAAACTATAGGTGATTTAGAAAAAAATATGAAGCCTTTATTTTAAAAAGAAACAAGAAGGATCTTCCCAGTCCCATGCTCTTGCTTTGTCTAACCCAATCAATTTAGTGGAAAATTTTACAGTATTGAAGACTTACTTTTTTGTGGGCTGTTAAGTTCATTATAAGTGGAGAGGGTATTCATTTCTTTCTCAAAAGTCTATCAAAACTAACACTAGGGCCTATTCTTTTTCAAATAGTAAGTATTGCCCATCTTTTCTGTGATTATTGATCTATTTTAAATTTTCTATTTGTTCAGTTTTGACTATTTTGTTTTTGAAAGAAAACATTGATTTCTTCCAGAATTTCAAATATATTGTCAGTTAAACACAATATTCTTCTGTAAAAATTGTAGGCTCTTATCTGCCTGTAAGTATATATAAATTCTAAACTTTAATATATTTTTGCTTTCTTCTTCCATAGGATTTTTTAGGGGAGAAGACTGACAATCAAAATCAGGGCCTATGGTATGTTGGGAAAGCATTCTACCACTAAGCTACACATGGAGCCCAGTTGTAGGATTTTTGAGTAGGAGAAAGACATTTGATACCAGGAAGACAATATGGTGTTAATGATAAAACATAGAATGGACTGAGACAACATAGGAGCACTATTTAGGAGGCAACTATACCATCTCAACTTAGTTGTGACTGGTATATGAACCATGGAGAAACAGATTTAAAACATTCTGCAAATAAAATAAAAATTTTTAAAAAGATTCTGCAAATAGATGCATTCCCATGCTGACAGAAGCATAATTCATAATAGCTAAATGTTGGGAGCAGCCCTATATGCCCATTAACAGATGAGTGGATAAAGTAAATGTGGTATTTATACACAATGGAGTACTACTCTACCATGAAGGATACAGTTGAACCATTTGTAGGAAAATGGATATACCTAAGACCATAATGTTAAGTGAAATAAATCAGACACACAAGTTTAAATACCACATGATTTCTCATATATGAGAAAGCCAAAATAAAAGATTAGTAATAGGAAATAGGGAGACAGGTCTTTTGTAAAAGGAAAGAGACCAATAAATGGAGTGAGGGAAAAGAATAAAAGAGGATTTAAAAAGGTATTAAAATGTATTATGTACATGCACCAATACCCCATGAAGAATGTAATCATTGTGTACTGTAAATGCATACTATACTAATAAAAATTAAAAAGACAAAAAAAGCACCAGTAGAAATTTGTGACTAATAATGTGTTTCTTAAGGGAAGAAAAAAAGATGAACATGATGTTATAGTTTTTTACCTGGGTCCTGGTTGATCAAGATGTCCTTAGTGTTTTGACAGTTAATAAATCATAAGTTTCACACTGATTGTTAAGAATACATCAGAGCATGAATATTTTATAGTCTAGCTCTACTGTGTAAGGCACAGACTACCTGTATTTAGCTGAGTACACTGAATGGGTTACTTCAACTCACTGTGGCTCATTTTTTTCTTCGATCTGAAAAGTTTTGTTTTTGTTTTTGTTTTTTTTTGAGGCAGGGTCTTGCTGTGTAGTTCAGGCCGGCCTCAAACTCAGCAATCCTCCTGCCTTAGCCTGCTGAGTGCTGAGATTGCAGGTGTGAGCCACCACACCTGGTATTACTCTTATTTTGAAGAGTGGATCATCTTTCAAATATTTTGTTCTTTGTGTTTTTGATGTTGTGGAATATCTATAAGAGTTCCCATGATACAAAGTTTTTGCTTAGGTCACTTCTGCGACATCTTCATCTTTTTCCTCACTTTCTTCTTCTGAGTAAGTATGCCTTGCCCACATTCCTCTGGAAGCCTATCTTGTAGTCTCTTATATGGCAATAGAATAAAGATTTCCATGCTAGTTTTTTTTTTTTATAAATTCTGTTCAAAAATTTTACTTCCAGCATTGATTTTGTACTGCTCTTTCATTTTCATAGAACAATTCTTTTTTTAATCACTGCTTTTGTAAAATGGTATAGGAGTTAATCAACAGAAGACACAAAGGTGATTTTTTGTCTTCATGTAAAATGAATTAGGGGCAATGGTCAATCATCAAAGGACTTTAAAAGAATTCATGCATTGGTCACTGATGAGGTACATTTGTTATTTATGCAGTGATTGGCAGTTTAAAGAACTGGTAGCAACATTTGCTTATAATGCAATTACAGTTAATTACAAAAGTCAAAACCATGTTGTTAGGAGACTGGTGTTATTTAACTAAAGCATGACAATTAAAACTTGTATATAATAGAACTGTGGCAGAGAAAGGATTGCATGTAGCAGTGTAGCCAAAACTCAAACCCAAGCCAAATGATGACAGAATATTTTCATTTAATTTCTAGGTAATACTGCCTCTTAGCATCCATATTAAAAATATAGAAATATCTCATTACAGTAGAATAAACAGAAAGGGATGGATTTAGAGAAACTACAGGTCCACAGCAGGAACTCAGACTATAGCAGAGCCCATCTATCTTAGATTCAGAGATTCAGGCAGCTCTCTTGGAAAGTAGGGTCTTCAGGACTATCCTAAGGCTCTGTGATGCTTGGCAGCAAAGCAGAAAGACCCGCATTTCTCTGTACTCCATATTCCCTTATAGTAGGTATAGTCCAGGTCCAGAACCAAGAATGCTACCACAATCAGGTACATTCGGAACCTATCAAGATGAAAGGCAGCTTGGGAAGAGAAGGATCTCCAATAACTTTCTTCTAGTAGAGGAAAAAAGAATTTTATGGTAGTGGAATTTTCCCACAAGCTCTTTTTTTCATTTCACTTCATTTCATTCGCTTATTCATTCATTTATTCATTTATGGTGGCACTAAAAAGGTTTTCTCTAAAAGAAAAAATTTTATGTATGATCAAGATAGAAATAGTAGTCAGAAGCTAAGCAAGGAAACATGAGAAGGCTATCCATCATTTCTGAAGTTCAAGCATAGCAAATACAGTAGACATCAGGCCAGTAAGTAGGAGGTAAGACCCCAGGGAACCCAAGAACTAGGAGTGCACAGCAGTGAGTCCTGGTGAGCACTGAGCTCACCATAGCAGAGATTTCTTTGCTTTGCTTTGCTTTTCTTTTTTTTCAGAACTTCTTGTCCACTCCCAGTCCATGGTCAGTATTTCCAGGTTTCCAGGGGAGACATCCTAGGACCAGCTGCCACCTAGCTCCTTCCTCTCAGGCCTTAGCCCATGGGCCAGCTACCTTCTCTCTAGGGCCCTCATGCTCTCTGAAAAGACTCACTATTCTCCATCTCTCCCACAATTGTGGTTGTTACTTTCTTTGAGTTCTATCCCACATAATTTTTATACTTATTTTAATTGTTGCCTTTGTCAAGTGATATATAAATCCCACAAGAACAGGGACTTTGTTTGCCTCATTCCCTGTTGTTTCCAACCAGGTGAAAGTCTGGTTACATGAAAGGTAATTTGAAGCCCAGGTCTACGAAACTCTGGAATGAGACAGGGAAAAAAGGAAAGTGAATAAAGAAGAGTGCTGATGAGAAATGTGCTGCTATAGGCAAGCCAGGCATCAATCCTTCTGGGAATCCTCTCAGAAACTATGAAACACACCTCAGAATTGTCCCAGTAAGGCATGGAGAAGTTTCCATACCTTACTGGATTAGGCTAGGATGTCTTCAGAGGAATTAATGCACCTCCAAACACATTTCCCACCACAGAGAACCCACTCACTTGGCAAAGACCTTTGGCATGAGCAGACATTGTGCAGGCAACTTCCAGAGAAAACTGAATAGATGTGGGCTGGGCAAGAACAGCACTGTCTATACCTGTTGCTGTTAATGGGTGTTGCAGTGGTCTTTCTAGGTTCTTATTGTTCTGTTTGAAGAACTGGTGTAATAATTAAGAAGTGAAAGTTTAACATTTATTTAAGACAAAAGAAAAAATGCAAAAGAAGAAAAAGTACTCTGAAACAAAGTTCTCTCCAGAGTGAGTGCTGGTCAGTTAAAGCAGGAAAAGCAGTGCACCGCTGGTGAGAAGGCTCAGGAACCATGAGTTTAACGGCCATCCTCTTTTATAACCCTCTTTTGCCATCAGTTCTAAGCCGTCCCATCAACAACTCACTTTATTGTGCACCAGAAGACTGATAACAGGTGCAGGTTAGCTTGATGCTGTAGCCAGAATTGAAGATGGCTTTCTCCATGATTAAAAGATCTTTGTAATTAACAGGTCATACCCAATTGCCAGTCACTTTGCCATGCCTTATTCTGTCTCACTACAGCCTCAGAACCTAGATCTGGCTGTGTAGCATAGTACATGCTCCATATACGATGGCCAAATAAGGCCAAAGATTTACCTCAGCAGCACAGGTGCCTGCCTGCCAAGCACAAGGTCGTGAGTTTGATCCCCATACCAAACAACAACAACAACAACAACAACAACAAAGCCAAATATATGAAGATTGCTGAAAGAATGGAGAAAACAAGGACTGAATGGGATTCTAGTGATAACATTACCAAAAAGACTGTTGTACCTTTCTTGGTGTTGGCCTTAATTTTAACCCAGCATCTTAGAGTTTTCTGTCTTCCTTTTATCAAGATAGAAAATGTCCATCCTAGTTATCCTCCACCCTCAGGAAAAAGCACTTTCAGGTTGGTTTCATTTCCACTCACTTTTCAGTGAGAAAAACATTGCTAGGTTTCTTGAAAATAAATATAACATTACTTATTGATCTAGTTTTTCCTACCATGTAAGTTATTGCCTATAAATTAGTTGGCTTAGTTTTAGAAGTTGCATTAATTCTTTTGGGCCAATTGAGTACCCTTTTGTGCACAAACAGCAATAGAAGTTAAATTTACTACACTTAACACTGGAACCATTAATTTAGATCAATGCATTTAGGGACCACATCCTTCCTTCCTTCTGTTTATATAGTTTTCATCTGGGTTATGAATAAGACATCATTAGCAAAGAAGTATTATGTCTTTGGGACACTTAAATTCTAGATTAATAATACTAAAAATCTTTCCACCTTAAATGAATCTGCTGATGTGCAGTTTGTTTTTTTTTCCTGGAGCTCTTGATTCACATAAGGTTAGCTTAATTTTATGACCTTGTAATTCTACATGAGAATGAGCTTCCTTTAACCATCAAAAAATTCAATGGTGAATTTGAAGTTACTAAACACATCTGATTCTAATTCTTTTCTATATAACTTCTAAGTTTCACGAGTAATATTTTTTTTCTGGCTTCATAGTAACTTGCTATTGAGTACTAAAAAATGTTCTGCTAGATTATTTAAATAGTACTATCTGCACATAATTTTTTGTACTATAGGAATTGAACTCAGGGCCTCACACCTCAGTAGGCAAGCATTCTACCACTGAACTACATCTCCAGACCCTTTTAATTTTTAGATAGGGACTCACTAAGTTGTCCAGGCTTGCCTCAGACTTATGATCCTCTTACTTCAGCCTCATGAATAGCTAGGATTATAAATGTGCACCACCATATGTAGCTCATAAAACTGTTTTCTTTGAGTACCTAAGAAACAAAATCAAACCAAACAAATAGAAAACTAAACTGAACTAAAACAAAGCAAAACAAAACAAAAACCTCACTTCTCTGTGCTTCCTGTGATAATTTTATGTATCCAATTGGCTAGGCCATAGTACCCAGCTTTTGGTCAAACAGAGGTGAGGTATTGCTGTGGAGTTATTTTGTAAAGACTTCCAGAAGATTAACATCCATTCAGCTGAAGATCTTTAAGAGAAAGTCTGAAGTTCCCCAAGGAAGAAGGACTTCTGCCTCTAGGGGGCCTTTGGACATAGACTGTAACATCAACTCTCTCCTATGTCTCCAGCTTGCCTTCCTGCCCTACAGCTTTCAGACTTGATATCCTCTAAAACAGCATGGCCATTTCCTGGAAAAATAAATCTTTCTATAGTTACATACTTACATAGATGCACTTATTTTAAAAACAAAAAGGATAAAAATGATACAGAATTTCAAAATAAAATAATAGGAAATTAACACTAGTTAATACATTGCATATTATTTTCAAAGTAGTTCAGATTACAAGATTTAGGCATGAAAGAATGAACAAACAGTGAAAACACAAACTGTTCTTTTTGATGAACTAACAGAGATTAGTAGCATAGTTATCTATGTTGTATATACATATACACACATATATATGTATACATATATGCATATAGTCTTTTCCCCTTTTCTTTTCTCCTTTCCCCTATCCCAGTTCATAGATGCACTTATATATAATCATGAGTCATTTAGCAATACAGATACATTCTGAGAGGTATATCATTTATGTGATTTCATCATTGTGCAAATATTATAGAGTGTACTTACAGAAATTAAGACAGTTACAATGTTACTATGTCACTAGACACTACCAATACCCATTTTATTGGATATATTTCTCTGGTGAAGCTCGGCTAATAAATTTCCTAAATTAAAAAAAAAAAAAACCCTGAAGATTGCAAGATGGCCGGACTGAGTGGTGGCACTATAAGAGAGCCTCTCTGAAAAAAAAAAAAAAAACTCAGACGCTGGAATCTGACAACATGGAGAAAGCCGGACAAAAGGAGAGGAATTCTCACAACCCAGGAAGAAACTGAGGAAAAAGAAAAAGAAAAAAAAAAAAAGAAAGAAGAAGAAGAAGCACAGACAGAGGGCTAGAGCTGGGCAAGCCCTGGCCACTGTACCGACACGCCTTAGAGGCAGGCGACTCAGGATCAAGCTGAGATCGCGGCCCTGCCCAGAGCGGGGATTGATGACCTCCAGATCCTCTGCTGGGGGAGGCACTGTGACAGGGCGTGGAAACAGCCAGTCAAGCTAAGTGAACTTTGGTGAGTGACAGGAACTGGATTCCCCAGATCGGGAGGACCTGCTAGATGACATTTTGGAATTGGGCAGGGCCAGCTTGAATCAAAACCCAAGGCAGCGTCCGTCGACGACTCCTAGTCCAAAGCAGATTGGTAGGATCTGCTTGGGCTGGGCCAGGCCCCTGGTTGAAACCCAATAGCTGGGGACGAGGCTGCTGTGAGCCAGTGGCATCCCTAGGGAACACACAAACTTACTGAAGAATAAACTGGTTGACTGACATAGGGGGAGGGGCTGGCTCTCAGCGTGCACCTCACAGATCTGCAGCAGACTGGGGGGCAGCACTTCCCTAGCCAGTGTGCTGCAGAAAAAACTGTAAGCAATAGGAAAGGCCCAGAGACCTCCACCACCCACCCGTCTGAAGGGGGCCAGAAACATGATGAGACAGAGAAACAGCAAAAGGTCTCTAACTGCAGAACCAGGGAAAGTGAGTCCAGCAGAGGTAAATGCAGAGGAGGTTGAGAGCAGCAAACCTGTATGTCAGAGACAGCCTCATCGGAAATAAAGAAATACCTCCGTGACCTCATCAACAAATTTAAATCTGAAATTCTAACTCAGGTGAAGCAAGATATAAGAAGATTAATAAAAAAAAGTCCTGGGTAATCCTCAAGTAGACACAAATGAAAGAATAGAGGAACCCAGAGAAAAAAGAGAAGACTTTGATGAAGAATATAAAAAAACCCTAGAATATATGAA
Organism: Hydrochoerus hydrochaeris; assembly: GCA_004027455.1. Classification (NCBI taxonomy): domain Eukaryota; kingdom Metazoa; phylum Chordata; class Mammalia; order Rodentia; family Hydrochaeridae; genus Hydrochoerus; species Hydrochoerus hydrochaeris. Next base: position 84,922 of record PVLA01001427.1, on the reverse strand, counting down.
ACATCCCAAGAGAATATCAGGAAATTAAAAACTCCATTGAAACCTGGCAAAACCTTTTAACAGAAACTAAAGACAAACTTTCAAAACTTGAAGATAGATTTGCAAAGTATGATCATGAAAGGAAGGATCTCTTAAAAATAACAAGGAACCAGGAAGCAATGATAAAAGGCTAGAAGATGACAAGAGGATTTATAACCTAACAATAAAATATGTGAATGAAGATGCAGCAACAAATACAAATGAAATAAAAAGTCTATTCACAGAAATAATTAAGGAAAACTTCCCAAACATAGGTAACAGAAGTGAAGTTCAGATAAATGAGGTATATAGAATTCCAGCCAGCTACAACCCAAACAGATCTACACCCAGACATATAATAATCAGGATCCCAGAAATCCATCACAAGAACAGAATATTAAAAGTGGTCAGAGAAAAGAAACAGATTACCTATAAAGGAAAACTCGTCAAAATCACAGCGGACTTCTCAATGCAAACCATCAAATCAAGAAGAGACTGGAGTGAAATATTCCAAGCCCTGAAAGAAAATAACCTCCAACCCAGAATGATGCACCCTGCAAAACTGTCTCTCAAAATTAATGGAGAGACAAGATATTTCCATGATGAAGAGGAACTGGGGGAGTTTGTGACCACCAATCCAACCCTGCAAAGAATACTGAAGTACATTCTAGCGAGAGAGAGAAAATCACCAGGGTTCCAGGAACAATGGCAGAAAGGCCTCAAAGAAAGGGGCAGACAATGGAATGAAGGAAAAAAGTAAACAAACAACAATGACAGAAAAATAGCATAGCAGAGATAAGACAGAGAAGATTGGTTATATTGCTGTTTTCTCTTGACTGATTTTATTTGAATCTGGTATGCTTGAGAGTGTCAAGTCTGAGAACAGGGGCAACTACTCTGAAGATAGGATTCAATAGGATTCTGGTTTGATTGTTAACTGCCTTTGAAGTCCTATAATGTCTCCAATGTTTAGATTTTATTAATAGTGTAATGCAATGCTAAGTTTAACTATACTATGTTTGATGATATAGACAATTTTATTGAAAATAACAAGAGACATCATAGTAACTACCCTAGATCACCTAGCATTAGGGTTTTATATGTCCTTTTCATTTCATGTTTCTCTAGGCATTTGTATTGTTGACTTGTTTTGATTTGTTTCTCCCTCTAATACAGAAAGGCTAGGTATATGTGTAGAGACTTATACATGTGTAGAACTTCTAAGTAGTTTATGAGAATGGATTATAGTTATTGTAAAGAAAAAAAGAGGAAAAGAAAGTATTCTAAAGGATATAACTGTATGTATGTTTGAGTATGTGGGATTAATAACCATGTTGCTAAAGTTTTAGTTGGATGGATGAACAAAACTGATTGCAGTCTCACTGTTTGGATGTCCACTTCATAGGCTTTACTTTTGTAACTTGAACAACTGCATCTAACAGGAAATTATGTAATTATCAACTAGTGATTTCTTACTGGTTACTAATTTTGTTTTTCTGTTTTGTTTTGTTTTTGAGATTTTGTATTATTTCTACCCTCTTTCTGTTTCAAAAATTTTTTTTCTTTAAAAAAAAAAACCTGCAGAAGAAAATCCTATGTGATTTGGTATGGTTAATACTTCTTCCTTGTTTTTCCTCCATCTTTCCAGATACCATGAAGAAAGAGTATTACAGGCACAAATAAGAAAACCATGGGTATTGCTCTAGTATTTCAACATGATAACATCAGAGGTACACCCAAGGGAGGCAAACAAACAGGCACTACCCCTGCCTAGTGAAACTGAGGGAAACTTGACAGAAGTCACAGTGGAGCTAGATCTTGAGAAGTAGGCACTGGGAGAGGGGATCTGCCTTCCACACAGGCTATACATTTGATTCAGAAACATGGCAGTCATCTATTATATTAATTCATTCATGTAATAAGTATTTAATAAATGTAAGTTTTGTGCCCAAAATGGTTTTTGCTCTTAATTTTGATCTATGTTTTTTTATTGCTTTTCCTTAGGCTGGAAAAGGTCCATCATATTTATCTTGCTAACTGGTTGTTTCTCATAATACTGTTTTTCTCAGAACATTTTATTTTAGTGAACAAAAACAAGCTGGGGATTTAGCTCAGCAATATAAGTGCCTGCCTGGCGAGCACAAGATCTTGAGTTGGATCATCTGTACCAAAAAAAAAAAATAAATAAAATAAATTAATTAATTAAATAAATAAAATAATCAAAAAAGAGACATTTAGGATTAGTTTTACTAGCTAGTAAGAGAAAACCCAAAACAGTATGACTTAAGTAGGATGGAGTTTCATTTTTCTGTCTTTTGATGTCCAGATCAGAGATCTAGATTGAATGATCACATTGGGTTGCTTTTTACCATCCATCTTATCACATGATTACTGCTTGGTGACCCAAGAGGACTGCTTTAGCTCCATCTATCTATTCTAGACAATTGGAAAGTGAAAAGAAGATGAGCATTCACTTTCTCTTTAAATGTACTTTCTGGAAGTAACAATATCACTTTCACTAATATCCCATTTTTCAGAACTTTATTATGCAACTATTCCTAATTTTCATTCCTGGTATCCAGATTCCCAGCTAAAAAGTAAAGGAAAGACAAATGAGAGGCAGTAGACAGCAATGCAGAAAGGAGAAAATTAGAATGACTATTACTCCGAAGACTATACCCTTAAGCTGAAAAACAGAATTGATAAGCAGAAGCTAGTTGTTATTTTAATGACTTTTAAAGTCTTTACTACATAATTACATTTTGTTAATGATAGCCATTTAGAATTAGTTGTTAAAAAGAACAGTGTACTTAAGTTTTATTTTTTTAATCAAGAAACAAATTTTTTTCTTTATATGTTAATTGACCAATGACTATGTCAATTGGTTTTTAAAAGGTGAATGTAAGGCCTGGTGAAACAGATGTAACAGCTTCAGCTACTCACCAGGCTGAGACAGGAGAATCACAAGTTCAAGACTACTCTGGGCACTTAGAAAGACTCTGTTTCAAAACAAAAGAAAAAAGGCTGGGAATGCAGCCCACTTGTAGAGCACCTGTCCCAGTGTGAAGCCCTGTATCCAACCCCTGTACCACAAAAATAGGTGAATTGATGTTCATTAGGTACATATTCATTTTTTTCATGGTTTTCATTGATACATGTGAGAGGAAAACACAAACATTAAAAACACAAAATGTAAGACAAATATGTGTTCTCACTAACAACAACGAGAGTCTGAAATGTTTTAATCACTGTAGCAAATCATGTTTATATGGTGACCGTGGAAGAGCACTGCTCACACCTCCTTTTCAGGGAACTGCTGTAAAGAACATTATTGATTAATATATCCCCTATATTCTCCATGAGGTTTATGCAGAGGTCAAGCACCTTCCATGTACTCTTTACTAATGACTGATCAAAGTGAGGAAATAGAGAAGTAAACTATGGGATTCCCAAAGCTAGTCTTTAAAAAGCCTTGCATCTTTTGTTCATAGTCTTCACATGCCACACTACTGAAGATATAGAGATCAATCAAATAGGAAGAGTGACTCAACAGCTGATACCAATCACCAGACTTGTAAGAGCATCTCAAATGATCTAACTTCAGTCAAGTTTCAGGATTACTTGTAATAATATGACTAAAACCAGTTGAAACCTGAAAAATAACTATGTTCAACCCACACTGCTAACCTACAGAAGAGTGAGTAAATCAAGCTATTGCTGTGATAAGCTATTAAATGTTGGAGCAGTATGTTAAGCAGTGACAGCACATGGTGGGCAAAGGGTTAAAATATATTGGCAAATACTAACAAAGTGAGAGCTCATCTTTCTATATTAATATCAGACCAAATAGATTTTAAGACAAAACCCATATTAAAGAGGGCCAATACAATTCTAAACTGCATATACCTGATAAAATCTCAAAATGTGGAATGCAGAAAAAAGTAAGATAGGAAGTACAAGAAGTAGATAAATTCAAAATAATACAACTGATCAAAATTAATCAAGCAGATGAAAAGTAAAATATAGATTTGTATGATGCAATTAAAATTCTGAAGACCCTTTTGGGGTGGAGAGAATTCTAAGATAATCCCAAATTGTACATGCTCTATAAAACCCTCTTTCCTTGAGTATATGCAGAACAGGTGAATATGATAGGATAGTCACTCTTTGTCATTACATCTGATTCCATCTTACCAGAGTAGGGAGAAAGATTCTCCTGATGGCTTTGAAAAAGTGAACTCCTATGTGGGACAGGCTCCATGGGTAGGCACAGAGTGGGTTCTAGGTGCTGAGAGCAACCACTGTTAACAACCAGGAAGGAAATGCGGGCATCAGTTCTCCAGCCACAAAGAGCTGATTACTACTCACAACCTGAATGTGTTTGGAAGATCTTCAGCTGCAATGAGAACACTGCTGGTGCACACTTCGGTTTCAGTCTGAAGAGACTAACAACCAATGCCCAATTTACAGAAACTGTAAGTTATAATAAGTGAACATCATTTTAAATCCTTAAGTTTATATTAATTTATTATGTAAGAATAAAAATGGATATACATTCAACAATTAGAGAAGCACATTCTCAGTTATTCATGAAACAGTTATAAAAAATAATCCCAAACCAGGTCTTAAGGCATTTCAGTAAGTTTCAAATAACTGATGTCAGACAGTCTGTTTTCTGATCCCAACACAATTAACGTTACAATCTGAGCATCAATTTCAGGGGATCCTGAAGTTTTCAGCACCAAAGTGTAGCCTAAAAGTACTAATAATACCATGAGTACACTGTACATGAACAAAAGCCTGAGATCAAGAGAAAGAGGTCACAATGAGTGAAAATGTAGGAGGCAAAGACAAATTACTATAACCCTGGACTAGCAGTAGTGCATGCTCTTGAGTAGTTCAAGTCTTATGGGGAACAGATAGGTAACATACATGAATGAATCAGACTAATTTTAAAAGAAAAGGATTATAGTGGTGCCTTTGGTAAATAGAACACAAGTCCCAAATTAAAGGATCTTTACTTCTGTGAACTGGTTCTGGCTGATATGTCATCATTTTATGGCCTGATCAAATTGCATCATAATTAAATATTTATATATCTTTTCCTCACAGTAAGGTCTTCCAAGTGTTGGATCAGTGTCCTATTCATCCTTACATCCCCAGGATATATACCCTGGCACACAGCAGCCTGCAATAAACATTTGTGGCAGGAATGTTGAATGAATAAATAAATAAACAAGGGACTGTGGCAGCAAATCATCCAGATCAACACATTAACTGATACCAAGAGTAATCACATCAGAGGTGTGAGCTTTGAGACACCTCACAAAGGTCTGCTTGTGATCCCACATGCAAACAGCTGACAGCTCTTTGCTTAATGACACTCTGTAATCTGAGATTCTACAAGCTCAGTGTTTGAAAAAGGCACTAATTTCTTTCATTTTTAATTAGGTGACCAGTAATTAGATTATTATTGTTAGAGACAGGCTGATTAAGAAGTCACTGACTAGTCATCTGTCCTCCTCAGAGAGCTGTCACATGGGTACATTTACATAATGACAGCTTCCCTGCTGAGAGCTCTACTCTCTGTTTCTGTCATTTCTGGTGATAAATGCTGTTTCCTCACTGCTTGGGACTTCAGTAAATTTTTTTCAAGCAGGCAGTCTTTTAAAGGAAACTTTTATTGAAAAACCTTAGAAATGAAATTGCTTTCTAAAAGAATTTGCTACTGTTTGTATACTTTCTCTCTTCTTAGAAAGTTTGTTGAGGTGGTGGGGGAAAGGGAGGGCTCACCATTTCTATCTTAAAAGATCTGGGGAAATTGGTTAAAAGTGTATCACTTTAAAGGGGGTGGGGAAGTCAGGAGAATGTGTAAGTGGAGGTGGGGTATGGGAGTTGAGGAGCTGGGGATGTATGCAAGGTTCTTTCCTAAACAGTGTATCTGAAAAGCAGAGTAATAACTTTCCACTAGGGCAATCCCAAACTTTTAGGTTGCCTTTCCCCCCCCCCCAATCTTTGAGGCTCATTGTGATATAGGAGAATGAAACTCCCAGCCTACAAGATGTCTGGTACAAGTCTGTGTATAAAGAATGAATTTTAGGAACAATGGAAGTTAAGAGCAGAATAAATTAAGACAGAGGAAAAAAAAAAGCTTCTATCTGGAAGAAAAGAGGGAAGGGTTCCCAAGTGGGTTGCCAAGGACTCTGTCTTTTCTAGAGACTTTTATAGTGCAAAACTGCAAAGTGTGGTAGGTCTAAGGTCAACCAATAAGATTAATTGCTCAAGTAAAATTGATTAAATCAGGAACAAATGGGGAAGTGAGTCATGTAGCAAGTGGATGTGCTTAATAGCAGGAACTCTTCCTGTAGGGTGTTGGGGTGGTAGCTCCAGGCTTCCTCAGGGTGATAGAGAACTATTAGACTATCTATCAATCCTTAGGATGTGGGTGTATTTGCTTTGCCTTTTATCTTGAGATCTGGCCCACAGTGGGAAGTGTTTGTCTCCTCCAAAGTTGCATGTATTTGGTCTTCTTCATTGGTTCCTTTGAGGGCCTAGCCCTGTCTACTACCTGTAGTACTTCTAACTAACTCAGCTGCCTGTAACAATTGTATTTACCAAATTTTGCAAAAATAGTTGATTACATTCAGAAAATCAGTCAATGAGATATAAGAGAGAGAGAGAGAAAGAGAAACTAAAAGGAAGAGAGAGGAAACCCCACATCTGATTATTTCAGATTAGTGATGTCTCAGTTATTTTCTAAATGTAAAATATTAATGAAGTTCCCATGTTGAATCATAAAAAGGACAAGTGGAAAAACTGAACTTCAGGTGCAGCATTCAAATAGCCAAAAGATGTAAGACAAACTAGCTCCCTTGGATTAAGTGTTCTAAATTAAGGAAAATCTAATTATGTAATATAAGGAAAATTGGTTTGCAATGTTGCCAATTAGGAGTGTTCTGAACAATGTAAATGATGTAATCTGATGCTTGAAATTTTTTGAAACAGCTGAAATATTTTATGCATTTTATTTAACTTAATTTGTTTGGTAAATCTATTTTTTCCATGATTAAGCTCAATAAGGAGCTTGAATTCTGGGAGTACATCAAGATTTAAAAAAGGATTTATTTCAAGGATATGTGTTCAATATAAAAAAATCTACAATATTGACACATTTTAAAAAAGGAAAACATACTAGTACTGATCATTTATTTTCCTCTTGGATCTGTAATTTTGACTGTATTTGTTAGAGATAGAGATAAATAATCTTTGCTATCCATAGTTTCAGTTAGAGTGGCTTGACTGGTGTTGGTAGATCACCCTCCAAGATGACTCATTTATTTGGCCAGCAAGTTGGTATTTGCTGTTGTCTAGAAGCCTAGATAAAATTTTTAGGGGAACTCAGCTCCTCTCCACAGGGTTACCTGGATTTTTCTCAGCTTGTCAAATGGGTTACAAAATCAAGTATTCCAAGGAACCTCAGCTGAAGTTGCAAGGGTTGTTATGACTTAGCCTTGGAAATCCCAGGATGTCATGTTTATGCTCTCTATTAGCAAGCAAGTCCAAGCTGCAATTCAAGAGAGAGAACTACTTAGTTTGGCTGGTGGGTGACATCTTTGGCTGGAGTTAATATGAGAACACCAGCTGCTTATACCCAGAGATCTGAGGTATCTGTGGCGGCATAATACCCTCTCTGCCAAAGACATAAGTTATTGATTTTAAGGGAAGCTGAACCTGGATACAGTCCCTCCATTTGATGAAAAAGTAAAATAGGATCTCTGTTCACAAGACCAACTATAGTAACTATTTTAACCAATCCTTTCATTCCATTCCAGGTCAAATTTTTATCCATTATGCTAGATAATTCCTGGGTCCCTTCAGTATTCCTATCTTAAGGTTTCTCTGTTCTATCTTTTGGAACTCCTATTATTTGGACATTGAATGTCCTGGATTAGTCTTCTAATTTTCTTATCTTTCATTACCATTTTTTATGCCTTCATGTTATTTGTTCTATGTATGGGAGAATTGACTTAATTTTATTTTCTAATATTGTATTGAATATCTTGCCCTTGCTGCTATTTTTTAATTTCCAAAACTCTTTTTGGTCTCGAAGATTTTTAATTATTTCCTTGTTTCATAGTTGCAATATTTTATCACTCACAGAATATTAGGTATGGTTTACTTTTAAAGTTTTTTGTTTTTCTAGCTGTACAGCTGTTTCCTCCAACTTGCTGTTTACTATTAGTTGTTGTCCTTACACTGTATTTTATAGCAGCCTTCCTGATAATGGCATGTGGTTGGTTGAGTAAGGGGCTAAGAAGTTAATTAGAAGTTTTGAGTATGTGAGGCCTAGCAACTCTGAACTTCTCTGTAAATTTATCTGGAAGGACCATTTTGGAGAAAAGTCTGGTGTTGATATTTTTAGGTGTTTCTTCCTAGTTTGATCCTATGTTCAATAATTTTCTCATACTTAGTGGAGGAGTAAATGTCTAGTTATTATAGTTTGCATGTTGAATGTGCCCCTGAATACCATATGTTAAAGGATTCCTTTTCTACCTTCTAATGGGAGATGATGGGACTTTTAAGAAGGCCTAGTGGGATGTTTTAGATCATTAAGGGCATGACTCTGAAAAGAATTGTGTGAACCTTATTCCTTCCTTTTTCTTTTGCTTTCTGGCCATGAGGTGAGTTCTGCTCTGTCATGCATTCCTCACCATAGTATGCTGCCTTGCCACAAGCCCAAAGCAACAGGACCAGTTGATGCACCAGAATTCCCAAAACTGTGAGAGGAAAAAAAACCAAACTGTAAACTGCGAACTTTTCTTTTTATAAATTCATTATCTCAGGTATTTTCTTGTAGTGATAGAAAACTGTTGTGTTCTGGAAGTCAAATGAAGATAGAGGCAGTCTGCTTTCATTCATTATATTCAGCATTCAGGTAATTATGTGGTTACTCATTCCATTGCTGTCTTGGTTACTTTTCTCTCATTGCATGGAAAAAATACCTGACACTCCAAATTAAGGAAAGAAATGTTTATTTAGCTTATAGTTTTTGGAGGTTTCAGTCCATACTTAGCTGGCTCCAAGGCAGGGTGGTGTGGCTAAGGGGCAACTGTTTATGGGCTGCAAGTAACAAGAGCAAAAGAAAGGGCAAAAAGAAAAACATGCCTGCTTCCTTCTCTCCCTTATGTTATACGTAGGCCACACCCACTTGAGTGTAGGACTCACACCCATAATCCCAGCATTGGACCATGAGTGAGTCACAAACTCTAGAAGCCTGCCCCATGATTGCAGGAGGCTTTGGGGAACATCCAGATACAAACCATAACACTTGTTTTGGGCACAGAGTGCATGAACTTTCAGTTGTAAATAGAATTCTCCCCTCTAGCAACCTGGCACTTTCTGACCTATAGCAAAGTTTTAAAAACCACTCTAAAATTGCTCAACTATGTATACAGTATTATATGGCAATTTAACTTCTACATCTTAAAAAGTCTGCTAGTTGAGAGAAACAAAGTGGTAGAACAATGAGTGGCAGCTACTCAGCTTCTCCCTGGCAAAGTGTTAGAGTCTGGAAAACAATAACTTGGAGAGGAACTGAAGTGGGTGGAGGATACATGGGAACCACAAAGGAACTGACAGAAGAAAAGAAAATAGCATTAAGTTATATAGAATAAACAGATAACTGCGGCTGAAGAGCGACCCTGCAGCTTTGCTGTGGACAGCAGCTGTGTAGCCATCAGCTGGGAGGCAAAGTGAAACTACCAACTTTTCTACTGATAGAGAAATGGAGACTGGGCCCAGGAGAATTTTATGCAGTTGGAAACAGCAGGAAGAACTCGAGATTCTAAGCGACCCTTCAGAATCTCTGCTCCTGAATACAAGCCCAAGCCCAAGGAAAGGAGCCAAGTCTCCAAACAATAGAAAATTTTCTTTTACTAGTCTTTGATTATTTTTATTTTACTTTTTAAAGTTTTTTTCTACTCTTTGCTATTTTCTTCCCTCTACATTTCCTCCCACATTTTTATCCCATTATTTGACATTTTAAAGAACATTTCTATGTGCATGTACTTCACTTACTATTGCCTTTTTATTCTTCCACTATAGTTTATAGAGCATAAAGGAATTTTCTCCTGTCCATTTATATCACTCTTGCTTTTTTATCCATATCTGTTTGACTGATCTCTTTCTCCTATGTTTTATTCATTCTTAATTTTACTTTTCTCTCCTCTCCACATTTTCAATTATTCCCTTTAAAGTTTTTCTCATATATATATATATATATATATATATATATATATATATCAATTATAGAATCTTTTCCCATCCCCATCCCCCACTACCAATTTTGTACATAATTCTCCCCATTATCCCTTTCTAAATATATAGCAAGATACCCTTAATATCAATAGGCCCCCTTGCCCCTGTGCTCCTATTTCCCACTTCTCATACCACAGAGCAGAAGACTTGAAATTTTTTTTCCCTTTTTTCTTTTTCTCCCACTCTGGTATTGCCTCTTCCCTACCCACCTTGGGTTTAGATAACTGATTCCATAAAATTACTGCTGAATGTTGTTTTTCACCAGTAGCCATTGCATTTAGTGCATATTAACTATAGGTCAAGATTTGGGTTGTTATGATGCTTACACTATAGCTGTGGATTTCTTCTCTAGGGTAAAGGGAGACCTAAACAGGATCATATAGTATGTTATTTCTCAACTAGTCCTGATAGATAATACCACAATGGATTAATCCGTTACTGATATAGTTGAATTGATTATATAGGAATAATCCTGACTCAGTCAACAATTTCATGCCACTGAATTTGTCTGCCAAATTCACCATCATACCCAAGACAGCAAGAGTACCCAGCCCAAGAACTCAGACTCAATCATGTTCTGCAAGAATGCCTGAAACCTGGCAGAAAGAAATTCTGAGTGAGTTAACTTCTGTATTGTGGTAAAGGGATCAGAATTACTGGGGTTTGAGCACTTAGACTCTTTGGCAAAGAAGTTACTTGGGAATCATATATAAAATGTCTCATAGGAATATCTATCCTGTATTTCCATCAGCTGTTGTATTGGTTTAAATTTTTGTACATTTATTATTTAGTAATGTGTGGCTATGTTCTTTTATGATTTCATGTGTTTTTTAGAATGTTACTTTTGTATATTTGTTCCTCCATTGGCTCTAATTTAATAGGTGTCATGGTTTGCTCCATCATCTCAGCTCTTTGTCAAGTTTTGCACCTCAGATGCTTGAGACAATATTATTAGCACATTTCTCTATTCTTTTTCCAAAGATGTAAACTCCTCCTCCCACATTTTTAAATTCACCATGCTTAGCTCCCTCACAGTCATGTCTATCTTCTCTTAGTCTTCCCCATCCTAAGCTTAGGTTCTTCTATATTTTACTTATTTTATTGCCCTCCCTATAAGCAACTTCTGATAACCACATAGCATTTTGTAACCACAAAGTAAATCCTTTTTCTTCCATGTCTCACACTTGCCCTCACAAAATAACCTCTGCAAACCCTTAATAATAAACTTTCAACTCATCTAAGAAGACTTCAATAAAATCAGAATCTACATCAGTCTTTTCATCACATCCAGCACTATTCTCTCCTTCGAATATCCCCTTTAGTGCCAAACTACACCTACAACCACATCCCATTTTCACTAGCCCACTTCACCTATCTCACTGCAGAGCAACCAAAATAATAAGCTGTCACAGTGTTCACAGAGAATGGATAAACAGGAAGAGAGACTGCAAGGACTATCATATAGAAGTGCTATCAGGGTGAATCTGTGGGTGCTGTTATAAATAGAAGCAATTTTTTCAATAAAACATAGGGACACAGTTGAAATCACTTTAAATAACAAGGAGTAAATACTAGCAGTGGATCTACAAAGCTGAAAATGATTCATGGGCAGTCAATCTATTAAAAATCTTCATATAAGGCACAAAATCTCCTTACTTCCCTAGTACCAACCTGCAGTAACTTCCCTTCCAAAAATAAAATAAAGCAAAATAAAATAAAGATTCACATTGTAGCTTCTCAGCGAAAATCAACTAAAAACAGATAATTGGAAGACAGGGAGGCATCTACATCCTGATTTTAATCTGAAATAAAAGATTTGATCAAACAAAATATAGGCATAGGACTTTATAAAATGATAATCCAGTCCCCAGAACTGCCTGTGGGTTTACCACCAGCAGAAATACAGCAGGAACTGACATTCCCAGGACGTTTCCCCCAAAAATGGAGAGGTTGAAAATGTGTGGCAAGCTCAGTCCACACAGGATATATTTGGAATATAAGGTCCCTCATGTCTTTTGATTTCTTGCAAACAGGATGCTGCAGCCTGGCAACAAATTTTGCTGGCATACACAGGGGCTAGTGACTACTTCTTCACTGATGGGCTGCAAAATTTTTATTGTGTTTTCTTTTGTTTTGTATTCCCCCCCCCACCAGCCGCCTGTTCTTTCTCTGTCCACCATGATGCTAATTGGACCCTGTATCAGCAAGGTTAGGGACAGGCCATGGCATTGAAGATTGCTAATGAAACAATATGACCTCTCTTGTCCTACAATTAGCACAAGAGAGGGACTTGGACTGCGGACAGGGCTGCAACCTGCAGCAATGGGGACAAGGAGTGTGAAATTAGCACTTCCTTCACCTGAAACCAGTGGTACAAGCACCCATGGGCCAGGAAGTCAGCACTTCCTCCAACTTGCAACCACCAGTGTGGGACAAGGAGGGAAGCACATGAGATGAGCCAATGGAATAGAACAGACTGTGCAAGGTCCAGGAGGAGCCAAATGCATATGAGACTCAGAGCAGCCTTGGGCTATCTCTGTCTGAGGTTGCACCAGCAGTTAGAAGAGCAACATAGAGAGACAGGATAAGGAGAAATGGGCAGGCAATCCAGAAAGCTGTTCACTACAGACTGGCTATAGCCTCCATATCTGGCCCTCATCAGCATTCACCCTACTGCAGGTCTAGAGGGGCTCTGATTTGAGCACTGCCACAGAACAGTGGATACCAGAGGAATTTTAGGTTTTTTTCTTCTTCTTTTTATGTTTGTTGTTTGTGTATATCATTTTCTTTTTCTTGTTTGCTTGGGGGTTTTTTGTTTGTTTTTGTTTTTTTAGGGGGTTTTGTACATATATTTTTGTTCTATTTATCTTTCTTTCTTTCCTCAGTTATCTCTTTTGATCTTATGATATCTTCAGGTAAGTGAATATTGTCTTTCTGGTTTGCTCTGATAATTTTTTGCTTTCTCCTTCATTTTTTTTCTCTTGCGCTCTTGTCCAGTTTCTCAAAGCTTGTATAACATTCTTTGTTCCCTAGCCTTGTTTTGACTATTTCTCCCTTCACTTATCTCTCTGTTTTGACCTCTATGCCTCTTAAATTTTCCCACTACAGGATAAAATCACTCTACTGGGAGAAACTCATTATACAGAAGTTCCCAATTTATGTTGAGTTTTATTATATATCTGTAGATTTTGATCCTAGGGTTAAAGTTACCAAATTAAGAGTTACCACATTTTGTCAGTTTCTAGGCTGTGGCTGATTCTATTGTTTTTCCTAATTGTACTGCTCTAGCTAGGATGTCATACCTGTTATAATCAGTTTTCCCTTGTATGATAATACTTTATTGCCTGGGGTCATAACCATCACCATAGTTCAAAAGAACTGGATGTTGAGCCAAATATCAAAATTTCATCATTAATAAATTGGGAAGATAAAATTTTTGGACAGACGCAAAAACCAACAACCACCTACACCAGAAGGCATCTCTGAAAAAAATAGACATTTCCTAAGGAAGCTTCAATACTAGTGATAAAGCAATCTACCATAAGAAATCTATAAGCATCAACACATAAAATAAAATAAAATAAAATAAAAACTAGAAAGTGACAAGATGTAGAAGCAAACTACAACCCCAGAACTTGATCCCACCTAGGATAAGTCTAGAGCACAATAAAATAGAAGAAACTGAAAGTGAAAATTTCTGAAATGATAACAGCAGAAGTGAAAAAACAGATAGAAGTGGCTATAGAAGAAAATAATCTCTCAAAAAAATGATCAAAATGAGAGACATGCCCCATAAATCTGGAGTAGATACATTAAAAAAAAAAAAAAGCTCAGCCACAATGATGGAAACCATAAGTGCCCAACATATGAAAGATCCAAATAGATATTCAGAAGATTAAAAATTCTATTGAAACTATATGTAAGAGATTGAATGAAGGCAAAAAAATAGAATATCTGATGTAGAAGACAGGATTGCAGTTAGTGACCATGAAAAGAAAGATATCTTAAAAATAACAAAGGACCATGAAAAATCAGTCCAACAGCTGCAAGATGAAGCAAGAATAATGATATAAAATTATAAAATTGATCAGCATAAATAAGAAAGCCCAAGATAACACAAATGCTATTAAAAAAACCCTCCTCATAGAAGCAATGGCAAAAAATTTCCTAAACATGGAACAATAGTTTGACATACAAATAAGTGAGGCATATAGAACTCCAAATAGCCTTGACCAAAATAAATCTACACCAAGGTGTGTATTAATCAAGATTCCAGAAATTCTACACAAGAACAAAATATTAAAAGAGGTTAGAGAAAAGAAACAAATTACCTGTAAAAGAAAACCCAATAGAATCACAGTAGACTTCTCAACACAAATCCTTACATCAAGTAGAGCTTGGAGTGAAGTATTTCAAGCCCTAAAAGAAACAACCTCCGAACAGAATCCTGTACCCTGAAAATTGTCTTTCAAAAATCAGTGAAGAAATAACATACTAGTATGACAATAAACAAGTGAAGAAATTTATGACCATCAGTTCTCCAAAATGCTCTGAAGGATATTTTTAGAAAAAGATAAGGAAGACCACAATTCTAACAGCACAAACAGAAATAAGCCACCAGGCAGGGCAAGCAATTAAACAGAAGAGAAAGGAAGCAATAACAGGAAAATAATATGAGAAGGATAAGCCAATATGTATCAGTTATAACCATCAATGTAAATGGTTTTGATTTACCAATCAATATTCTTTTTTTTTTTTTTCTGTTATCAGAGACTGAGCTCATAACCTTGCACTACCAGGTGAGTATGTGAGCCATTGAACTAAATCCTTGACCTTCAATTTACCAATCAAAAGAAGCAGACTGGCAGAAGCAAGAATCAAGAAACAAGATCCATCAATATGCTGCATACAAGAAACAAGGAAATTCAGTATGGAAAACAATACTTCAAGCAACAGGAACTCAGATAAAAGCAGGGGTAGCTATTCTATTTGCATTCAAGTCAAGACTGATCAAAAGAGACAAAAGTCACTACATACTTGTTAAGGGAAAAATTTGATGGAGAAGAGATAACAATCATAAATATATATGTACAAAATACTGGTGCACCCAACTACTTAAACAAATACTATGGGACATGAAAAAAATCAAATAAACACTAACATAATTGTAATGGGGAACCTTAATACCACATTTGCACAAATAAACAGATCAACTAAACAAAAAATTAACAAGGAAATATTAGAACTGAACCAAACCTACAAACAAATGTACTCAGTAGATGTCTATAGTGTTCCACTCTTCAATATGGAATGCACATTCTTCTCAGCTGCACATTGAACATTCTCCAAAATAGATCATATACTATCCCATAGAACATGCATAAGTAAATGCAAAGGAAATGGAATGATCCCATGCATATTATCAGACAATAGCGCAATAAAAATGGAAATCAATGGCAAAAGAAACCATAAAACTTCCATAAACACAAGGAAATTAGGGCTGGGGATTTAGCTCAGTGGTGTAAGCATCTGCCTGGCAAGCGAGAGGTCACGAGTTCAATCCCTGGTACAAACACACACACACACACACACACACACACACATGGAAATTAAATAACAACCTCATGAGCATTCAATGGTCACAGATGAAACTGAAGAAGAAACTGAACAGTATCTATGATTAAATGAAAATGCCCATCCAGCGTACTGGAACTTACGGGATACAGTGAAAGCATTCTGAAGAAAAAAAAGTTATAGCTGTGAATTTTCACATCAGGAAAACAGAATGAACTCAAAGAAACAATCTAATGTTGAACCTCAAACTTCTAGAAAAAGAAGGGCAAATTAAATTCTAAGCTTGTACTGGGGAGGAAATTATAAAGATAAGAGTAAAAATTAATGCAGTTGAGATTTTAAAAAATACAACAATCAAAGAGTTGATTCTTTGAAAGACTAAATAAAATTTATAAAACCTTAGCCAACATTATCAAAAATAGGAAAGAAAAGACTTAAATTCATGCAGTTAGGAATCAAAAGGATGAAATCACAATGAATCCTGCGGAAATCCAGAAGATCATCAATACCTACTTCAAGAAGATGTACTTTAATAAGATGTAAAACACATAAGAAATGGACAGAAATGTTTACACAAATAAAAACAGATACCAGTAGGAGAATGGGAAAAGAAGGAAAAAGAAGATCTCTGAACTCCCTTATTCTCCCAAGGAAGAGAAAGGGATTGTAAAAGGAAAAGAAAACAAATGCCCAATAGCAGAAATTTATGAAAAGTTCTTATAAAGGATAAAGAAAATTGATGATTTCAAAGAAAAAATGAACCAAAATTCACAGCAATTATACCCAACATGCCCATGATGAATTTTGGGTAAAAACTAGATAAGCTAACCAAAACAGTTCAAAATTAGAATGACAGAATCAACAAAGGTAAGGAATTCTTGAAAAAAAAAATGTCAGACAAAAATTCCTGAAATAAAAAACAGTACACAATTTATACACTGCAAAAATGACCAAAGTAAAGACAGGATGTCTGATATTGACTATGAAATAGTGAATTATAATAAGAATCTCAAAGTAGCCAAGAAGAAAATAAGAAAACAAGGGAAGACTATTTAGCAGCTACTAGAAGAGAATAAGAATGCCAATGACAGGCTAATGAAAATTAAGGAAAACTAGAAGGTAGCACATATAGATTCACTAATATGCTTATTGAAATTATGGAAGACATTTTCTCAAACATAACAAAACAATTTAAAACACAAATAAGCAATGTTTATACAGCACAAAAGAATTCACTGCTGAATTCTAAAGAACTTTTAAAGGTGTTTTATCACCAATACTCCTCAAACTCTTCAAAGAAATTGAAAGCAACAGAATATACCCAAATTCATTGATGGAAGCCAGTACCTCCCTGATCCCAAAACCAGATAAAGACCCAAGTAAAAAAGAGAACTTTAGGTTAATTTCTTTAATGAACATAGTTGCTAAAATCCTCAATAAGATATTAGCAAACAGAATGCAGCACCTCATCAAAAAGATAGTATGTCATGATCAAGGAAATTTCATCCTAATAATGTACAGATGGTTCAATATACAAGAACTCCATCAAAAAACTCTTATGATTAATAACCAACTTTGGCAAAGTATCAGGATACAAGAGCAACACAAAAAAAAATCACATTTGTTTACAATAACAATGAATGAGATAAGAAGGAAATTATGAAAATAATACTATTCACAGTAGCTCCAAGAATATTAAAATGTCTAGGAATTAACCTAGCCAACACACTGAAAGACCTCTACAAAGAAAACTACGGTACTCTGAAGAAGGAGATTGAAGAGTACATCAGAAAATGGAAAGTTATCTCCTGTCCCTGGATAGGCAGAACCACTATTGCCAAAATGGCCACACTTCAAAAATTTTTATGTAGATTTTATGCACTCCCAATCAAAATACCAACAGCATATGTCATAGATCTAGAGGAAACAAACCTAAAATTCATGTGGAACCAGAAGAAATACAAGATATCAAAATAATTTTGAGCAATAAGAGCAAAGCAGGTGACATAACAATAGCTGACTTCAAGCTATATTACAAAGCAATAATGATATAAAAATGACATGATACTAGAACAAAAACAGACACTTGGACCAATGGAATACAATTTAGGATACAGAAACCTACCATATATTAAACTATTTGATCTTTGACAAAGAGTCCAAAAGTATATATTGGAAGAAAGATAGCACTTTTAAGAAGTGGTGTTGGGAAAATGTATCGTCTGTTTGCAGAAGAATAGAACTGGACCCTTATCTCTTAGCATATACTAAATTAAAACCAAAATGGATTGAAGATCTAAACATTAAAACAGAAACACTAAGCCTTCTGGAAGATAAAATAGGTAAGACACTTGAAGACATAGGTGGAGGCAAGATTTCCTAAACAGAACCTCAGTTGCACAAGAAATAGCAGCAAGAGTCAACAAATGGGATTATAGCCAACTACAAAGCTTCTCTAAAGCAAAAGAAATCAGTAAAGTGAAGAGACAACCTACAGAATGGGAAAAACAGTTTGCCAGTCACTCCTTAGAGTACTAATAATATCTAGAAAATACAAAGAATAAAATAAAAATTAGACTACCTAAAATTGAAGATCCATTCAAGAAATGGGCAAAAGCAATGAACAGACATTTCCTTGAGGAAAAAATCCAAATGATCAACAAATACATGAAAAAATGTTCAACATTTATGTCCATTAAATAATTGCAAACTAAAATAATGCTAAATTTTCAACTTACTCTAGAAATAATGACAATCTTTAGGAAATCAGACAAAAACAAATCTGGGCATGGCTGTGATGAAAATGGAACCCCTGTTGGTGAGAATTAAACTAGTATACCCATTGTGGAAATCAGTATACCCAAACTAGTATACCCATTATGGAAATCAGTATGGAGATTTCTCAAAGAATTGATGTTAGAAACTATACAACCCAGATATCCCCCTACTATGATATCTTCCCCAAAGAGTTTAATTCATCATACTACAGTGATATGTGCAAACCTATATTTTTAACAGAACAAATCATAATAGCTAAATCCTGGAAACAGCCTGTATACCCATCAACAGAAAACTGGATAAAGAAAATGTGGTATCTATATATAATGGAATACTACTTGGATATAAAGAATGACACATATAAAATAGATGCACCTGGAAAATGTAATGTTGAGTGAAATAAACTAGACACACAAGGTTAAATACCATATGGTATCTTATTTGAGTGAGGCAAAGTACAAATAAAGAAAATGGTAAAAGACAGATAGAAAGGGACAAAAAGATGGATCTCTTGCAATAGAGAAGTGACCCAAAGGAACAAAACCAAGGAGTAAAGAAGAGAGGAAAAGAAAAATAAAGATACACCATATACAAGAAGCTAATAACCCATGATTAATGTAAACACTACATGCTGTAGTATGAGTTAAAACAAAAAATATCAACAAACATGAAAAAGAAGACAGGGGAAATAGAGGAAGAGGGAGGGAAAGAGGATTAAAAAAGAAACAAGCTATAATATGTACATGTAACCACTCCCCAAGAAGATTGTAAACTGCATTAATTGCAAATATGTACTAAAAAATTATTAAAAATTTACTTTAAAAATGAACAAAGAAAAAAGAAAACAAAAACTTTTGTGTAAGCTTGTAAAACTTTATTGATGACATAGCACTTCATGGGTTTGAAAACACAAACTTAGGTATAGTAGGTTATTTACTTCTTCTAAGAAGTGATGAGTATCTACCTCATAGTTTTATCGTTAGAATTAAATAAGTTAAAATATTCAAACAATACTTTATACAGTGCATGTGTTAGTGAGTACATAATAAGTGCTAGAATTGAAATGTAATATAACATGTTAACATTACATATTTTCAATTATAAATCCTTAAGTTAACTTTTGTGTCTTATTTATGAGATGCAATTGTTTTATAAACTATGGAAAAGAATAACCTTTAAGAAAGTGAGTACTTATACTTTCTTTGGTAGGATAATTTAAAGTTATTTATAAAAAATTTCTGGTTTGTATTTAATTATCTTTAAAGTCACCAGTTCTGACAAAACTTAGAAGAAAATAATCTTTCATCATAAATTTAATAATATAAATGAAAGCTATGAAGTAATTGCTTTAAATAATTACTTTGTTCTTTTGGTAATTAAAGCCAATCAAGAATTTTTTTTTCCTTTCTACTATCAAGATGAATTCCATCTTATGTTTTATTGTTTAATGAGAGGCTATAAATTAGAAGATATAAATCTTCCCTGCTGGTGAAATATTTCATTACTTAAAACCAGCATTATATTGTATCTTTTCCATGTTTTGGTTCCACACTGCTTTCATACAGTGTGGAGCCAGAGTGCCATCTGGTGATCAACAAGTTTATCACATTCAACTGTGCCCTTAGAATTATTGCATTCATGTTGTTAAGATCTATAACTATTAAAAAAAAACCCTTATAAATGTGTACTTTCAAACACAAACTTTCAAACATGTAGAAGGTTACAAAAATAATTGAGGATGTGCTAAGCAACGAAAATCAACTGGAATATTTTGAGTCACAAAAGATTTGGATGTGGTGGCTCACAAGTATAATCCTAGTATTCCAGAGGCTAAAGCAGGAGGATCACCATGAGTTCTAGGCCAGCTTTGGCTTAATAGTGAGTGCAAGATGAGGAACTTCATAGCCAAACCTTGTCTCAAAAAACCAAAGGCCAAAACCCCTGCTTTTTATATTATATATATAAAAAATTGATTCTTCTGAAAATTAGAGATTTTTCAAAAGATTCTTCACACAAATCACTTCTTAAAAATCCAACAACAGGGGCCAGGGATTTAGCTCAGTGTCTTAAGCGCCTGCCTGGCAAGTGCAAGGTCATAAGTTCGATCCCCGGTACAAAAAAAAAAAAATCTAGCAATGTTTGATCATGTTATAAAATTCACAAGATAAAAAGAATAAATTTATATGAAAATAAATGCAAATACCAGGAGTCAAAAGAAACCTCCTTTCTGGAAAGGTCTGAGTCTTAAGACAAATGTTATAAAAATCTCTGATGTTATCTGGTTTAGAAGTACTAGAATTGATGACAGGAGCATAGTAGGAAAAGAGATGGATTGGAGAGAAGACAGGATGGCCAATCAGTGAGCAACAGAATACAAAGCCTCCCGGGAGAAACAATTCATATGCCAGAAGAAAACACCCTGGAGAGACCCAGACAGGGAGATGGATCCTCTTGACACAGGAAGAAATTAAAACTTAAGCTCATCAAATACTTCAGGACTACAAATGAAACAGCTAAAAACTAAAGGGACACAGCGCTTTCGCGATGACCTGCCAAGATTGTACCAGCTTGAATCCGCTCCGGCAGGCAGAGCCGCACAAGCTCGTTCGCACTGCCACTCACAGGAGGAGTGGCAGCACTGCGGTCGGCAGTTGGTGAGCACAGAGGAGGGCGGAGAGCGGAGCTGGTAGAGGGGCCTTCATTGATCCACGGTCAGTGCTGGGAGTGGGACCACCCCCCACCGGAGGAGTGCGACCAGGTGGGCGACATGTTGGAATCGGGCAGGAGGATCCTGAACTGTGAGCCACAGTGACTTCGGTTGATTCCTCCCTCCCCAGAGCAGATTCCTGCGATTTGCTTGGACTGGGCCATGCCCCTGGCTAGGACCCAATGAGCCGTCCCAAATCGATTCCCTGCACCTAGCACGCACTGACTGGGTGATTGCCCCTCAAGTTTGGCTGGCTTGGAGGGGAGGGGCAGGCATACGCAGCCTGCTTACACCTCAGTGACAACAGCAGGGGGCAAAGGGCGGAATTCCCTTGCCAGCATGCTTCGGAGGAAACATGGCCAAAAGGGAAGGGGCTGGGACCTGCACTGTAACCTGTGTGGAGGAAGCCAGGGCCATGACAGGACAGAGAGGCAGGAGGAGGCCCCCAGCCCAGAACCCTGAGAGCACTGATCCAGGAGAAGGAAAAACAAGGGAGACTGAGAGCGGCAAACACACATCAGACATGGCTTCAATGGACATTAAGAGATATCTTCCGGGCCTTGTAGACGAGCTCAAAACTGAAATATTAAATCAGGTAAAGCAGGATATGAGTAGAGTAATAAAACAAATGCTCTCAGGAAGCATCTCTCAGGAAGATACAGATGGAAGAAGGGAGGAACACAAAAAAAGGAGAGAAACATTCAATAAAGAATATAAAGAAAATATACAATACATGAAGCAGATTTAAAGAGACTACCAGGAAATTAAAAAGTCCATTGAAAGCTGGCAAAACGACTTAAAAGAAACTAAGGATAGACTATCAAAACTTGAAGATAAGTTTGCAGTGTGTGATTATGGAATCACAAGGAAACAGGCAGTAACAATACAAAGGCTAGAAGATGACAAGAGAATCTACAATTTAAGAATAAGAAATGTGAACGAAGAAGCAGGAATACATACAGGTGAATTACAAAGGCTATTCATGGAAATAATTAAGGAAAACTCCCAAGCATGGGAAAAGAAAATGACATTCGGTTGTAGGAGGCATGCAGAACTCCAACTACCTACAACCAAAACAGATCTACACCCAGACATATAACAATCAAGATAACAGAAATTCAATATAAAAACAGAGTATTAAAAGCTGTCAGAGAAAAGAAACAGATTACCTATAAAAGTAAGCCCATCAGAATCATGGCTGACTTCTCAACACAGACCATCAGATCAAGAAGAGGTTGGAGCGAAGTCTTCCAAGTCCTGAAGGAAGGTGGCCTCCAGCCCAGATTGATGTACCCTGCAAAACTGTCACTAGAAATTGATGGAGAAACAAGATACTTCCATGAAAAAGAGGAACTGGGTGAGTTTGTGACCACCAATCCAACCCTGCAGAAAATGCTGAAGGACATTCTAGAGAGAGAGAAAAAAAATACCAGGATTTTAGCAACAGTGGCAGAAAGGCCTCAGTGAGTGGGGCAGGCAATAGAATGAAGGAGAAAACTAGACAAACAAAGGCAGAAAAAATAGCATAGCAGAAATGAGGCAGAGAAGGATAACTAGAATTGCTAACATAGATTGGCCTTGATACACTATATTGTTAATAGTGCACCAGGATTTAAAACCCACATTACTCACACTACTCTGCTTAGATGTATTATATTCTGTTCCAGTCATTCTACCTGTACTAGATTTGAGGGCACAGACAGTAATCCTGAAAATAACAGGTTATAGTAAGGTTATCATCCTTAATTTCCTATTAACTTAATCTAAAGCTCTGTAAAACCTACACAGTTTTACCATGACTGATAATAATTGAATCTGGTTTGTTGGATCACAGTTTTGTATTGACAGATTTTATTCAAAGCTGTTATGATTGATAGCATCAAGTCTGAGAGTATAGGAAACTGCACTTAAGATGACAAGATCCACTAGAATATACACTCTGGTTTGATTATTACCTGCCTTTGAAGCTTTATACTGTCTACAATGTTTTATTTTTACTAATATTGTTATTTACTGCTATACTCAATTATACTGTTATATTCAATTATGCCAGATGATATAGACATTCTATTGCAGATAATAAGAAACAACACAGTAATCATTGTAGATCACCTTGTACTGTGGTTTTATACAACTTTTTGGTTTCATGTTTTTATAGGAATTTTTTTTGTTTTGTCTTGCTAAGTTTTGTTTTTCCCTCTAATACAGAAAGGATAGAAATACACGTAGAGATTCATGCATGCGTAGCTGTTCACGCTCTCACTGTTTGACTATCTACTTTGTATGCTTTAATTTTGTAACTTGAACAACTATTTCTAAGAGGATAATATGTAATTTACTAACTAGTGATTTCTTATTGTTTATCTTTTTTTTTCTTTTGGAATTCTGTATTATCACATGCTTTTGTTTATCTTTAAATAAAATCTTAAAAAAAAAAGAGAGAGAGAGAGAGATGGAGTATCTTCTCTGGAGCCCCTTAACCAGTATTCCAAAGAAGGATGTATGAAAAAAAAAATAGCAGAAGTTTTTGCTGGATCTCTACAAAGGAGAGGGCAATTTCTATTGGCCACTTGCTTTTCAGTGATAGTAGCAATAAAGACAGATAAGAACAGGAAAAATAGATGCAGATACTCATACACACATACACAAAACATACGTTATTCAGTTGTCCTGAATATAAAAGCAAAATACACCGAAAGGAATATCTTTACAAGTGGTTAGGAAATATCACTGGCTTAATTTAGTTAGTCTTGGGTGCAGGAGTTTCCATAGAATTAGAATAAAGACATAAGGAATAATTTTTTCTAAATATAGTTGCTCAAAGGCATGACTTTCTTTCCATTCATTTCATGTAACTGCAAAAGTGGACAGAGAATATAAGTCAACAATATCTGGTCTTCTTATTTGAACACTATGCAAAGACACAAGAATATAGAAAAAAGTCAGTAAGAGGTCACATATAGTTTTTTGGCAAATAATACTGAATAAAGAGTCACTGTCTTACAGATAAGAATTAGTGTAATCAAAAATACACTGCACAAAATCATGTATAAACATGGTTACTGTCTTGTTTAATTATTCAGCTCTCTAATTGCTTTGTTAGCAAGAAGTTCAGTATCCCTTTTAAAGCTCCATCTTTAAAAGCACCATCTCCATCTTTATTTTTTAATAAACATAAACCTTAAAACACAAATGAAATAATTCTAAGGGCAAACTTCTATGTGATAACTATCCATGAATCTTCATGGCCATCACAATCCCTAAATGGTCAGAAGCAGAATACACCAGCTTCCAAATCTATGAAGAAACAGAACTTTACCATGATTAGCCTGTTTCCATCATTAGTGTTACTCAACTTATTTTTAGGAAAACAACATAATAATAAAATGATATGCAAAAGCCATCACTGGATCCTCAATTTAGTGTTCAAAATACAATGAGATATAAGACAATCTGAAAGACCATCCCCCCAAGATGCTTGTTAATTGAAAAGAGAAATACAGAAACTTTACATTGGAAAAACTTTCCATATACTACAACCTCCTTATATGATGCACTGTAAAGATTACAACTTCACTTCTGATTTTTTTGGGGGGGTCCCAAGTGCATAACTTCAATCTAACTATGCACGGCAGCACATTACACAAATTCAAACTGAAGAATAATGTAAAAAATAAAAAAATAAATAAAAAAAACCTGACCTACAAGAACTCTTCAAAGACTATGAAGGACAAAGGAAGACTGAGGAAAAGTCACATATTAGAAGAAGAAGAAAACATGGTGAGTAGATGCCTTGTTCATCTTGGGTTAGAAAAAGAATGTTAATGAGGAAACTTAAAAATTTAAATGAGATCACAATTTAGTAAATATTGCTTCAATGTTAATTTCTTGATTTTTATAATTATAAAAATTATATTGTGCTTACATATATTGTTAACATTATGGTAAGTAAGCCAGATAAAGTGTAAGAGCACATTTTCTACTGTATTTCCAACTCTTCTATATGTCTAGAATCACTTCAAAATAAAAAATTTTGGTTTAAGGTCATATAATTCATTAAGCTTGGTGTAGATGCTGCCCAGGACATACTATTCTTTGAAAAGGAATGATTCATTCCCTCAGTGCTGACCCAGCCAAATTTATCCTACCTTCACAGTCCTTCGAGGGAAGCTTTTTGTCTTAGGTCTGTTTTTCATACATAAGCACATCCCCAGGTTTCTGCTGGGTCATTGCTCAAGTGGGACCAGTTGCTAGTTTTGGCTTCCTTGTGATAGTAAAACCATGTCTGCCTTTTCATGAGAAAGAATAATCCAAAAGTCAAGTGGCATTTTTTATTCTTAATCTTTAAAACATGAAAGTTCTGATTACTTTCCTTCTCTTAAATTATTTCTCACTATGTCAGTCACCAAGATGTAACAGATATGATTGATCCTGTCCCTTCCCCCGCTCAACTCACTAAGTTCCTCTGTCCCAATGTAGACAGTTTCCAGCAAACTAAGATTCTTGCCTCCTGTGCTTCTTACATTTTGAATTTGTGATCTCTTTATGGTATTACATACCTTTAGTCCTGGCCAACAGGTATAACTTGTGGTGTGGGCAGTTAGTGTCCTTGGGTACAAACAGTCGGGGAAGATAAATAAACATTCCATTTTTCTCCCTCTGCTGATGTTCAGTTATTTCCCATATGTGTTCTCAGTAGAATCTCAGCAGACCTGAGCCTCCATTGTCCATGGTAGTTAGAGGCTTCTTAATGTACTCTTTGGTGATTTTCTGCTCCTCCTCACTTTTACTACTTCCTTGCATGTGTTTCCTGAGATCATCCCTCAGATAAATTACCTGAATTTCAACTATGGTATAGAAATATATTAAATGATAAAACTAAATGTTCACAAGGTATTTGGAACTAAGACATATGACATTATAAAGTAACATAGTCTGTTAATGTATAAGTAGCATGAGATGTGACTTCTAGCCAACAATCAGTTATAGACCTGGTGCTGAAGCCAGAGAGTACTTAGTGTATGCGAACAGCAGCACTCAAACTGCAGAAGCAATGGCTCATAGAACATGTAATGTATATTGGGGAGAGGAAGAAGGTGGAAGGAGATGTTTAGGTAGAGTAGATGAAAGCTAAAAACCAGGAAAAGGCATAGGCTGGAGAGTTCTACCTCAGTTTACCACACACCCATCCTGCATTTCCTAGATAAGCGATTTGCTGTAGAAATGTTTTGTGTAGCAGGCCTGCCCAAATGCTGCCGTGAGTGGAGTAATATTGGGTAGTACAATAAACTGGGTACATGGTAAAGTTGATATAGTTCAGGAAAATTGTTTACTTTCCAGTGAGAGCGGATGTTATACTTCCTTATGTTGTCAAGGCTCCAGCCCCACCATCCACACCTCAACACCCATGGATTAAGCAGTTACAATAAAAGTAATGGAACAATAGGCCTAGGCTTGAGGAACAGGATAAGATAAATGAGGAAGGGTTGAACCTAGATTGTTTTATTCCTATATACAGCAACTCTCCTAACTAATTTAGAGAGATATAAGAAAGGATATGGATTTTCTCTTCTCTCCCAGATAAATACTTTAAGTTAAAGGAGTCAGACAAGAGGGGATGCAAGAAACTCAAAGGCAGCTAGACCATAGAAGAGTACAAACACCATAAGAGATTACTTTCATTATTAAAAAAAATTATTCTTACGATGATTCTTACGATGCACAGAGGACCATCCTGGTATAAAGATCTGTGCAAGAGTAACAGGAGGAATACAGAAAGGGGTGAACACTGGGGAGATATGTTTGTATATTTAGAAATGGGAAGATGAGGGAATGTCCTTAATTATGTTTATTTGGAATATGAAGGAAGGCATGAAGCAATTGCTAGAGCAAAGGGGGAGCTTTAGAATATGCAGCATTTTGGAGAGACACAGAAGAGATGGAGAGGATTAGAAGTTAGAGGAAGCAGTCTCAGTCTCACAGAGACAAGATGGTGAATTGCCCAAATGAAAACAATAGGACCGTGTGATCAATGATCATGGGCTTGTAGTGGAGTCAGTCTTCTCTGCTGCATGATGTTCATCACAGGCGCTCAGCTGTGCAGACATGAATGGAGCAGCTAGTTGGATTCATTCGGATTAAGGAGGTTTTTTTTTCAGGTTAAGGATTTTGCCAGACAAGGGACAAAGAGACAGAGGGATGGAGGGAGACTTACTGGTGGACTTTTTTTTTTTTTTTTTTGTCTTTTTGAGACAGGGTCTTGCTATGTGGTTCATGCTGGCCTTCAGTTCACTTTGTAGCCCAGGCTGGTCTTGAACTTGCAATGATCTGCCTGCCTCAGCCTCCCAAATGCTGGGATGACAGGAGTATGCCTCCATGTCTGGCTGTAAAATGAACCATTTCATTCAAAATGGAAGAATAATGTAGAAAAGTAGCTGGCAGAAAGAGAGAAGATGGAGAGAGACATGTGAATAAATTTCCTACTATGAATTTTCATTTGTATGCAGGTTTCTTGCAGCTTGCTAAATAAACAGATGATTCTTCTCTTACGAATTACATATGTAATTCTTTATTACATATGTAAGCTTTATAAAGCTTTATAAAACATACACTTTATTTTTTAAATTGGTTTTTATTCAGAGCAAAATTGAGCTGCAGGTACAGAGATTTCTTGAATATCCTCTGCTCTCCTCTGCTATCAGGATTGCCAAATGGAGTGGCGACCAATGATAACAAATGTACTGGCACAACATTATTGTCTAAAATCCAGTTTACATAAGGGTTCATTTTTAGTGTTGAACAGTCTATGGGCTTGGATGAATGTACAATGACATACATCTATCACTATAGATCATTAGATACTGTATAAGATATAAAACATTCACATTGTCTAAAAATTCTGTGGTCAGCCTACACATCCTTCCCTGTCATCTAGCTCATGAAACTACTAGTGTTTTAATTTTTCTTATAGTTTTACCTTTTTCAAATGTCAGTACAGTTAGATTAATAATACATATTTATGTTTCCTCTCCACCTTTGTATGGCTCAATGTGCTGAATAATATTGTATTGTCCATATATACCATAGGTTGTTTATCCATTCACTTACTGAAGGATACTGTGGTTTCCATATTTTGGCAATTATGAGTAAAACTGCTATGAACATTCACTTTCAAGTTGTTGTACAGACATTCGGTTTCAACTGTCTTGGGTAAATATCAAGGAATGTAACTGACAGTTATTTGATAAAAGCATGTTTAGTTCTATTAAAAAAAACCCACTAAACTCTTTTCCAAGTGGTCATACCATTTTATATTCTCACAAATAGCAAATGAAAGTTATTACATACCTGTTGGCCTTTGGTTGTGTCTGTTTTTCTAGATTTTGGCCACCTAATAGGTTTATAGTGGTGTCTTAGTCATTTCTCTCACTACTGGAACAACATATCTGACCCTCACAACTTATCAAAGGAAATGTCCATAGTCAAGCGGTTACAAGGCAGAACAGCTTGGCAGAGGGGTGAGGTGGAAAGAGCTACTCACTGCATGGCAGACAGGAAACAGTAAGTGAAGAGAAGTGCCAGTGAGGGAGATATACCCTTCCAGGACACACCCACAGTGACCTGCCTCTATAGCCTAGACCTCACTTCCCAACAGCAAATCAGCTACAATGCTCTCATAATTCAACCATGTTCCAAACATATGAGGCTTTGGGGGCCATGGTTTTAATTTGCTTTCCTTTATGACATGTTATGGAGTATTTTCTTTTCATATGCTTACTTGCTGTCTGTCTGCTTTACTGAGTTATCTGTTAAGGTCTTTGACCTTTTTATAAGTGGGTTATTTTGCTGGTCATCTTTAGAGATTTAACCCAGGGCCTTGTGCATATTAGGCAAGTATTGTGCATATTAGGCAAGTATTCTACAAAAGAGCTACACTTCAAGATGTATGTCTTATTGTTGAACTTTAAAAATTCTTTGTATATTTTCAATGACAGTCCTTATCTGATATATCTTTTGCCAATTTCCTCAAACTTAGTGATTTCATGAGACCCTGTCTCAAAATAAAAAAAATAAAATAAAATAAAAAGGCTTAAGAATGTAGCTCATTGTGAAGCTCTGGGTTTAGTGGCTTTGAGTTCAATCCAGGTTCAATCCCTACTCCTCTGCCAAAAAAGAGAAGAAAAGTTTATTCTGCACCAGTGATCTTTCTTTTATCTTATTATTTTTATTACTGGCAATTGAATCCAGGGAGTGCTGGTGCAGAGATACATCCCTAACCTTTTAATTTTTTTTTCTACTAAATTAGCTAGACTAGGCTTGAACTTGCAGTCATTCTTCCTCAAACTCCCAAAGTGCTGGAATTATTAGCATGTGCCTCCAAGCCCTGTGTATGAGTGATTCTTTACCTTAGCTACACACTTGAGGATAACTTGAAAGAATTGCTAGGGATGGGAGAGGGAGATTTTGCATACCAGTACTTCTATATTCATACCCCAAACCAAGTAAATTAAAATCTCTGGAAGGTAAGGCAAGAGAGAGAGAGAGAGAGAGAGAGAGAGAGAGAGAGAGAGAGAGAGAGAGAGGGAGAGAGAGAATTATGCATTTGTTCATCCAATATGAGATGAAATCTGAAAATCAATTACTCAGACTGCTGAGTTAGCTAAAAAGGAGAAACCAATTCCTTCTTCCTTCTAGTTACTTAGCTATAGTCTTGGATTCATCTTTTTAATACTAAGTTAATTTATTCACAAAATCTTCACATTGGAAAACCTCTCCCCAGGCATTTAAATTTAAATACTACAGCATACTTAAAATGTGATGTTTTATGGAAGCAATTTCTTCAGTACTTATTGAAATTTCTTATTTTCTTTCTTCAATATTTCCTTTTGACTCTCTGAAGTAGTTTATCTTAATTTTTATGTATACCAGGCAATTAACTGTTTAGAAATCTTTCATGAAGACCTCTTTCTCTGTGTCTCTCTCACTTAAACTAATGTCTTTTTAGGCTGAAGATGTGACTCAGTGGTAAAACACTTGCCTATGTTGTGTTTTACCACATATGATGCCCTGGATTTAATTTCCAGCTCTGAAAATAAGTAAATACATAAATTTAAAGCTATGTCTTTTATGAGTCTTTTTCTCTTGTCATATCACCTCTAATGCCTGCTTACTTTTCTGGTAGACTAATTTAAAAAGTTGGAAATGGAACTGAATGTGAGGGTACATGACTATAATCTCAGCTTCTTGAGAGGCTGAGCTAGGAGGATCACAAATTTGAGAACTGGGAAACTCAGCAAGATCCTATCTTAAAATAAGAAGAGCTAGGGATGTAGATCAATACTCCCTGAGTTCAATCCCCAGTATAAACAACAACAACAACAAAAATTATAGCTGGTGATGGTGTTCAGAAAGAACATACTCCCTCAAAATACGGTCTTGGTATAAAGAACATTTTAAGATGAAAGAATTTGAGAAAAATCACATAAGCAGGAAGATTTCTGTCTGATCTTCCTACAGTGGGTCATAAAACCTAGCAAGGTTAACCTTCCCCAGAAGCAGATCAGTAGCTCCTCATTTGAGAGGTGCCCTTTTCATACCTAAAGGAAAGAAGCATACTTATCTCTGCGAAATCTTCCTGGTGAGGCTTTGGAGAATTCTTTAGGAAGCTATCCCTGAATCTGTTTAGTTCTCTTTTACCTAATTCAGGTTTTCTTTCTCCTCTCAAGGAGAAAGGGTTTTAATGAAGCCCTCCTCACTACTAGTAACCTAATTTTAAAGGGGTGAATTTTTTAAACATAAAAATTTTAACTCAAAAGGAAATTCATAGACCAAAAGACAAAGGAGAAAAAAACATTCCATACAACAGGAAAACAGAAAAAAAGCAGGAGTAGCTTGTCCATCAATCACTGAATGGATAAAAAAGATGTGGTATTTTTATACATTGCAAAGCTACTCAGCTATAAACCTAAAACCCTCAAATTCAGTTCCATTTCCAACTTTTTAAACTAGGCTACCAGAAAAGTAAGCAGGCATTAGAGCTGATCTCACAAGAGAAAAGAAGGTTCTTGTAGGTAAATAATACAGCTTGAGATCATGCTCTTAGGTGAAATGGTTCAGATTCATATGGATGAACATTGTGTTATCTCCCTAGTATAAAAAACTGAAGGAGTTAGTGGGATCCAAAATGCACAAAAGATATGTTGAAAGTGCTGGAGAGGAGACATCTAAAAGGGAAAGTGGTAACCTTTCCTATTATCTTGTTTTGAATTCTTGTATCATTTTCATAGTTTTGTTATGTTTGATTTTGTTCTGTCTTGTTTTGTTTGATTTTTACTATGTCTGAGGGTCTGGGCAGCTATTTTGAAGAAAACAAGAGACATTATGGTGGCCATTGTTGATTTCCTTTTATCTTGTTTTGAAGTCCTGTATTGCTTTCATTGTTCTGTTCTGATTCACTTTGTTTTATTTTGCCTGGTTTTATTCTCTTTAAAATTAAAAAAAAATTTTTTTCCAGAGTTCATTTTTTCTTTTTCACTTCCAATAGTCACTGGCTTCTCATAAGAAATTTGTTTTGGCTATCTTAAAGGCACTGGGGAATTAATTGTTAGGGAAATTTGCATGAAGCTGTAGTCTTCCTTTCCACTTCAGGAATCTTTTTTCTTCTATAACCTTTAAGACTTGTGATGGTCATCTCTGACAAAGAAAAACCTTATGTAACAGGAACTGTTGACTGAACATAGCACTGCCTTGTGACTGTGAAATTGAGGTGTGGATGAAAGAACATGAGTTTTAGATTCAGAATAAGAATCAAGTTTTCTATCACAATTATCTACTTATTGCATATTGTAATTGATTTTCTTGGAAACTCTCAATTTCATTTCCTTTAGGTACTGCAGAAGATCTCATATTTACTCCCATAGAGTTTTGGGAAAATTAAATGTTATAATAACCAGGTTCAGGACACAGTTCAATATATACCACCTTGGAATATTGGATATTTTAAGCTGAACTAATGTGAAAAGACATCAGCAGTTTGGAATTTTCTCTTATTTTCCCATATTCTTCTCTGAAGCAGGACATAACATCCTTATTTGAGAGGTACTGTCTCTACAGCTAGAGGAAAGAAGCAGTCTTACCTACGAAGAGATAGGGATACAGAAAGTAATATAAACAAAGAGGTCTTGCCGAGTCTCACCCAGTTTATTGCTACTGTACTTTTGGGAGAAGCAGTGCAAAACCAAGGTCTTCCACATGCTAGGTAAAAGCTTTCCCACTAAGCTACATCCCCAGCCCTAGATCATACACTTTTTGCCCTATATTTGTGCACAACTTTTCATTCTACACTAAAAAACTATATAAAACTATTTTTAAAACTCAGGTAAAGTGGCACAAGGCTGAAGCAAGAAGATTAATGGAGTTCAAGACTAGCCTGGGTTACAAAGTGAGCTCAAGGCCAGCCAGAACTGCATAGTAAGACCCTGTCTCAAAAAATCAAAAAACAAAAACAAAAACAAACCTCATGTTAACTATTTTTTTAGGTTTTCATTTCTTTAAGTCTCCCCATAACATAAAATTTTTGCTTTTTACTAGTTCTCTCTCAGTCTTTTTTTTTTTTCCGGACCAAGCCAGAAACCCTAAGAGGGCCAAGGGAAATGTTTTTTTTTTTTTCCTTTCCCACACTTTCTTACTACCTGAAGGGTAAGTTGAGACACCTCACAAAACCCAATGAAAGGTAAGAATTCTTACTAATCAGCCATTCCTAGGTCTCTGTATATAGAGCCATGTGGAGAGAGGAAGATAAACATTTCTCCTTTCTTTTCGAATTCACAAAAAGGAGAAAAATATTTGACTGGATAGTTAATAACCTAGGATAGGTACAAGGGAAGATATTTTTCCTCCCCATATATTATACACAAAAGTTTCTAATAGGACTTGGCACACAGGGAGATATTCAAAGGAAAAACAACCAGGTCCTAACACTTGAGAGTTAACCAAAGGCATTGGCTATAGACTGGTAGGAACAAACTTCATACTACTTCATACTTTTATTCTCTTGACTATGCTTCTAATTGCTTGTATATATTCTTTAAAATGGTGGCTTTCAATATTCGCTATACATTATGATCACTTGAGGAGTTTTACAATAGCATTGAAGGAATGGACACAGTGGTGAATTAAATGAGAATCTTCAGAACAGGCAGGCAAAGATAATTTTAAAGTTCTCCTGATGATTTTAACATGTAAGTCAGTATTAAAGATCAGTGAAATAAATGTCTAAAGGAAGACATCATAGAACTTTAAGAATAATCACCTAGGGTTGGGGACATAGCTCAGTGGCACAAGTGCCTGCCCAGCAAGCATAAGGTAGTGAGTTTTATTCTTGGTATCCCCCCCAAAAAAAGAATAATTGACTAATCATTAAGAAAAAAGGCTATCACCAACTGAGAATAAATATTTGCAACACACAAACTGGATGAAGGACTTATATCTAGAATTTATAAAGAACTGTTCCAGCTCAGGAATAAACAACTCAATCAAAAAGTAGACCTAAGATATGAACAAATAATTCACCAAAGAAGATATATGAATGACTACAAACTACATAAAAGATGCTAGTGTCATTTTCATTGTGGAAATGCAAGTTAAAACCATATTTCATGCATACTAAAATAGCTATAATAAACAAGACAACAAATGCTATTAAATATATGGAGAAATGTGTACTTCATACATGGTTGGTGGGAATGTAATATAGAAAAGTCAATTTCTCAAAAAGTTAAACATAGATTACCATATATACCAGCCACTTTATTCTTAGAAATCTAGTTGAGATATGAAATTATATTCACACAAAGAACTTGTAAATATTCATAGTATTAATCATAATAACCCAAAACTGGAAAAACACCAAATGTCTCTCAGCTGGAAAAAGGTTAAGTAAAAGTGGTCTATTCCTACAGTGGATTGTTGTTTGGCAAGAAAAAGGAGCATACTATTTGAAAGATTCTTGCCCTAGTATAAATTACTGTACAATTATGGCAGTCATCTAACGTGGCAGAAAGCCAAAATGGGAAAGCTTACTACTTCCTCCTTCTTCAACCTTAATTGCAACTCCTCTTCCTGTTTGCGCACAAAGAAAATTCCAATCAGTTCCTCACACATCTTCAATGGCCTCCCTATGTGCCATTTCCAATCAGAAGTCATATAACCCTCTGCCTCTCTGTATCTGGTCAAAGGAGATAGTCCAACTGCCATGGGTTGTGTGCTCTTTTCCACGTCCTCAATAAACCTGTTCTTTAATACTTACACCAGATAACTCTAACTCTGGTTTCATGTTATGACATGGATGAAGCTTAAAAGCATTATGAAAGAAGCCAGAGAGAGAATGTATATTGTAAGATTCCATTATATGAAATGGAATCAAATCTATAGAGACAGAAAAATTAGTTGTTGCTTGGTTTGGGCGCAAAAAAGGACATTAAATAGAAATGAGCATAAGGAATTTTTCTGTGGGATAACAATATTCCAAAATTGATTTATGGTGATGGTTGGACAACCCAGTGAATTTAGCAAAATTTAGGGTATATTTGCATATAGTGAATTTTTTACATATACCTTTTTTGAAATCATTTTTTGAAAGGTGCTGCCTTTGGAGAATGGTTCTCAAAAGGTAATTACTGTTGGCCGTTTTGGTGAGCACCTTTCTTGGGCGTGAGCCAAGAGGAAAATCAGGAAAATCAGAGACAGGCCCCAAGATCCCACCATGGCCATGCTGGAACCCAGGAGGCTGCACAAAGAAGCATTTTGCCCGCCTTCTTGGTGAGTGCCTTCCTCCCGTGTGAGCCAGGAGCAGGGCCAGTAGTGTTTCCTGTGAGCCTACCAGTATGCGGGCTTGGAATCCAACATCCCAACCCCCTGACCCCCACTAGCAACTGGGGACAGAGGTCTGAGCATCTCTTGGCAGGATGACTGTATACAATGTAGCAAATATGGGGGGGCCTCCTCTATCTTCTCTTTGAAAGCTAATGTTGTTTTCAGTTTTGATTCATTATGAGTAATTGCTTTACTCTTTTCAACATTCTCTTTTGATTGACTTTAAAATGTTCTGTTTTTGGTTAGATTTTGCTGTACCTAATTGACTAGACAACTATTGTGAAGATAATGAGATATACTATGGTACCTATTGCTGTTATCCCAGTAACCTGCTGTGAAATTCACTGCACTGTCTAGATTGGCTTTGTTCTGTTTTGTTCTACTGTATTTCTGTTATATTCTTTTCTTTAAATATTATTACAGGATAACATTTAAAAAAAGGAAAAAAAAAAAAGGTAATTACTGTCATACCTGATCACATGCAGCTCCAGAAAACTCTCCTTCTACATTAAAAAAAATGTTGGTTGATTTGAACATTTTGTTTTAAGCTACTGTCTCATCCCTTTCTTTCCCACCCAATATCAAATGAAGAGAAGGAATAACGGGGTAGATTTAATAAATACCATTTGGGTTATTCTTTGGAAAAACTGAAAAGAAAACATTTGTGTGTGGATTCTTCAGGGACTGACCTTTCTGTGCTGTTGTATTTCCCAACCTCTCACCTCTCCTGTTCTCTTGCTCCCTTCTAAGAGCTTCACTCAGGTTGCTAGGACAGTGATTTACAATGCTTTTGTTTACACGTTTGTTAAATTAAATATGAAAATCAATGCAAACTCATGCTGATTTTTAAACCAGAGAAGCCAAATCATTTTCAAAATAAAGCCACTCCCATTAATCCACTCCTGAGGTAACTGTCTGAATTTACTCAGAAGAGTGTATGACCTAACCACACTGTGGTGCTTTACAGTATTGGAGATTAAATCCAGAGGTGCTTACCCTACCACTGTGCTACAATGCCAGTTTTTTAAAATTTTTATTGTCTTGCTAAAATTTTGAGACAAGGTCTCACTCAGTTGCCCAGGCTGACTTTAAAGTTGCATTTTCCTGCCTCAGCCTTCCAAATAGCTGGGAGCCCCTGTATTAGCTTCTAATCACCGCTTAAAGGTTATACTTCTCAACACCATGCCAAAGACTATTAAATTTTGACATGCATTTTAGAGGGGGACATTTGAAATAAAACAAGATGTGAAGAAATAAAAAGTAAAAAGGAGACAAGAAATTCTTTTAAATTTTTATTTTGGTACCAGGGATCTAACTTGTGACCTCACACTTGCCAGGCAGGCGTTTATGCCACTGAGCTAAATCCTTGGCAAGACAAGAACATTGTAATTTTGAGAAAACTGTGGTGTTATGACATAATCAGCTTTATCCAAGTTTATACCCCTATGTATATTTTATTTTCAAGCTCCTCACTTCTGAATTCCTTATGGTCTTAAACATATTATCAATCTATAAATCCACATATTTCACAGACTTTGTTAAAATAACACTATTAATTTAATGCCATGTCTTTAAACTTTAAACACACACAAGTAGTTTGTATTTTAATCTTTTAATAATGTCCGTTTTTGCCACTACTGGGTAACCTATACTAGGTAAATGACAAATAACTGGAAAGATGAACACCTTAGTAACCAGATCACGCATACTGATGATATCCAGAAAAAACTCAGCCCTAAGCTATACCTCAAGTCCCTGCATTCTTTGTGTATTTCTTTGATTATGCCTAATAAATGCTGGTTGAGGTTCAAATTTCCTCTTTGTGGGGAACTCCTCGACAGTAACAAAATCATAGCAAGTCATTCTTGATGTTACCTTTGGCTACCTCCTAGATTTCCAGTACACTTTGTCCTTTGCATTTTGTCCTTATTTGACTGCCTCCCCATAGTAGTTGTATAATCAACATAACCTGCTCACTCACTGTACTACTCATTCTGCTCAAATGTTACCTCATCAAAATGCAATCTATAATACACCTTATCTAAAAAGCTCTAGGTCTAACTCACACACTCTGTTTTCTAGAATGTAAACCTACTCACAAGACACTTTGACAGTTATATTCAATACTATATATTAGAGGCATTTTGGTTGAAAGTAGATGCTCAAAACTATTTGTTAAGTGAATGAACACATGATAATCTGAAATGGATGTAGGTGAGTTGCTGCACCAAATAGTGATGCAGACCTAAAATGAGTGCAAGTTGCATGGATGAACTTAATGCTTACAAGTATCTGTTACCCTGGTTTGTTAACAAAAAGATTTAAGGAAGCAAAAATGAAATGAATAATCCTCCTAGGAATTGTGAAAGGCTTTGTGTATGAAAGTAAACTACTGTTGGATAGAGTGTTAGCATAATCTGTGAGAGCTGTGGACACACCAAAGCCAGTTTCAGAGGATAGCCAAGGTACTAAAAACCAGGCACCTTTAAGCTGGCTGGAGCCAAACCAACAGTAAATGTCACTTGCTGGGTGTGTGTGAATGGGTCTCACTCACAAGAATTCATTAACCAACAAAAAGGCCTGTGGGGGTGGGCTTTATCATGTATATAACTTTCTGGCACAACTAAACTAGTGGGTTTCAAAGGCAATAAGGCTGCCAAATAGCAAAACAATACATTGGTGGTATTTTGGAAAACAATTATCCTTGTAATTAGAATTCTTCAAAGGAGAAAATGTAGATAAAGGACACTAAAAGATAATATTACAATTTTTCCTAAAATTTTGCTATGGAAATATGACAGAGGAGGGAGTAGGAATTTTTCTGTGATAGTTAATCTTTTTTTTTTTTTCCCCCTTGATGATTTTGAGACAGGGTCTCACTTTGTAGTGCAGGTTGGCCTTGAACTTGCTCATGTAGCCCAGGATGGCCTTGAACTCATGTTGATTTTCCTGCCTCAGGCTCCCAAGTGCTGGGATTACACACATGTACCACCATACCCAGGTGTGATGGTTAATCTTGATTATCAAGTTGATTGTGTTATAGACAGCTAAATTAGGTAGAAATATTCTAGGCAGTCACACAAGGATAGGCCCTAGAAGGAGCCAGTGCGGAAGAGGTGACACATTGCAACTGTGGAGTCACAGACACATCCAATGTGGGCTGAACCTCAAGACAAAAGTTAAAACAAATGCACCTATATATGTTCCCTAGGAATAAGCAACACTGATTGACATTCTAAATAGTTATCAGAAAAATAAATAGTTATTAGTCACCTTGGAAACTCAGGAAGAGTCACTGATCTACCCCCTCCAGGAAAAGCTCAGGTTCTGTTTCATGCCCACTTGCTACATGACTTGATCTCCATTTAATCAATATTACTAGAGCAATTATGCTTGTAATCTTACTGGTTGACCAGTTTTGCCCCACCTCATACCCACTTTGTAATTTCCCATTTTCCCCCACCTTCAACCCACGTCACCTTGTGATTTTGCTCTTTAAAAATCCCTTGAAAAGTAAGGTTCTTGACAACTCACTTGGGACCCCTTGTCTTTCTCTCAGACAGAAGCTTTTTTTCCCCAATAAATATATTCTGCTCTTAACCTCCATCGTTCCTAGAATTCAGTCTTTCATTTTAGAGAACCCAAACTTATACCGGACATCTAGTAGGTTGGGAATTTCTTTCCTGTGTATCAGATGGATGTGCGAGTGAGGGTATTTCCACAGACCATTGGCTTATGGGACTGATGAGACCTGCCTTGAATCTAAACAGCATCATCCTTAAGGGTTGGACCTGGATGGAACAAAAGTGGAAGAGGAAGCCCTCCAGCATATGCTCTGTCACACTGCTTACCAAATGCAGTGAGGTGACCAGCTCTCTTTTGCCATGCCCACCCACTGTGACTTTACTTTTGCCCTGGAGCCAGCTAAAAACCTTGAAACTGTCAGTAAGAGGAAACCATCCTTGTTTATGTTACACATCTCAGTTATTTTGTCAAAACAGTGAACATATTGTCAAAAACTGAAAGTCTGTCTGGAGAAAGGAACTAAATGGAAGAGATG
Organism: Hydrochoerus hydrochaeris; assembly: GCA_004027455.1. Classification (NCBI taxonomy): domain Eukaryota; kingdom Metazoa; phylum Chordata; class Mammalia; order Rodentia; family Hydrochaeridae; genus Hydrochoerus; species Hydrochoerus hydrochaeris. The sequence goes on along the minus strand of PVLA01001427.1, from coordinate 45,596 downwards.
AAAAGTTTGAAGGGTTGATTTCTTATTAACCAGCATTAGAATCTGTTTTATTTAGCATATTTATAAACGGTCTAGAGGCGATTTTATCAGAGAATTGTTGATTTAAATGGACTCTTCTTTTGCATAGCAGGGTCTTAAGAAAAGAGCTTTTGCTTACTGAGTTGTTGATGAATCCCCATCTTTAGGGATTTAGAATAGCTGCCTTTCAGCCCATTAAATGTGCTATTACCATTCAAATGAGGAAAGAGAACTATGGGAGTAGGAGTACAAGATATGGGGGTAGTGGAAGAAGTAATTAAAGGTGGAATCAAAATGGAAACTTTTGGAAAACAAAGTCAGAATGACCTTGGGTTAAAAAAATTATTGATTCACCAAAGAAAGCTTAACACTACCACCAAACATGAAAAAGAAAAACCCTTTTACTACACTTTTTCCTGTGCCTTTGAAAAAGTGTAATATTGATACACACAGAGTAGTGTGTATTTTTTGTTTGTTTGTGAAAAATGGAATAGTTGAAGGGCAACTAAACTCACTGCAGTAATATGGCTAAGAGGTGGTTGCCTATAGAGGTCAAGAAGATGAAAACATGAGTCTAAGAAGACAGGAATGCAGCACATGTGAGAATGTAAAGTGATTTGTCTGATATTTTTTACTAGTCAAGATTGCTAAGATTTTTGTATTTATTACTGGGTCCATGGGTATATTTAAGACTTTACAGAACTTGTATTCAAACTGCTTTTCCAAAATCATTCCTCAGTCTAGCCTGAGACCATAACATAGCATTTAAATACGTCATTAACAAAAGTTAATTGTTGTCTCATTTTCATTGTCATCCTCAAAAAAAAATCAACTGCTCCATTTTGCGAAATCTTCACAAAACATTTGTTTCCTTCAACAGCCCTAACATGATCTCTTTTTTCTGTCTTTCCAAAATACTGGTCTTACTCCTTTCCTTAGTACTCTCTTTTTCTGCTTCCTTTTTGTCTCCCTCTTCTTAACCCATTACCCAGGATTATTATCAAGTGAGGGAACCTTGTTATATTCAGCCTCAAGATTTCTACTAGATTTGTGTTATAATCTAACTCAAACGCTGCCATTCTGTTCTGTATGCACCACACCCTTTGACCTAAACTGCAACCATTGTCCCAAATTGCACTTTGACTCCAGTAATTGTGTTCTTCCCTTAATGCCCATGGCCTGCATGCATAATGTATTCCTGGAATAGACTAGCCATAAACCTCTGTACTTTGACCCTAGGCAAACAACAGGATGTCCTGTTTCCTCAGGAATACACTTGTGTGTCTCCCCCACACCTTTGTGGTTTTTCCCTTTATAAACCACCCCAAATCTTAGCCTAGTTGCACAATAGTGTAAATTCCACCCTCACGCTGTGTCGCTGGATGCCAGCTTAAATAATAAAGCGCTCTTTTCTTTTTCCTCCTAGACGTTTTGGCCTTTTTATTCTTTTTGCCTTTTTACAATTTTCATTTTATTTTGGGGTGCAGCCTTTTGGGGTACAACAATTTGCAGAAAGAGAAAACTGATATTTTTCATTTTTCTAAGCTATAACTGATTTCCTGTAAGATTTTAGGAATATTTAGATAGAAATTTCAAGGGAGGCAGTGCCTTCTTGATACAACCAAAGTGGTTCATCAATTTCTGTCAGAGGAAAATAATTATAAGATGCTAAAAAATGTGTGTTATGCTTTGATACAAAGTACCTTTGATATTTCCTCACAAAAACAGGGCACAGAGAAAGGAAACTGAGAGCAGGAAATGAATTGTACTGTTGGAACACAGTAAATAACAAGAATAGTGATTAGGAAGATTGATAGGATTCAGGACACACACTAGCCCCAAAATATGGAAACATGGCATTTGAGAAAGCAGCAAAAAAAAAAAAAAAAAAATCACTCTCACTTTCCCCATATCCTTGTCCACTGAAGCAGGATAGATTCATCTGACCTTTCCTTGAAGTCATAAGACCCTTATGAAACAAGGACTTATAGGCTGCTTTGTTAAAAAGTATTGACCTCACCTAGGCCTGCAGATGCCCAGTAGGTAACTAAAAGCAGGATAAAAACCTTAGTAGTTCTACCTTTATTCAGACTTGTCCTTTCTCCAAATCATTCTCCACTGCAGTTATCTTGGATTCCAGGAGCAGATATGATAATATAAACATCTTGTGAGGAGAGTTGAAATTACCTGTTAGGCAACATAAACTTTCTTATTACTGATGGTCCTGAGACAGTGATTAAGCAAGCAGACTACACTTTGACCAAAACTGTTTAATTATGCATACTTCTCCCCCACTCTTTACCCATGTTACCCCCACCCCAGCTAAGGACACCTGTCTCCTTGTCTTCCCAGTATGTATAGCTATACTTATTTTAGTTTAGCATTTTTTGTGGGAGGAGCAATGCTGGGTGGGGTGAGTGGCCAGAACTGATCTTTTAGAATCCTCAGAATCAAGCTTCTAGCTTAGGACTCTGGTAAAAATGTAACAGGTTCCCTCCTCATGTGGAAATAAAAGGAAAAATTGTGATGAAGATAATACTAAAAGAGCTCTTCAAAATAGATCACACTGCCATGAGGCAGCAGGGCTTTGGCATGACTTCAGCTGCTGCCCACGAACATTAGTGGTCACATTCTTAATAAAACATGTAGAACAGATTATATGATGCCAGAGACTCAAGATGTGTAGCAACAGGGTGTCAGACTTTTGTATGGGAAATTTTTACTAAGTATATACACATTTTTTGTAGGCTTTGACTCATAGTGATAAAGGTGAATGAAATGCCCAACCTACTATGTCCACCAGTTCGTGTTCTCTAAAATCAAAGAATGAATTTTAGGAACAACAGAGGTGAAGATTAGAATATATTTATTGAGAGAAAGCTTCTGTCTGAAGAGAGATGGAAGGGGGTCCTAAGCGGGTTGCCCAGGACTCTGTCTTTTCCAAGGATTTTTATAGAGTAAGGCCATGGGTTCAAGGTGGGGGAAGACTGGGAACTCACAAGGCAGATGGGCATAAAGTGGGACATAACTATAGTCAGCCAAAAAGATCAATAGTTTAGGTAAAAATTGATTACATTAGGGACAAATGGGAAAGCAAGTCAGGTAGAAAGCAGGCATTCTTGGGGTTGTGACCTTTACCCTAGAGAGATGAGATAGTGGCTCCAGGGTGAGAGGGAACTAATTAGAATATTAGTCTCCAGGATGTAGATGCATTTGTTTGATCCTTTGTCTTGAGGCCTGGCCCATAGCAAGAGGTGTGTGTGTCTCCTCCAAGGTCGTCAGACTTCTGGTCCTCTGTGCCAGCTTCTTGGAGGACCTAGCCCTGTCTAACTGGCTATAATGTTTTTAACTGGCTCAGCTTCCTATAACAATAGCAACTATTTTCAACTATTTCCAACAAAAAGCTTCCCCATAAAATAATTTTTACTGCTTTATAATGAATGTGCTGGGGACTGTGGTACAAGCCTATAATTACAGTTCTCTGGAAGGCTGAGGTAAAAGAATCACAAGTTCAAGTCCAGCCTAGGCAACTTAATGACTTACAGAGACTCTCAAAAAATATCAGTGGAGCCAGGGATTTAGCTCAGGGGCATAAGTGCCTGCCTGGCAAGAGCCAGGTCATGAGTTCAAACCCTGGTACAGGGGGAAAAAAAAAAAAAAAAAAAAAAAATATATATATATATATATATATATATATATATATATATATATATAAAATCAGTGGCAATAAGGGTGGGGTAAGGATTGTAGCTCAGTGCAAAGTCCAGGGATTCAATCCTTGTTACCACATTAAATAAATGAAAAAACAAATGAATATTATTTGTTCAATATAAGCTTTCATTTTCCCTGCTTCTTTGGAACACTGATTTAAAGCAATCTTAATTTGTGTTTCCTGAGGTTCAATCCCTAATAGCCTCTAAATAAAGTCACTTTTACATTTGGAGTTTCTGAGTTTGGATTGAGTAACAGTAGAAAAAGAGAATATCTGCTCTGTGAAGAAGGAAGAACACAAGAAAGGGATCTGAACAAACAGCTTCGATGTTTCTCCTAACTTATCATGAGAACATACCTCTTTGTTCACCTGCCATATTTCTCCATAAGTGCTCATTCCTCATCAAACCTACTATGAGAAATAGTCAGATTTCCTTGTTTTTTTGGGGTCTCCATTTTTTTGGGGGGGTTACCAGGATTGAACTCTCAACCTTGTGTTTTCCAGGCAGATGCTTACACTACTGAGCTACACGTCCGACCCTCGGTCTCTATTTCTTGTATGATTTTCTTTTGCTAATCTATCTTTTTATATACAGGCCTCAGTCATGAATCTAGACTGGATATAGAAATATCTACTTTTCCTTCTCTATAAGATTTAAGACTGTTTAAAACAAAGCTATCCTGGTATTTGTGAATGTGGTAAGGAAGACTTTATTCAAGATTATGGTAGTCGGGGTAATGCAATACCGCAAAGACATCTGAGGATTTATAAGCAAAAAACAGGATGAGGGGTTATTAGGTGAAAATTTCTAAAAGGAGAGATAAAAGGGAAATTCTTGCTAAGCTGATCTAATTAGAGTCTTGGTAAAGATAGGCCAAAAACTTATACTACAAAGGTGAGGGATGAGAAATTTGATCAAATGTCAATCAAGAGTGAGAGGAATACTTGCTAAACTGACTTAGAAGAATTTTTCCTAAAACTGGACTAGGAATGTCAAAGATAGGACAAGGCCAAGGTCCCAGAGTCTACCTTGAGACTGCAGCCAGCTCACAGAAGTGTGGGTCTCAGTCCTTCTCTGGTGTTGTGCTGGCCTTGGTGGACTGAAGACTCAGAGTATGACACAGCCTTCAGTATTGGTGGCCACAGGCATGGCACTGGAGCCTGGGGCTGGTCTCTCCATGCTGATTCTGACCTGAGCTGAGCAAAATCCCAGTGCTTGACTCTAGGCCAGTAACTGTATGAGGCATTTGTGCGTACTCCAGCCCCAGAGAAAGGCTTGCAGGAAAGCATGACCCTTATTAGGCTCTCCCCTAGTTTGTGTGGAAACAACATACTAGTTGCAGACTTCGAACAAACTTGGGCTAGGATTGCCCCTAGTGCTGAAGGGGTGACAACATACTAACAATGGACTCCAAGGCAAACCTGAGTTTAGGGTGCCATCTAGTGCTGAAGTAGTGGAAGTTATTACAGGCTCAGAGAACTAAGCAGAAAAGCATCTTGTGAAGGTCATGTGCTGCTTTGGGAAGCAAACACCCTTAAATTTTCCTTTCCCATGGAAATCACAGCAATAGTGCTGTACTCTGATGGCTAGCCTCTACCTTGTGACCTAGTGTGGTTCCAGTGAATTGGTACTAAAGCAGGCCCACTAAAGAATATATATCTATATCTAAATCTCTGTATCTATTTCTATATATAGTAGAATTTGGAGTCAGAATCATAAATGGAAGTGGAGCTTATTAGCTCTTGGACTGATAATTCAAGCAGCAGCTGAAAAGGATCTGGAAGCTAAACAAATGTGATTGCATGCAAAGACTGGGCCATGGAAAGCCCTAGCTTAGGTGTTAGACTGCATGGGCCCTGCTATGCTCCTCCAGCCAGAGCAATTGGTTGTCTTGTCCTCTGAGTTGGCTTCTCAAAGGGAACTAGAAGCCCAAACATATAACAGAGCTTGGCATCAGCCTATCCTTTGCTGTTCACTGAACTAATCTGTTCAAAGCAAACTCCTGCCAATAGAATGTCCTGTTCTGTGGAAGCCTGAATTTGGTTAATGGTCAGCTCCAGCCCCAAACCCCTCCAGGTGCCAGCCAAATGAACAGTACAAAAGGAAGGTGTAAATAACCTTCAGCCTTGCTTTCCTTGAGGAATGTACAGTCTAAAGTATGAAAAGTAGAGACTGGCAGAGGTAGTGAATAGCCACTCTTGCCTACATGTTTGACCACCTCAGAGGAGACAATTGTTTCATTTTCATTAATTTGCTGATTAGTTCATATACATATTAATTTTTTTAATGCTTTCTTGCATTTCTTACTACTTTTACTGTTTTCTTCTAATAGTTAAGTGAACATTTTTAAACTTGCATTGTATTTATTGATTACTGTTTAAAATTTTTGATTTTGGTTGTTTTTTGGGGGGGAGACAGAGAGACAGAAAGAGAGAGAGAGACACACAGACAGATAGAGAGACAGACAGACAGAGAGATTGATTCTAGGCCACAACTGAACTAGCAAGCCTTTACTTATTGTTTTATTTTGTTTTGAGACAGGGTCTCTTAGGATTGTCCATAATGACCTTGAACTCATGGTCTTCTTGCCTTTGCCTCCTAGGTGGCCTTCACTTTCCACCTTTCTTCTCATTTCTTATTTACTTTTTTGAATATTCTAAATTCTAAATTTAATTAGCTGGGTGTAGTAGTGCATTCCTATAATCCTAGCCGGAGGATTGCCATAAGTTTGAGATCAGCCTGGGCTATGTAGTGAATTCAAGGCCAGTCTGAATTACATAACAAGACTCTGGCTCAACAACAAAAAAAATGGTTTTCTTTCTTTTTCTTTGCTTTCCTTCTGCCATTTTCTTCTCTTAATTAAATACAATTTTGTCACTGTTTAAAATATATTATTTCTGCCCTTATCATTCCTATAGATGCTGTTAGGATGTCATAATTGGAACTTGGGTTTTACCCCCTTGCTGTATCTGGTTCAGTGCTATTTGTTGTTGTTACTGCTAATCATTATACTCTTACTACATGGTGCTAGAGATTAAGCATAACACTTTAAAGTACTTTGAATAAACATGCTGCTGCTGAGCTACCCTCTAAACACAAATAAAAAGCAGCACACCTTGGTTCCACATGCAACCCATTCCCATTCAAACTTCAGAAACACTTAACTCAGAGAACAGGGAAATAAAACCCCCAAACCAATGACCAGATTCAAAGTGGACACTAAGTTGGGGAGAAGGGGGCTGAAGATCTGATCATGGACATCAAGACCTATGGCAATAGAGAAAACAAAGGTTGTAGAAACTGCACATAGGAGAGGAGTCAGCAAATATTACTTCTACATCCTCTTAGAATGCACATTATTGACAAGATTAGAGTAATAATTGCAGAGGGTATGGCATATATACTATAGTAACTACAACTTCCAGGTCCAAGAGAAAGACCTCACTAATACCTATACAGAAAGCAGGACCCTCAGGTTCCAACAAAGTATGCACTGCATCAAAATATACTAATCACCATCAAAGAAACAAGAAGGGAAACTACTCTATGAAATCCACTTGGAAATACACTCAACAATTCACAATAATTGCATATCTCAGAGCACATAGTCAAAAACAAGCAGTTTCCTAAAACAGGCCTCACATAAAGGTAGAAGATATCTCCAACACTATGCAAATTGCAACATATAAACACAATAAAAGAGAAAATTATGACTCCAAAAGTTCATAATTCTATAGCAAATGACTCCAGAGAATTAAATCATATAAAATATCAGATAAAGAATTCAAAAGAATGGTTTCTAACAATACCAGTGATAACCAAGGCTGGTGGAACATGCCTATAATTCCAGCAATTGGGAGGCTGAAGCAGGATTGTCATGAGTTTAGTCTGGTGTACATAGTTCAAGGACAGCCTGGATTATATAAGAAGACCCTGCACAAACAAACAAACAAACAAACAAACAAAAAATACCAATGAATCCCAAGAGGCTATACAAAAACAAATCAATAGTTTAAGGAAAACAATACAGGCTATGAGAAATTCCAAGGATAGAGATTTTGAGAAAGAACCAAACAGAAGTTTATTTTATGATGCTACCACTTAGTGTTCAAGTTTGAAAAACAAAGCCAAGGAAGCATATATGGTTTGTTTATATCTCTCTTCCTAAACTTTTCGGAAAGAGGCTAATATTTTAAGCTTTGTAATAGGGCCAGGACCAAAGTGAAGTGCATGAGATACAGTTGTTCCATGTCAAGCCAGGCTATAGAGGAGAAAAAATATCTTTCCTTTTATTCTTTCTAGGTTCATGTTGAGGCCCTATAACAAAAGATAGATTAACAAGAGAAAAACGTTAAATTTATTTAATGTATGTTTACTTGATTAATAAGAGAAAAGCACTAAATATAGTCACAGGTAAAGCATCATAATAAAGACTCAAAGACAGTAATACTTGAGTTGTTTTATTATAACAGGTTTGATGAAGAGTGAACATTCATCGAGACATGCTAGGGCAAAGATGATGACCGACCTCATGACAATAAATTAGGGGAAATCTAGCAGTGTTTTTATTCAGATTCTTGGTGTCTGTCTTTGGAGTTAAGGAGGGCTGTTTCTTCTACATACAAAGCGCACTTCTTGTACAAGGTCTTATGATCTGCGAAGGGTCTGGAGATTGGAGTGGCTTTCCTGCTTCTGCCTTATTCTCAAATTCCTTTAGCTTAAAATATTCAGTATTCCAAGGTGCTAATTTTAGGTTAGCATGTTCTGAGCTCTATCTCTATCAAGGAAAATAATCAATAATACTGATCTTGTGTGTTTAACTGATTTTGTTTCCTTATCTTCTTTTGGTTTTAAAATATACAGATGGTCCCATGTGTGATGATTCACTTCTGATTTTTTACCACTTTATGATGTTGTGAATGCAACACCCATTTAGTAAAAACTGTATTTTCAATTTTGATCAATAGGTTATATGAGCTATCTAATACTTTATCATAAAATAGGCTTTGTGTTAAATGATTTTGTCCCATTGTAGGTTGTGCATGTGCTCTGTGCATGTTTAAGGAAGGCAGACTGGGTGAGCTATGATATTCAGTAGGTTAGGTGTATTAAATGCACTTTTGACTTACAATATTTTAAATTTATGATAGGTTTATAAAAGAGTTTCATTCTAGTGTTGGCCTTGTTTTGTAAACCATACTATCTCTGTGACTTTTCCATTGTAGAAAGGAAGCAGCCACAAACTGTGTAAATAATGTGGCAGTGTCTAATAAACATTCAATAATTAAAACTGAAGTTTGAACTTCATATTATTTTCATGTGTTGAAAATTATTCAACTTTTCATGTTTTTAACTATTAAAATGCAAAGCTTATTCTTAGCTCTGCAGAGATACAAAAATCAGACTTTGAGTAAACAGGCTGCAGTTTGATTCATGCCCTTCCTTCACTAATGTAAATAATCCGAAAGAATGTTATACAGCTAGCCTTTTTGTGCTTAAAGAAGCACAACCTTTGAAGTTATTATCACAAGGACAGGAAATTAGGAAAAATTGTAAAAAACACTGAAATTACAAAAACATTACTGGTTTTCTATGAAATGCTAGGTGTTGTTTAACCCACTGTTCCTTATTATGTTACTTTTGTTGCTTCTGAGCTATTTTACTACTTTATTTAGTTGAAGTAAACATCTAGTAATGCCAATTACTTTTGCTGGTGAAGATGCAATTGATTATTTCCCTATGGAGTCCGACTATTTTGCATCTATTAAATTCATTTCACACTCCTGACTGACTCTATTTCATCTTTGGAATTTCCTTTGATTAGCTACCCACCCTTTCTTCTATCAGTAATTGAATAAAAACATTCTTTACAGATCTTTTACTTTACAAAAGATAATTGTATCTTTTTGAAAAGGTAGTGCTTTCATAGTAGGTTAAAACATGATAAACTATTATAGAAGTCTATTTTCATACCTAGGGAAAGTGAGGATAGCTCTTTAATAATTCATTCAACATTTACTGAGAACCAGCCATTTGGCAGGGTGTTGGGGATACAACCATTTTAATAAGACTAGTTCTTTCCTCCCAGAGTGAACTTTCTGTCCCTTTCTATTGATGTATCTGTTTACTCAATCTTACTCAATATTTATATTTAACAAATATACTGTTAGTACTACATCTTAGTCACACTTGGGTTGAATAAACTTTTCCAGTCTGGTTTCAGAATTTACAGACCTGTTTAACAATGTTGCTGTGGGAAAACATGTTATATGTTCCAAGCAAATTCAGAGATTATATAAAAAACTTAGTAATATTTCCTCAGCGTTTTCAAATAGAAGCAAATTGCTCTCCTATTTCCTAATCACTACAAGTTTAGCAGCAACTTGCAAATGACTTTTTAATCACGTGGTATACTGATGTTCTCTAGAGGTACAGATTTGATATAAAACTTATGTATAATCATAGAAGATATTTAAGAGGTAGGCTTACAGCATCAGAATCAGAAGAACCCTAATGGCTTCTGCCAGATCAGAGACCAAAGAATCCAAACTGAGTATCTGCATGGTGGAGAGTCAGAGGTTCCAGCAGTTGAAGGTTAAATGCCTCAAAACTTGCTGCAGTCACCAGTGTGAGTCTGTTAGAAGACTTGATCTGTGTTAGAAGTCTGAAGTAACTGGAACCAATGTCCAAAGGCAGTGACGAGGAACAGCACTTTCCCAAAGAAAAGGGATGATTTCCTTCTTTTTCTTCTGTTCAGGTTATAAGCCTCAGTTCATGGCTTACCTGTCAACCACCCACAGACATACCCAGAGCTTTACTAATCCACTAGGAGGTTCTTACTCAAGTCAAGCTGACATATCACAATCAATTATCACATGCTGTTTCTGTACTGGAAACTGCTTATATGGGTATATGGATTACTCGTACTTTTTGAAAGATGCTATTGCTGAAAATGTTTACAATTTTCCTTCATTTGCCTTAAAATGTGAAAGTTCACTATTATGAAAATCTAGTAGGTTTTCATTTACTTTAGGAGGATTTAATTATAAAAAGGGTCAAAAGTCTTTCGGAAAGATTTTGGTTTCATTGTATAGATATGAGAACTGAACAAAAAATAATAGGCTTTATTTATTATTTATTTTTTGGTACTGGGGATCGAACTCACGACCTAGCACTTGCCAGGCAGACTCTTGTGCTGTTGAGCTAAATCCCCAGCTAACAGGCTTTAGATGATCTTCTTAACATCCACATTCAGTCTTCTGCCAAAGTAAAGATCATTCAAAAGCCTTGTAGCATTTTGAAGTAATATAAAGTATTATGTACAGAATACTAAATGAATTTCTCACTGAGAATGAATTCCTCCCAGTTTCTGTTCCTCTGCCTCATTTATCAGTGCAGATTGCTGTTAAGGATATATACTATATCAACATCCTATTTTCTGGAGTTTATACATAATTATGTATTAATTACACATTTAAAAACCTAGCATCATATGACATTTGCCTACAATTTTCTTTCACGCATAACTATTTTCTAGAAGTATCTGTAGTTAGAATGGAAGATTTGCTTCTTTTATTTTAAAGGTTGTTCAGTTTTTTTGTGGTTCGTGATTTATTCAATCATTTTCCAACTAATGTTCACTTATTGTTTCAATCTATTGCTACTGCAAAAGCAAAACATGAAAAATGTTTCAGTGGTATCATTGCATTTATATAATTTGTATATTCTGCTACTATCTCTGGATAGATTCTGGAGAAAAAGATAATGGCATTTTTAACTTTAATAGGTTTTATCCAGTTTGCTTTACGATAAGATCAAGGAAATTATTACTTATTAAGGTATAAGCATATCAGTTTCCACATGCTCAGCAACACTGAATTATATGAATTTTTAAAATTTGGCAATGTATTGGGTGAAAACAGAATTCCATTATTGTGGTAATGCGCTTTTTCCTCAATGCTATTGTTTGATTATGGTTTTTCTGTGTTCCCCAGAGATTCATATGCAAAGTAATTAGGTCATGTAGGCACTGTCTCTGAAGGGATTAAGGCTGGTCTCACAAAATGAGTTAGCTCTTAGGAGACGAGACTGTTATAGAGGTCACATCACATGCCTAGTTTTTTTTTTTCTTTTTTTTTGTTTAATGTGCTCATTTCCCTTTCTGATTTTCTCCTATGTTGTGACAAAGCTAAAGGAGCCCTTGTTGGAGGCTAAACCAATGGACACCACATCATGGTCTTTCACCTTGCAAACCTGTGAGCTAAAAGCCTCTTTATTTTATGTACTTCCTAGTCTCAGGTTTTTTGTTTTTTTCCTGGTATCAGAAAACCAACTAATACACTGACGTAGTGAAGGTTAACATATTTTTGTGTTTGCCAATGATTTTATGTTTTGCTTCAAATTCATATTTACTGTTATTAGACTTTATTAATTTGTGTGTGTGTGTGTATGTGTGGTATCGGGGATTGAACTCACAACTTCACGTTTGCCAGGCAGGTGCTTATGCTGCTGAACTAAATCCCCAGCCCGATTTTATTAATTTCTTGAAATCTTTTAAATATGAATGCTGTTAACTCATTATATTTATGCCATCTGCTTTTTTGTCAGTCTTTAAAATGTGTTCATATGCCACTAACTATATGAAAATATACATTTCGCTGGGCGCAGTGGCCCACGCCTGCAATCCCAGCACTCAAGAGGCTGAGGCAGGAGGCTTGCTGCGAGTTCGGGCCAGCCTGGGCTACAAAGTGAGTTCAAGTCCAGCCTGAATTGCATAGTGAAACCCTGCCTCAAAAAAAGACAAATACACATACGTTTCTATGTGATTACAACTGTGACTTTCATCAGGAGAGACTTGGTTTACTTGGATTGCTTAGAAGACTATATTTTTTAGTTTTTCTTTTAACAATAATTATGATTAGTGTTTGAAAAAGGATAAAAACTCCTTCAGCTATAAATCAAAATGAGAAATCTTATTTTTAAGTGAAAAACTATTTAAAACTAAAACCAATTTAACTAACAAATACGAGCATAAAAACCTAAATAATTAAAAGACTAGAGTTTCACAATAATGTAAAACAATATGATCACCTAAGTGCCAATCCCCCAATACCATTGTATCCAATTTCCACAGTTGGTTTTCAAAATAAAGAAAACAAAATGTAAGATAAAGATGTCTTAAACACCCCAAATCATATTCAATTTAGGAAGCACCAGTTATTATTATTGTTGGTTGGGATTAAACCCAGGACCTTGCTAGGCAAGCATTCCACCATGGAGCTATCACCTCAGTCTGGAACTATTTTAAAAATTTCAGGCACATTATGATTTTGGTGCTTCATTGCTATTACTTGATATTGTTTTGGTAATTTTGTACAAATAAAATACATACATAAAATTTATTTATATTGGAAAAGAATTAGATAATCATTTAATGGAAGACTAGATGATTTGCTATCTAAATAAATTTTCATTCAAAATAAGAGCGAAGCCTGGCATGGTGGTGCATGCCTATAATCCCAGTACTCCAGAGGCTGAGGTAGGAGGATTGCTGCAAGTTCAGGTCCAGCCTGGGTGACAAAGTGAGTTCAAGGCCAGCCTGAATTGCATAGTGTGAAACCCTGTCTCAAAAAGACAAAAACAAAACAAAACAAAAAACTCAAAAAACAAATTCATTCAACTGGCTTGTGGTAAAGTACTCATACAATAATAATTACATTTATACATATTTGGAATTACTAACTCAAAGACATAATAGAAAAAAAGTCAATTACAGTAACATAAACACTAAATTAGGTATAAAGAATGAAAAATGTCTTGGAAAGTATATTACTAAGGGACATACGAAAGTGAATTTGAGTAAATGTAGAAACATATTATCACGTTCCCAAAGAAACAATCCTATTTGAAATATGCTTATTTCTACAAATTAATTTATAAATACAATTTTAAACTACTCCAAGTCCAAATAAGACACTGAAAAAATAATCATTTTGAGAGTTTAAATTAATGAAGTGAATTCTGAATACTTGAAGAAAATAAATAATACAGATAATTATAATTAATAGAATAATATAGCATTAACATAGGGCAAAATAGATACTTCCATAAATTTAAATTTGGTATATAATAAAGGTCATTTTTCAAACCAAAGTATTAAACTAAATTTTAAAAAATTATCCAATAAATGTAACATGTGCTTACAAATTCTTTAGTTCAGAAACAATCATTTCCTCTGCAAGGTTTTTTTTTTTTTTTTTTTTGGTCTTTTTGAGACAGTCTTGCTATGCAGTTCAAGCTTGCCTTGAACTCACTTTGTAGCCCAGGTTGGTCTTGAACTTGCAAAGATCCTCCTACCTCAACCTCCCTAGTGCTGGGGATTACAGGCATGTGCCACCATGACAGCCCCCTGCAAGTTTTTTCAAATATCACCTGAAATTAAGTTCTAAAAATTTTTTTTGTTTTAAATATTTCAGTATGTATCTCCTAATAAGATATTGTTCTGCATAAACATAACATCTATTTAATGTTCCAAAATTCACCCTAATTATGTAACATCAGTCCATATTCAACCATTTAGTCCACATGGAAATATTCCCAATTGTAAAAACACTATTTTATTAGTTGTTTTCTTGAATTATTTCAGACCAGAGTACATTTCAAGCTCATTCATTTTCTTTGGCTGTTTAATTTCTGCAGTTTCTTTAGATATTGTTCAAACACCCTACTACTTTACTTTTCCCATGACAATGAGAGTTTGAAAAGTCTAGGTTAAATATCTTATAAACTACTGTCGTATGTTATATATCTTTATTAGGGTCAGTAAGGTATAATTTATATAATTCAAAATCCATGAGTCTTAACACATACATTCAATGAAGATTAAAAAAGAAATGGTTTTTTGGACTGAGGCTGGGTCCTGGAGTCTTCTGCACACTAGGAAAGTATTGTCACTGAACTAGCTAGCTTGAAATAACAACAACAAAAAAATCTCTTATACACTCAGAAAGTATGCTGTGTCTTACTTTTCCCTAGTTGGTCAGATAAAGTACTTGACACTCAAAGTTAATGAAGGAAGTTTTATTTAGTGCAGTTTGTGGAAATTTCAGTCCATAATTGGCTGGCTCTAAGGTGGGGTGGATTGGCAGAGAGGCAATGTAGAGGAGAACCAGTTCATGGCAAGCAGAAGACATTAACAAGAGACCTTACCAGTGTCTTCCTGCCCTTTTATCTTATCCAGGCTACTTAGGGAAGGTAGCACTGACATCCTAAATCCTAGTGCCCTTGAGAGTAGCACTGTACCATGAATCACTTCCAATGTCACACACTCTAGATCAAGCCACCTCTGAAAAATCAACTATGACCACATGACAGAAATATAAAGACAAGAAAGGAGACATTTCAGGGGTGACAGAAGGCTGGTTGTTTAAAAAAAAAATAGATGAAACAGGATGGAATACGCAATACAACTTAAAGTAGCTTTTAGGTTAATTTCCCTAGAATTCAATTCTTTTAGAAACAACAAATTTTCTTTTGCATACTTTATAAATTCTTGTTCCTTTTCAATGATTAAGTATCCCACAAATTTTTTTCAGTGAAGGTTTCCAACATACTTTAGTCTCTTTATAACTTCAAAGTAAGTTTTTTTCCTCCTTTTTTATTTATAAGAATGTGCAGTGTTGGTGATAGGAAGAATATTATTGATCTTTTTACAGCTGACATGGGATACGATGATGTTATTTTAGAAATAATGTTCCTTTAGATCCATAGACCATGAAAACAGGAGTTGCCCCTCTATCTACAGTCTTGTTACCAGTTAGTAAGTCAACAGTGGACACCTTTGATTTGCAGTGCAGTAAGATGCATGATTAGAATTCATTAATGGAGGAAGGAAGCTAAGCCCCCATCTGTGAGCCCATTGGAGTCCAGATTGGGGAGAACAAGGAAGGAAGCTAAGCCTGCCTGCGGGCTAACCACTGCAGGGGTTGGGGAGAGAAGAACAGACCCCCTCCCTCCTCTTTCCACTTTAAGCAACTAGCTGATTTGGAGGAAATTTATTATTTGTCTTTGCAAGCCTAAAGCTGAGCAACTATTTAGAGAACAACAATATGCAATATATTAACTATTGTAGGTTTCCTACTGTCTTATCACTGTTTTGATTTGTTTTATTGCTGTTTTATTCACTTTAAAATTAAATTTAAAAAATAAAATTCATTAATATTAGTCAGGTGTGGTGGTTCACTCTTGTAAACCCCAGCACTTGTGAGGCTGAGACAGGAGGATCCTTGTGAGTTCAAGGCCAACCTGGGCTGGTAAGTTCAAGGCCAGCCTGAACTGCATAGCAAGACTCTGTCTCAAAAACAAACAAACAAAAAACCACAAAACAAAACAAAAACACAACAAAAAATTCATTAATGTTAAGTAATGCCAATTTTAAAAAGTGTTGGCTGAGGATATAGCTCATTGGCACAGTGCCTACCTGCAAGCACAAGGTTGTGAGTTGGATCCGTGGCACCAAAGAGTGGGGGCAATACACTCAGGACCCCTTCTGTCTCTCAGACAGAAGCTTTTTCTCAATAAATGTATTCTGCTTAAAAACAAAATGTTGAAGATGTTAGGAGGAAATATATTGAGTTCAGAGAAAATTATTGACAAAAGAACTGGAAGAAATCCTGACTCCCCATATTCTTCTTTAATGCACACACACACTTCCAAACAAGATTGAAATGAAGATATAAGGTAGCTGTGAAAGGAAAAGAAGTCACAAGAAACAATGTACTAGCCACAACAATGATTTTCATCCTTTTAAAATCAGTTCTCCAGAAGAGAAGAAAAGACCTTACCATTCCTATCTTACTCATTGTCAATTTTCAGCTGGGGATAGGAGAGGCAATTCAGCAACACATATTGCTGAACAAATTTAAGGGGACTGTGTTTCCATCTACTTTAACAATTGAATTATATACAATTATGCTTTAAAACCCCATGTCTTAATGTATAGTTCTTGGGTAACAATGGATGCCAAGTGAGCTTGATCTGTTTGTATGTAACATACTGTTAAGGGTGATTGAACAACACAAAACAAACTAAAAATGACAAACAACCAATAATATATCATTGAAAAGAAGGCAGAACAGAACTGAGAACCAAGGCTACTCAACACTAGTGATATCACGATAAAGTGTCTTTCCAGACAGCTAAGGGAATTTATAGTTTACAGAGAATAGATTTTCAAGTCACTTTTTGCATTGCTTTTACACTTACGTGTGACTCCAGGTTTCTATTTTTGTGAGGAAGAACAGTTCTCTTTATCCTTTGTACATCTAAGGAAACAACCATTCTCTAAGTATTAATAAAGATGAAAGACACATCACTTGGTAAATAAGGAAAAAGTTCTGTAATCCAGTAATAACTCCAGCACTGTTAATCTACAGGATCAGAGCTGAGTCACAGGCAGTGACGAGATGACCTTAACATTACCTACCCTGCCACCCTTCTTTTGTTCCCCACTTGCTCCAGGAGTGATTATACATACACTGTAACTTAAATGAGTCTTTCAGTACTTCCAATTTATGGCTCCTGGTTAGAATTCCTTTATTTTCAGACACAGGAATGATTTAGGAAGCAGCAATTTGTTATGCACCAGACTTGGGCAGAGTAAGCAAGTTTGGTGCACAGACATCTGTTAATTATAACCACAAGTTGTGAAAGTGCCTCGCCATTTTGTAATCACTAAAAAAAGTTTTAATATCTTGTCCTGGTTTATTAAGTATGTAACCATTTTAAAATAATGTAAGAAACTCAGATGTTATTATACTTAGGAGGAAAAACTGAAATTGGTTAGACCTATATACATCAATTTTGTTTTCCTCTAGATACTATTGAAAATGAGACAACAAAATCATAAGATATAGCTGGGCATAGAACTGAGGAAATAAGAAACTGCAAAACATTTTTGTGCTGCATCAATTTCATTTAAAGAAGAAAAAAAGGAAGAAAGTTAAATGAGTCTTGTGTAATAAACTACACCTCTGCCTTAATTATCCCATTAATTTATATAAAAGTGAGGAAACAAACCATCTATATTAAGTTCTGATTAGCTGTTTCCTTTTATAAGCTTGAGTTAATCTTTGGAGTGTTATGGATAATTATTTGCTCCTATTAGAATTACATCAAATCTTGATTTTTATAGGGCTGTTTGAATACATTTTCTATTCCTGTGAAAACAAATTATAGAAAAATAAACCCTATTTATTCTCTCATAATTCTATAACTCTGAAGCCCTATTATGTGCTCAGCTAGCTTCTCTATCCAAGTTCTCACAAGACTGAAATCACAGTATCCCTTCTGTAGTGCTGGCCTTCTCCTAAGCTCATGTGTTTGTTGGTAGAATTAAGAATTACAGTATGTACAACAGTGGGTCTGTTTTCTTGCTGTTAGGTTGGGGTTATTCTTGGTTCCTACAGCCTACTTGCATTTTCCTCCCCACATAGTCCTCCCCACATGAGACTTTGCTTCCTCAAGGTCAACATGAATCTCTGTTACTGCTTTTAATTTCTCTAGCTTCTCCTTGACTGTGACTTCTATATTTTCTTTTAGAGCTTACTCCATTATGGCAAGCCCACCCTGGATAATCTGCCTTTAAAATTCAATTGATTAACACTGGTACTGATAATTCAGGAGTAAACAGAGTTGGGCTTAATTCTGACGGAGGTGCTAGTCTGCAGTTGTGGTGTGTCTGTATTAGCTGACTGCTGTGAACGAAATCTACTGGTTGGTATGAGAAATGAGACAAATGCAAACTTCCAAGTGAATATATTCTGTTAGCTAAGAAGAAAATATTTTTCTTTTAAATTGTTCCACATTGTAAATTTATGTATTATCTTGTAGTGCAAGTCTCATTATGTCATAGGAAAAGTCTACTTCAAGTTGGACTATTAATCAAATATGTATGTGGTTTATATTATGGAATCCACTATTTTTCACAATAAGTGAAAATAAGGCATATGAGCACAGAAATAGCCATACAGGTTCCTTACTTCCTTTGTACATCATTCCCTCTTCTCTATCCATTTATAAATAATTCACTAAATCGTGAAGAGCCCACATTCCAGAATGTTATTTGGTCCCATCCCTGCTCATTATCCTCAGTATGCCACAATTTACGCTTCTAAGGCCTCTTCATTGATTCTTTTCTAGTCTTCCTGCTATGAACCTATTCCTGATTTCATCTTTACGGCTGCCAGATTATTTTCCTGAAAACTGAAAAAAGTCCCTATCTTTACCGAGTTCACAGTCTAGTAGAAAGAACAAAACACACACACACACACACACACACACACACACACATCAAATTAACATGTAATAATGAACTATAATGAAAATAAAAACAGGTAAGAGGGAACAGTGAATTCAGTATGTTCCTAAACCTCAAGGAATTTGTAATTTTTCTGAGGTGTGCTAGGGTGATGGTGAATAATGTGTATCAGAATAGTTCAGGAACTGGGAGTAAGAAAAACCACATCAAAATTGTCAGTCATTTACCTCACTTGACTCTGAAAATTAGTTCCAGATTAATTGTATGTGTAGTTCTGATGAGTCTGCATGGAAAGGCAGTCTGTACAAGAATAATATACAAACCCTGTGAAAATCAAGTAGATTCCAGGACTCCAACTTTAAGGTGAATGATTCAGCACACATTTCTGAGATTCATTCATGTTATTTTTTTCTTTAAGTAGTATTTCACCAGATGAATATACTAATTTTTCTTTTACCTGCTCTCCCACTGATGGACACCTAGGCTGTCTGCAATTTTTTGGTGACTATACATAAAGTTGCTATAAGCATTTCTGTACAAGTATTTTTGAGGATATATGCTTTTATTTCTCTTGGATATATACCAGATGTGGGATTGCTAGGTGACAGGGCAGATACATGTTTGACTTATTTGAAGCTGAGAAGCACATAATTTTGGCATCAAGTAATAAATAGTTTAGAACTGATCAAAGTAGAGTCTAGAAGAGATGACCAAGTATCTGTTATAAGGTCTTAAACAAACTCTACCACTCACCAATGGAAATCTGGGGCTTTATAAGAACTCTTTACACACAGTCAGAGGGAGGAAAGCTGTGGAGATACCTATAGGTAAATGTACTTTGGCAACACATTTGATAGTGTATATGTGTGAAATACTTCGACAATTTTTTTGCCTCTAAATTTCTTGGAATTCTATTTCATTATGATTAAGCTCAGAAAGGGGGAATTCCTGAATAGGACAGACTTAAGATCAGATAAAGGCCATTATAGGAAAGGTTTGTCGGAATCTTTGGGTGAAGGCTGTTTGAGGCTGGCCATGGAGGTAGGAAAACTGTCTCGCTGATTAAGTGGTCTCTAAGCTGATGGTCCTTGAATATTTCACAACATCAGCTCTCTCAGGTTATTCTTAGCATTTAAACACACCTGCCATCCTTCAGCATGTAACTAGACTCCATTTGATGGCAGGTGGAGAATACAAGAAAGGAACAGGAACTGTTTCACTTTCCCACCAGAAACATCCAGGTAACCATCTCCATCCTTTATCCTTTCCTGTTTCCCTCCAAGAACAATGAAGAAGACATCCCAACTAAAGCAATCTATTTCATCTTTTCTTCCCCTTGTGCTACCTGCATCACGGTTTGCTATGATTTGATAAGCCTCTCCAAAATTCATGTTGAAATTTGTCATTTTAACATTATTAAGTGCTGGCACCTTTAAGAAAGGCAAGCAAGGACTTGAACACTCTACCTTCATGGATGAATACCACTACCTTGGGAGTGAGTTCTTGATTTAAAAAAAAAAAGATGAAAACCTATTTTCTTTTTTTGGATCTCTTGAATGCTAATTCTTCCTATGCGGTTATAAATATACTCAGACTGCCCAGCCCCCAAAACTGTGGGCCAAATAAACTCGCTTATAATTTATCCAGTTTGTGGTATTGTTATAGCAGAAGAGAGATTAAGACAGCGACACATTCTTGTCAATATCCCAGTCTCCCCTCATAGGTACATTCTGAAAGCTAATTTCTCCACACCAGACGGGCCCTGGTTCCTGCCCCTATCTCTATAGCTTCATTGGAGGAAAAACCATCACGGCTATCTTCTCCTCTTTTGGGCCATCAAGGCTTTTCACACAGGAACTGCGCCAAGTCTGGGGGAAAGGACGGACAGAATTCTCAGGTGCAGAGGGCAGTCATCGAAAGCTTGTAGCCTGTGCCTCACTGGGTTGAGAAACCGTCTCCGTACCGCATATAAATATTTTCCTACATGTTCATTTTCAAATAAAGTTGTGCAAAGGCCACAGTATGCAACAAGTGGGGTACACAGAGGCACTGCACCAACTGGGCTCTTTAGTGATGACAGACGGACAGGAGCTGTCACGCAAAGGTAGAGCATCTACCGTTCCCCTCAGGGCACACGAGGCCCTTCCGGCAGAACCTAGTTTGCGTTCCGAGTCTGTGCCGAGTTGAGGGGACGGTGAGGGGAAGAGCCGAGCGGCTCCTGGCCAATGGCAGGGGTTGAACTTACACCTCAGGACGTCAGCGCGGCTGTGGAAACGGATGTCACACAGCTGGCTCGGAAGTGTCTCCTCCCGCTTCAGGAGCTGGGCGCGCACAGCGGCCTAAGAAACCTCGGGCCACGCGAAGGAGGGGCGCGCATCGCGCCAGTGAGTTCCGCACCCTTGCGGGCCACCGCCCAGCCAACGCCAGCCCGGGCTCAGTCCCGGGAGCAGCCGCTGTCCGCGTCCACGCCCAGAACGCGCTGCCGCGGCCAGCTCCGCCCCCTCCGGGATGGGCCGCGCGCTCCTGCGGCTCCGAGCCGTGTCGCGGGCGCGCGCGCCGGCGACGGAGCCGCAGTTAAAATGGTCCGAGCAGGACCCGGCGTTGCCCCCGCCGCGACGCTGACTGACTGAGGCGGCGAGCCGGGTCCGGACTGGTCGCCTAGCCGGCAGACTCGCTCGCTTTTTCCCTCGGTTCCCCAAAGCTCGGCCCACCGTTCTCCCGGCTTCCCGGGGCAAAGCATGTAGCCCCCGTCGGGTGCCGGCCGCCCACCCCCATCGTCGCGTGTGCGCAGGGCAGGGCGGGCGACCCCGCTGCGGGCCCAAGGCCCAGCCGCGAGCGGCCGCCCGCGCCTCCCTCCTCCCCGTCCCGTCCCCCTCCGCGGGGCCTTCTATATGGGCCACCTTCTCTCGAAGGAGCCGCGTAACCGCCCGAGCCAGAAGAGGCCTCGCTGTTGCAGCTGGTGTCGCCGCCGGCGCCCTCTCCTCAGGCTGCCCCGCCGGACGCCGGCCAAAGCGCCTCCCCAACCGGCGGCGCCCCGGAGCCGGGACTGCTTCTTCCGCGGGCCTTGCATGCTCTGCTTCATCGTGCACAGCCCCGGCGCGCCCGCCCCCGCCGGCCCAGAGGAGGAGCCGCCGCTCTCGCCGCCGCCGCGGGACGGGGCCTACGCCGCCGCCTCTCAGCACCTGGCGAGACGCTACGCGGCCCTGGCCGCCGAGGACTGCGCCGCCGCCGCCCGCCGCTTTCTGCTGTCCTCGGCCGCCGCTGCCGCCGCCGCCGCCGCCTCCGCTTCGTCGCCCGCCTCCTGCTGCAGAGAGCTGGGGCTGGCCGCGGCCGCCGCCTGGGAGCAGCAGGGCCGGAGCCTCTTCCTGGCCAGCGTGGGGCCCGTGCGCTTCCTGGGGCCGCCCGCCGCCGTGCAGCTCTTCCGGGGGCCGCCGCCGCCGCCTGCCGAGCCCCCCGCGGGCCCTGAGATGGTGTGCAAGCGGAAGGGGGCCGGGGTGCCCGCCTGCACCCCTTGTAAGCAGCCCCGCTGTGGCGGAGGGGGCTGCGGCGGCGGGGGTGGTGGCGGGGGCGGACCTGCGGGGGGAGGTGCCTCTCCACCGCGGCCCCCCGACGCCGGC
This sequence comes from Hydrochoerus hydrochaeris, assembly GCA_004027455.1. Taxonomy (NCBI): domain Eukaryota; kingdom Metazoa; phylum Chordata; class Mammalia; order Rodentia; family Hydrochaeridae; genus Hydrochoerus; species Hydrochoerus hydrochaeris. The sequence goes on along the minus strand of PVLA01001427.1, from coordinate 22,932 downwards.
TGCTGCCAGGCTCCGGAGCAGCCAGCGCCGCAGCCACTTTGCTCCCCGCCCTCGTCCCCCCCTTCCGAAAGCGCCCCCATCGAGGCCGGCGGGGACGCGGTCCGAGCCGGGGGCACCGCCCCCTCTTCCGCTCAGCAGCAGCTTGAATGCGGCGACGCGAACGGTCAGGAGCCCCCTGAAAATCCCTGCGACTGTCACAGGGAGCCGCCCCCCGAAACCCCAGACATCAACCAGCTGCCGCCGTCCATCCTGCTTAAGGTGGGTCTGGGCGAGAGGCGCAGGGAGGCTCCCTTTTCCCTAACTCAGGCCCCCGCCTCCGAGGTTTTATCTCTCCTCCCCTTCTGCGTAGGGGAGGGGTCCTTGACAGCTGGGGGACGTCCGAAGGGGAGACTGCCACGCCGGGAGTGCTTGTGGTCGTGACCTGGTTAGAAGTAGAAAAATTTGGGAGTCTACCTAATGCTTTTTTCATAGCCTAAATCTATTATATACAATTCAGGATTCATGTGTCATTAGATTCCCACTCCACTGGTTTATAAACTATTTGTAGGTTTTTATATACCTACATGTGTGAAGTACAGATACATACATTTATGTACGGAGGGAGGGGGTAACTTGTGCATTGGATATGTAGTGCTTACTCAGTATTTGAAAGTCTTTGAACAGTACTTTTAGGTCGGATAGCTGTTGGTTGATAGCAATTAACTTTCACTGAGTGTTTACAATCATCAGTCACTATGCCAGAGTTTTATATCATACATTATTTATTCCTCCAGTTCGTGCTTCGAGATAGTGTTCTTTATAGGAGGAAAGAACTAATTTTTCAGTGTTTTGGGACAGAAAACTTTTAGTAGTTTTCTGAAACGGTTTTTATTCCTGTGGAATTAACAGTCAGAGGTGCTTGAAGCTGTTGAATGATTTGTTCAAGGTCATGCACATTAAGGGCAAATCTGGGTTTTAAAGTAGGCCATTTAAACCAGCTTACCTTAAAAAACCTCATTTGTGTATGTATTTTGTATTGCCTTCGTACATTTTTACCCTTACATAAAAACTTGCAGATTTCCAGGACAGCTGTATTTCTTGTGGAGAGAGGTGATGAAGAAGAGTATCCTGTAGGAACTTTGTCACTTTAGAGAGATCATTAATTTTACAGTTTTGTCAATGCTAGTGACAATTTTAGGTATGTGGTAGTTAGTAGTATTTTTTTTTCAATGTTGTTTGATGGTCTTTAAGTGACCACCCTCATCTCTAACTGGAGTTTCATATATAAACTTATTTACATTGATATTTAAGATTAGTCAGAAATAAACATAAGAATTCAGATACTTTTGTTATTAAAGTAACTGCCATGAATTACAGTTGTCTTTGATACCAGTATACTTTTTTAATTAGATTTTTTGCACTGTTATAATTGTGTGTGTTTGAATCTATTTTAATGTCCTTCTGAATAATACAGTGAAAGAGTGGAAAGGCTTATATTTCCCCTCTCAAAATGTAATGCTTTAAGCATTATGGAGGTACTTCTGTCGAAAGAGTAATTGTTTACTCTGTGCATAAAGTGCATTTTAGAGCAGAGGAAACTTTAAGTTCTCTAAACCACTGGATGACATGGGCAAATAAAATATCAGCAGATACTTGCTTTAGAGTTTTCATTGCTGTTTTCTTTGGCAGGTAAGACTGTTTAAAAACAAACCAAACAAAAACTAGATACTTCTTTCAGCCTAAGCCACTACCTAAGTAGGGAACATTTTAATATCAAAAAAGGCCGAAAGGACATAATTTAATAATAAAGAGTAACTGTAGAGTAAATTTATCCTATTTATTACATTGTTCTTCTTTGCACTTTTGTTGTGGATTGTTGCAAATTTGGTCTATAGGACATTAGGAATTACCCATGGACTTGCACTATTATGTTAGATTATTAGGCATGTTATATAGATTTCCATTCCACATACCTATTAGAAACTTGAATAAACGTTCTCTAAATCTCATGATGCTAATGGTATTCAATATGAAGTGAATTAAATTGTCTGGGATGAGTTGTCAAGTATCTGCCAACCCAAGTAGAACTTTCGGGGGGCAGAAGAGCTGTGTATAGAGATTTTATTCATTGTTATATGGTATTCAGTAAATATTAATGAATGAATAAATAAATCAGGAGTTTAGAATCTGGGTAAGACTGGGTGACTGCTACATCACTAAGAGAAGGTTTTGAGAAATGTTAGTGTTATTGAGCCATATGATGGTGAAAGACTTCTTACTGCTTTTGGTAAGGATTGGAGATGTTTGGCTTGGAAAAGACAAGACTTAGGGAGTTGTGACAAGTTTTTCCCAGTATTAGCAGGGTTGTTGCGTAGAGAGATACTGATCCCTCACCTACATTGGAAAATATTCTTAGAAAGCATACCTCACTACCCTTGATAATGGTTCAGTAGCCTTCACCATGGTACTGCTGCTGCTTATGAATTAGCAAATTGATATTGCTATTATAAAAATGAGGAAGCAGAAGAATTTGGGAGAGAAATATGAGGAAATGTGCGTGAAAAGGAGATTTGGAGAAAAGCAGCTATCTACTTAATTTTTCCCAGGTATGACAAAAAAGAAAAACTAAATTCTGTTGACTTGATAGACCAATTTTGAGTCAATATCAGGTTTTTTTCTCTTCTTATATAAACAATAAAATTTCTTACTTTAAAACATCCAAATAATGAAGGTAAAGTCAAAGTTTGTCTTGCTTTACCCTTACCCTCCCGGTGATTTCTATCCAGAGGTAACCACTATTAATAATTTAGATTGTTTTTATAGATCTGTGCTGTCCACTGTGTTAGGCAGTATATTTAAATTTAAAGTAAAATTAAGTAAAATTTAAAATTCAGTTTTTCAGTTTTAATGCATTTCAAAAGTATAGTCACATGTGGTTCGTGGCTACTGTCCTGGACTGTACAGATACAGAACATTTCTGTCACTGAAGAAAGTGCTATATAAAATCCTCATAGTTTTTTTTCATAAATAGCATTAAAATGTACATGTGTTATAACTTTTTTGTTAACAATATCGTTTGATGGTCTTTAAGGGAACATAGAGTTTTTTCATTCTTTGTAACTGCTGCTTAGTAACCTATGGTATCATACTATAATACATTTTTCTACTAAAGGATGTTTCTTGCTTTTTGTTATTAAGAGCAATGCTCTCTCTCTCTCTCTCTCTCTCTCTATATATATATATATGTATAAAACTGCTTACAGTTGTCTTTTATGCACATGTGGTTATATTTTTCTAGAATATATTTCAAGAAGTGGAACTTTAGTGTCAGAGTGTGTATGTTTGGAATTTTAGAAAATTTTTTCTAATACTTAGAGCTGTCTAAAAATGAAATTAGTTCTTAAAATATAAAGTAGGACTTACTAAAAATAATTATGTTAATTTCAGAACAGGAAGGGATTTTTGAGACCATGTGGTCATTATTTCTCTTTTTTAATGCATGTACAGATATGCATGGTTAAGTAAATTTGCTTACTCTGAGGCATAATGGTGAATGGCACCCTTTAGGCTGGATCCCAGCTCAATGATTCCAAGTTTAGAGATCTTTTCAAAATATTGTTTGAGAGTGCCTGTATAATCTCTTAGAGATTTTATGAAAGGGATTCCTGAATTGTGTGTGGCTTAAGCCACATAACTTCTAAACCACTGATATGCAATTAACTTTATAATTGGACCTATAGAGTTGAGTGTGGCCTTTAAATATAGAAATCTTAGATGCAGAGAATGGCTCTTCAAAGGTCAACTGTGGGGGTAGCATTTTTCTTCAGTGTTTAAACCTGTTAGTCTTTGGTTACTAGATTATTTTGAATCAAATTAGGTAGCTTTTGTCTTTGCTACTTGTTGCTTTTGTAACTTGAGCAACTCTACCTACTGAAATTACAATTAGATTTTCATATGGCAGAACTACAATGCAACAATTTTTTTTTTTTTTTTACCTAGTTCCTATTTGAGTAATTTGGTATGTTGAGACCTACATTTAAATATTAGAGATTTTTTTGTGTGTTTTATGTTTAAATTATCTCGCTCTGTCAGCAGACCTGTTTCTTTCCAAAGTAAGCTTGGAGTGGGGGAGATGTAAAATCTATCACTATCATTAGAAAACTATTTCACAAACATTTGCTTCTGATATTTTAAGTAGATATTGAATACTTATTTTTATAGGTTTGTAACTAACAGTTGATTCAGTGGTCGAGGCAATTTTATGAGAGAGTTGTGCTTTAAAGGAAAATTTAAGTACCTGATCAATTTTTTTTTCTAGATATGAAAATAGGAACAAATGTATGTGGAGATGAAAATCAAAGGAGAAACATAATACCATTTTTTTAAAGTATAGATTTCTAGTGAGTGGGAGGAAAAATTAGGTTAATATGTACTGTTTCATGAATGCTTGATTTAAGGTTCTATTTACCAAATTACCCTTGAAGAGATTAGAAATGGTTTTAGTTAATACTGAAATGAACTTTAGGAAGTCAGATTTATAGTCTTTTTTTCCCAGAGGATACAAAGTGGTCTTGATTAGTCTATGAGAAAATGAGATTTGTTTACTTCTCATTTTTTTTCACTTTTTTATTGGTCACATAGATTGATGGATTTTGTTTTAGTAGATTTGTAGGTGTACATACTTGGATTATTTTCACCTCCCACTCCATTTGTCCTGCCTTCCCCCTAGTTTTATAGTTATGGGGGGAGTTTCAGTACATATCTTTAGTTCACATTGATCCTACTTATTACCTGTCCTTACACCCCTCCTTCCCTTTTATTCCCTTTCTTTTGTCCAGTAATAGCCTCCCTTCCACTTTTTTTGTCATATGTTTTAATTTCTACATTTTAGAGAGAACATACAATATTTGTCTGAGTCTGGCTTGTTTCACTCAACATGATAGTTTTGAGACTCATTCATTTTCCTACAAATGATAAAATTTTGTTCTTATGGGTGCATAGTATTCTATTTGTGTGTGTGTGTATGTGTATGCTTTGTCCATTTATGTGTTGGTTCTAAAAAACAGCTTAACCTTTGATCATATATTTTATTTTATGCTTATCCACTTGCTGAATTCCTTTTCTCTTGAATGAATGAAATTATTCTAGATCTGTGTGAATTTAGTAAATGATGTGTATATTGTGATACTCATCTTTTACAAAGGAGAAAATGTTTACAGAAGACACTCAAAGAAATGACTAGCCAAACAAGGTGCTGCTCAGACACAAGGACCATGCTTTGCATACTATTTACTAAGGGATAAATTCGTCTTTGAAGGCTTGTCTTTTAAACAAATAATCTGGTCTCACAAAGGCTTTATTTTCTCATATAAAATGAGAATGAGCAGAATTTAGAGCTATGAAGAATTTAGCTTATCCTTTCCACAGAAAGCAAGTATAAAGTGGCAAAATTGCCTGAAAGTATTAAGGTTCTAAAAGTTAACCAAAGGTAGACAAAAAATTGGAAAGCATTTATTCTTAGGAAAACTTTCAGAGCTTCAGGTAAGAATATTGTAGTGAAAGTTCATGACATTTTTGCATGGGGCCTTTACTGTGACCTCCTGTGCCAGCACTTGTGGCAAGAACTATAGTTGGAAAGCCAGCAGCTTTGCTGCCAGAGGACTAACTCATTTTATGACAGTGAATACAAAATCTGTATATGTCTACTAAAAGTAGTGATGAATGTAGGAAATATACAAATTTAAACCATGTATTTGCTATTCTTAGATTGTGGTGATAGTGGAAGACTAGCCATAAATCAACTAGGCAGACTGGAAATGAGAGAACCATAAGGGATAATCTCTCTACTCATTCTGGTATATTGTAAAAACTATGCATCTGTATATATGAGCATGGGTGGTAGTTGGGGGTGCTAAGAGTGTCTAGCAGAAAGCAAGTGTCATTGTCAAGGCAGATTTAAAAATTGGCTAGATCAGCAAGCTCCCTTCCCCCCATTTGATAATCCTAGTTGGGAGGCTGAGGCAACAGGATCACAGGTTCCAGGCAGGCCTGATTTTGTAATTTACCAAGACCCAAGAAGATTTTTTGAAAAAATCAGAAGGCCTGGGGATGCAGCACAGTGCAATACTGAGTTCAATCCCTCCTACTTTATAGAAAAAAAAAATTGTCTAATTACTCAGATGTAGAGGTGCATGCCAATATACATAGACTATTATTAGCTTACTTAAGACTCTGCTTGTTCTAATCTTGTGCTGAATCCCTGTAATGAATTTAGTTATTATATGATTCTTTTTCAGAATTTGTTTTTTTTTCCCCCACAACTTGTAGTTTTTATGCATAGTTTGTATTTGATGAGATATCTGTATATCTCTGTTTGGCTCTCATGATTTTCTTTTCTGTTTACTCTTTTTTCCTTGTGGTATGGAGGATTGAACCAATGCATGCTAGACAAGCACTTTACCATTGAGCTTCATGTCCAGTCTTCCTTTAGTTTTTTGTACATGATTGCCTTTATCTCTTTGAGTATGTCTTAATTGTTGCTTTATTGTCTTTGTCAAAATAAGTTCAGCAACTGGGCTTCTTCCTAGGGGGTTTTTATTAAGTTCTTCTTGTAACCAGGTTATGCTTGCTTATTCTTTGCATAACTTTCATATAAGGGTATCTATCTAAGCACATAGATATAGATAGATAGATAATTTGATTTAATTTGGCTACATATATTTTATTGTATGTCTTATATATGTTTTTAAGTGGACACTGAATATTATAGTAAAACAATTCTGGGAATCAAGTTCTTTCCCCTCTCTAGGATTTATTATTGCTTCTTTTGTTTTCTGCTGTTTTCTAGTGACTTTTCTGGACTAATTTCATGATATCTGGTCCTTGTATGTAGTTTCCAAAGTGTTTAGTTTACTAATTCACTAGTGATTTGACAGAGATTCCCTTATGGAAACTCAGTTGCCTTTTCTTTATTAAATATTTTCCTGGTTTCTATAAATCTTTTATCAGTTTTAAAGCTTTAATGTAGTTGATGATGACAGTTTTTGTCAGTTTATGCTGTTTCTGTTAAAGAACAGACTTAAAATTCTCTCTTCTATAATTTTTGCTGGTATCATCTAACACTTCTGAATAAACTGTTTATCAAAGAAGATATTACAAGAAAAGTTAGAAGATATGTTAAACTGAGCAGTACATATCAAAATTTATGAGATGTAGGTAAAGTGTCATTTAGAAGGAATGTATAACTTGTAGTGCATTTATTTTAAAACACAGGTCTCAGACTGTAGACCTGGGCAAGCCAAATATATTGCCAGTTTTTTTTGTAAATAAAGTTTTATCAGCACATAGCCATGCAAAAAAGGGTTGTGTCAGGCTGTATGCCAGTAAAACTTAATTTTTTTTTTTTTTTTGGTTAGAAAGATGGGATTTCTGTCAGTGATTCATAGCCACCTTGTCTGCTATGTAGGTTTCTGTGACTGGGGCTGCTTTCTTGATGAAGGGGTCAGAAAAAAGTAATGAGGAGTCCTTGAACATTCTTTGGATCAGAGTTTCATTCTCTTGTTCTTTTGGCCAGAACGTTCCTGCACAGCTGCCACAATGTAGTTCTATTGAGGTAGAATTTAGGATATGAGAACTAGGAAGAACAAAAGGAGAGGAAATAAAACAAAATATGAAGATTCTACTTACATTCTGTGTCTTGCAGAGCTGCGTTTTCCTGGTTCTTTGTTGCAGAAAGGTGGCCTTTCTTTTCTTTTCTTTTTTTTTTTTGCTATCAGGGATCGAACTCACAACTGCGCGCCTGCCTTTATGCGACTGAGCTAAATCACCGGCAAGGTGGCCTTTCTGTGTAGAATTTTTGCTTGTTGTGCCTGCTGTACTGCTACCAGGGACTACCCTCATTTCCCCCGAGGAGAGAAAAGGAAAAATAGACAAACTTTCAGACAAACAAAAAATACTCATTTCTGTTTTTCTGTCATTTTTCAGATTTTTACTCTGCTCTGTAGCACACCCATTATTAACTTTTTTAGAGTCTTGAGGTGGTTGCTTTCAGTATATTGTCCAAAGGTTTCAGTTATAACAAGTGCGAGTGAAAGTCTGTAATAGGCTTACTACATGTTTGCAGGTATCAGAGGTGCATTCATTAGGGGATTCTCATGCATATTCTTTTCTTCTCATTGGATCCTTTGTTTAGGAAGTACAGGCAATTGTTTTCCTAAGACTCAGGATTTAAACGTAAAAGATATTCTAGATTAGATGTCTACATTTTCTGATTGTACAGAGGTAAGTCATTTCAGTGCAAAGTTATAATAGAAATTGTTTATGTTCCACCTACTCCTTCTCAGTTTCAGAACTGTTGAGAAACTTTACACTCACAATAGCCCCATTAGGTAAAGTGCAAGGATACTAGCTAGCGTCTGCTATACAGTGATACCTTAGTTGTCAAAAGTTTCAAGGTTGAACTTGCCACTACTCGAACAGTGAAGTTTGAAAAAAAAAAATCTGCTCTAACTTTGCTCTATAGTCCAACTAAAAATTTGATTTAAAAAACCTATCCAAGCTGAGATTGAGTCATGTGGCACTTCTCACCAAGCACACAAAGGGGTAACAGTTTGGGGTAAAGTGCTATGCCTACCCAGACAACATGTGGTGCTTGTGTTAGTGCTTTAAAATATTCATCATTGTATGTGTGTATTTGTGTAAAATATCATAGCCATTGTGCCAAAAAAAGTTGGTGATACCAGCAATAATCTAAGAGGAAAACTTTGAGAATCATGGTAGAGTTAAAGAAAGAAATCGTTGCAAAACTTGTTAACATTCTGGAAAAATGAATTTATAAATGTAATTTTTGGATCTCAGAACCAGTGGTTTTCCATTTTTCTTATGGGAAAAATATGTTTAGTTCTCAAATATCTTGGTGTTTCAACACGAATTTGGAACTGTACTCTGTACCCAGTTTGCTTTCCAAAATTTTATTACTTTGCATTACTGTGGTACATTTGCCGGAACTGTGAACATCGATGTTGATTGAACTCCAGCTTTATTTAGATTTTACCAGTTTTTCCTTTAATATCCTTTTCTGTTCCAGGATCTGATTCAGGATTGCATTACTTAGCATTTTACCTTAATCTTTCTGGACTGTGGTGGTTCCTCAGTTTTTTCTTGTTTCTCATGACTGAATATTTTGAGGAGTTTTGATGAGGTCTTTTGTAGAATGTCCCACACTTGGCGTGTATGTTTTTCCCAGTAAGAGATTGGGATTATGGATTTCTGGAAAAAGATATTGTAGAGGTAGAGTGCTTTTCTTATAATTTGTTTAGTTTTTTTCTTAAATCACATATAAAAAGTTTATATAATTCCAAGATCAAGTTAGAGATCTTTAATCTCACTTTCATTCTGGTCCTCTTCTAGTCTTTTTTCTCTATCCCTAAAGATAAGCAGTCTTTATTAGTTTTTGGCTTATCCTTCCAGTTTTTAAAAAAATACAAACAAATACACAGACACATACATACATGCTGGTATCCCTTTGTTCTCTCTACCTTCAGTCTATGTTCTTAGCTCCTGTATAGAGTAACCCTTAACAATGACTTTTCTATGGCTACTTGTATTCAAGATGATTTTCTTATTTTAAATAGTTAATTTTCTAACTAATAAAAGCCTTTTCCTATATCTGGGAAATGTTCACCACATATATGTTTCCTTTTTATTTACAGATATTTTCCAATTTGTCCCTGGATGAACGTTGCCTTTCTGCATCATTGGTTTGCAAGTACTGGCGTGACCTTTGTTTAGATTTCCAGTTTTGGAAGCAGCTGGATCTTAGTAGTCGTCAACAGGTATGGAAATACTCAATTTGACCTACTCAGTTTAAAAAAAAATTCATTCCTCTTAAAAAAATCTCTTCCATGTTGTTGTTCAAGGTAGTTCAGATGGCTGCAGTATACAATTTTGTGCTTTCTTAGTATTTTTTTTTTTTTGCAGTACCCGGGGATTGAACTCATGACCTTGCGCTTGCCAGGCAGGTGCTTATGCCACTGAGCTAAATCCCCAGCCCTCTTAGTGTATTTTTTAAAATTCAAGTTGAAGCTAGGCTATCATAGTGAACAAGATAGTTTTAAACATAGAAAGGTAACTTTAGGTTCCTTTTTAATATTTATCATATTCCTTTATGTCTTTCTCCTTTTTCCATTGACTTTTTTTTTTCTTTGTACAGGGAATTGAATTCGGGACCTTGCGCTTGCCAGGCAGGCACTGTGCCATTGAGCTATATCCCCAGCCTTGGCTTTTTAAAATTAGTAAACAATTCCTTTTTGGGACCTTGCGCTTGCCAGGCAGGCACTGTGCCACTGAGCTATATCCCCAGCCTTGGCTTTTTAAAATTATAAAATAATTCCTTTTTGTGGAGAGATTGTATTAGTTTAACAGTAGAAACTGATGGCAAACTTTTTATGTGTCTCTGCTTCTGTGCTGTGTACTGTTCTGAGGGCTTTATGCATAGTAATTCATTTGATCCTCTGAGCACTGCTATGAAGAGATACTATTTCAGTGTTTCATGGCTGAAGAAATGAAAGTAAAATATGCTAGCTCTTCTTTAAAAACTTTCCTTTTGTCAAATTTTCTAATCCTCCTATTACACAGTTGTTCAATATATTTATATGATTACATAAATAAAGAAAAAATATGGAAGTTACAGTTTTTTAAAATTTGTATGTTTCAGTATATAATCATTATGTTCTGTGAAACTGGTGTATATATATATATAAAACTCATCTTGGTAATTTATAATTTCTTTGCCTTCTTTTGTATCCCCCTCCCCAAACCCCTTTAGCTTCTTAAAATACCTGCCTTAAAAGCTGTCATGGTGGTGCACACCTGTAATACCAGCATTTGGGAGGCTGAGGCAGGAGAATTATTTGCAAGTTTGAGAACAGTATGGGCTACAAAGTGAGCCCAAGGCCAAACTGAACTGCATAGTGAGACTCTGTCTCATAAAGACACCCACATTAAAAAAAAAACAACCCCCCCAAAACACCTCACACACACAAAGAAATGCTGCCTTTTTTATACTAGCTCGCCTTAGTTTTTTTCTTTTATTTATTTATATTTTGTTTTTCATATAAGAAACTATGAAATATTTAACTTTATATCTGACTTATTTTAGTTAACATGGTTTCAAATGTCATCCATTTTTTGCAGATGACATGTTTTCATTCTTTATGACCAAATAATAATCCATTGTGTATTTATACCACATTTTCTTTATTCATGTTGATGGACTTCTGGAACTTATAGTGCTTATTGCAGTTTGTTGGAACATTTTGGATTTATACTTAAACCTTGATAGTATTTAGCATTAGAAATGTATAAAAATACCTGATGAGAATAGGATTTTTGGACCAATAAATCTGCTCTAAATGTCTCCTTGGCATATTACTGCATTACTGAGGTGTGGTTAGATATTTAACAATAAGCTTCCAAAAAAATCTTTTAATTTTTGCTGCTTGCCTACTTCTATGATATAAATCATTTTTCCATGGCTAATTTCAAGCTATATATGTTATGCCACTGAATTTAGATTTGGAAAGAAGCGCACAGTTTAGGCGCTTAAATCAGTATAAGTCAGTTCTACACCATTGGTTGTTTACATATGATGGGCCACATTTTGAACAGTCATGTTCCTGAGCATTTATATTGTTCATTTTCTTTTTCTGCCTATTGGTAAGAGTTTAAAACAGTGACAGAATTAGTTATTGCTTAAGTTCATGAAATTTGTGTACAGAGAGAATGATAAGTCAATTGTGTCTCATAGAGTGAAAAAACTGAAATAATCCATTGACTACTTCATTACTCTTAGATGTCAAACTGTTTAGAACGAAATTACACTAAGAATAATTTTCCTCTGCTGACAGTAAGGTTTGGAGATGAAAAGATAAAAGGAGGGGCTGAGGATTTAGCTCAGTGGCATAAGCACCTCCCTTGCAAGCGTAAGCCTGAGGTCATGAGTTCAAACTCCGGTACCAGAAAAAAAAAGAGAAAAGGAGAAGTGTATCCAACTTTTAACCTTTCAGGGAGCATTTTCTACTGATGCTGTTTTCAGAAGGCATAAACAGTTTCATTTTTTGCTCTTATGCCTCCTGTTTTTCAGCTGTCCATTTTGTTTTTCTTTTTCCATTTTAAATTTCATGTGAATTTTCCTTCTCTGTTATTTTTACCCCAAGGACTTAAATAACATTGCCTCTGTTTCCCTTTCAAGTGTGATGATTGGTTAGGGAGCATGTAGAGATTGACTTTTTAAAAAATTCTGATGTCTGTGTGAATATTTTGTATGATAAATTTTAAGATTACTTATATTCTGAATACATTTTTTTGACATGGACGTTTCTATAGAATTTTTGGTATTTTGAAATACAATATAATATATTTGCTATGCTATGAATTAATTACATATAGTTAGTATTCTGATAGTTGTAAAACAATTGAAATTTAAACCTATAGTATGTGATACCATGTATAAAAAAATCAGCGTTCATATAGCATGATTGATGTACATTATTTGTTGATCTAAAAGTAGAAAACAACACATTTAAAATCTCAGTGCAGTTTTGTTTGTGGTAAATTTTTGGTAAGCTTTAAGTTTGAACTAAAGTGAGTTTTCCCCCCAAAAGGATACATTTTTTGGCTTTCATTGAAAATAAGACATGCATTTTTCCTTGGTATTTTCTCACTTTGCTTCTGACACCCAAGGCATAGTTTCTTTTACATTAACAACCAATTTTACATCACCTGGGTATCTAAATCAGTTCATTTCTGACACTATCTGCTAGAGTTCCTCCAGTGAGACCTCAGGTTCTATAAGGAGCTGAATGTATTGAACTCAGGAAAAAACTTAAATTTACTGATTTATTATAGTGGATATAACTCAGGAGCAACCAAATAGAAATGTGTCATAAGGCAAGGTATGGGCGTATGTCATCTTCCTGTCACATGGATGTGTTTCTCAATTTAGAGGCTCTTTGAATATCCTTGTTGAGGAGTTTTTATTACCTAGATCCAACCCCTCCTGAAAAATAGCACTCTTTGTTCACCTGATTAGTCTTTATGGTAGCAAACCCCACACTGAAACACTATCTAGTGGTAGACTCTGAGGCAGCTAGTTCTGACCAACTCAGGTGTGGTCCAGGGATTTGTTATAAATAACAAAGACAAGAGCAATCAGGAAATTCCAAGGGTTTTATAAGCTCTGTCAGAAACTGGGGGATAGAGAGCAAACATATATTTTTATCATACCACAGTTCTTGTTATGCTCTAATATTAAGGTTTTTCTGTTTTTTATATTTTTATGCTATGATCTAATGAATATTATGGAGGAAATTTAAAATGTAACTTTCTGTTTTTAGAAACAATTTAAATTTATTGCTTTCTTTCTCTCATAGGTCACTGATGAATTATTGGAAAAAATTGCATCAAGAAGTCAAAATATAATAGAAATCAACATTTCTGATTGTCGCAGTATGTCTGACACTGGCGTATGTGTTCTAGCATTTAAGTGTCCTGGACTACTTAGGTATACAGCGTACAGGTGTAAACAGCTTTCTGACACCTCTATTATTGCGGTTGCCTCTCACTGTCCTTTACTTCAAAAAGTACATGTAGGCAACCAGGACAAACTTACTGATGAAGGACTCAAACAGGTAAATTTGAACACTTATGCAGTAATTTTATTCAACAATTCAAACTGTTCTTTTGAAGCAACACTTTAAAAAGTTCTCATATTAAAAATAATGCTTACAGCCTAAAATGAGTCGTTTTACACACCATGAATATTTACTTAGGTTTGTGAACTAGAGTGTTTTGTAGTAAGTGCATCAGCTTCTACCATTTTACTAATTTATGAGTTTTTAAAAAGAGATTTAGTGTCATATTTTGCACTAAGTAACAGTATGAAGTAGTATGCACTAAGTAACAGTATGGGTAGAGCTAAAATTTAAGTTTCAGTTTTTCCTTTATGTTACTGGATGATTTGCTTATATGCTTTAAAATACTGAATATTTTAAAACATAAAGTGGAGGTCCAGTTTGACGCGTATAAAATCAATAAAAATGTGGTATTTACCTATGTGTGGCCTAATAATTTTATTGAATGTTGATTTATATGTACTTTCTTTTTGATATACTTTGCTTTAGAAATGGGATTTAAATCTTCTTCACTGAACCAGTGAAGATCCTTAAGTTTAAACTTGATGAATTGAAAACTTAGTATTAGAAGAAACTCAGATTACTGTCTTAATTCTGTCCTAATGACTACTGAGTTTGTCTGTTCAATATGTATATTAAGAATGTTACCAATTTATGAAGGAGCCTATTTCATTATAAAGGCAAATTGTCCAGTTATACTTATTTATTTTAATAATTTTCCTGGTCTGTTTCTGCTTTCTATAGAATGATTTATGAGTGAAATGTTTTATGAAGTTCTTAAAATATATTAAAGCAATCACTTATGTGGAAATACACGTTTTATGAATGTAGCATGATTTTGCTTATTTTGATAGAAATTTTCAACAAGTTAGTTTTTATAGTGAAACATTTTCTATAAAAGTTTATGCTGTAAGAACTGGATTAAGTGTGTTACATATTTAAATTTTTATATACCATTAGGTACCAGTTTAGCAAACTTCTGAGAATCTTTCTTGTAATATTTGTGAAACAGACTATAAGCATAGTTATGGTTGCAGTAGGGAGAAATTAGAATGTTCTTTAAAGATCAATTTTAGCGTGTCAGTTAAAATTATAAATTTTACTAGTTTGAAATTAATGAGTTTCAAAGGATATATGACACTTTATGTTTGTTAAATTATTTAGATGTTTACTTCAGATTTTCAAGATTTCTAAATTATGAATAAGCTATATGAGAGGAAGTATTCTTATAGAAATACTAAAACAATGCCCCTTCAAAATTTTTCTTCAGTAATTATATAAGAATCTCATTGAAGCATACATAGTAATATTTTCCTGTGCTTAAGGCTGTGCTGTAGGAAAGTGTATCCTATTTTAGACATTTCTTTTGATGGAGTAGTGTTATGGGTATAGTAAAAAGACAATATCATATTTATCTTTATGTGCAAAGTATATTGATATCTGTTTTATTCTTTGATACTATGTTAAATTCGGGCCTTGACCCCCACCCACTATATTAACTTTATGACCCATTGGTATTTGATAAACTCTGCTGTAGAGTTTATTATGATCTCAGTAAGCTGACAACTTTGATGTATAATAAAGTTGCAAAAGCCAGAAATACAATTATTTATAATGGATGTTTTCTTGAGATTATTATTTTTTCCTAGCTCAGTAACTTGGCAGTTGACTGAGTTGTTGATTCTACTGATAATTTTTTTCTGTCAGTAAAAACTGGCAAATGTCTTGGAATGGTATATATTTTATTGATAATGACTTTAAAATATAGTTGGGTTTTAATGCTATGATTTTGATTGACTTTAGCAATACTGGTCTGTTTGCTTTTTGAATTCTATTAGTTTGCAAAAACAGTTAAAGCATTTTGAGTGCTAATGGATCTACAGTTTAAGATTTTAAATAAGGTTTTAAATTCTGCTTAACAGTTTAAGGGCTAGGGATATAGCTCAGTGGCACAAGTGCCTGTTTGATTCCTCTACCAAAAAAAAAAAAAAAAAAAAAAAAGGAGACAAAGGAAAAAAAAAAACAACAATGTTTTACAAATCCCTGAAGCATCTACAAGTTAGACTTTTGGGCCACAGACTGTTTTTTTTTTTTGCAAAATACCACCTTGAAATGTCAGTACTTTTATTTCCATAAAAGTCATATCAAATAATTTGACCAGTGGAACAATTAGTAGATTGTATATCTATCATAAACATTCTATAAAACTATAATTATATACCTGGAATATATATGTGTGTGTGTGTGTGTGTGTAAAGAGCATTTAACTAAGAATAATAAGTTGTTTAGTTTTTCTAATATTTTGTAACCATCTAGCATTTGTCAGAAATCAAATAATAGTAATAATAAAAGTTCAATATTAACATAAATTCAAGGAATTATATCTATTAAGTTACTATTGTATGTGATTCACTGTTGCACATCAGTTTAATTTGTGGATCTCAGTAAAAATTTCTGGAAATGTGTCACTGTAGATATTTTCCAGTTTAAAATGATTTGAAGGAATAAATTTTGCCTTAGTAAATTTCAATCTAGCTATACAATGAGTTTTCAAGTTTTTAAAAATAAAGGTTTAGAGTGGTATCAGCAAAATGTTGTATTTATTAGGTAGCTTTAAAATTATGTCTCTCTACAAAAACATTGAAAAACAAACCAGAACTATCAGATTAACATTGTTAGAACTCTGGAAAACAAGTCAGAAGTTTATAGCAACCAAGGAAAAGTTGAACCAAGAAAAGGTTAACTAAAAAATGGAAGGAATGCATTGTGACTTTTTTGCTTGTCTTTTTTGCTGTACCCTTTTCCCAACTTGGCAGTTGTGAAGAGAGCACCTTATATTCCCAGTATGTGACCTAGGTCTCTGGTGGCAAACTAAACCTTAATTGCAAATTACTGTTTTTGTCTTTCTAGCATATCTGGAAGCTACCTGAAGGGCTGTGACTGGTACTTATGTTATCTGTGTCACCTAATTTAGAACTTTGTCAGGGATAAAAAGCAAATGGGCATTGATTGGAAGCAGAAGGCAAATGAAAAATCTTGCAGCTGTTTTGTGTAAAAAATTACAATGAGACATACAGTAGACTTCCTGAGGCCTGGGAAAAAGCCTGAGTCCTGGATGAATAAGTTTTTTTGACATTTTGGGGACTAAGGCATTTAGAACACTAGTATGTACAAGAAAATTTAGAAAGCCACATGCATGCCCAAGGTAGGACACATGCTTAGAAAAACACAAGAAGGGCTGGGGATGTAGCTTAGTGGCACAAGTGTCTGCCTAGCAAGTGCAAGATTGTCATGAGTTCAATTCCTGGTTAAAAAAAAAAAAAGAAAAACACAAAAAGACTATAAGCGTTCATCATCGGGTGCTTTTTAGGTTCAGTACCAACAGAATTTAAAGACCAAGGTGAAAGCAGAATCAGAATCGGCGTTTGACCGAGATACATGCCCACATACTCATTTGTCTTGTGCTACAATGCACAGTAACTAATCACTGAGGCCATAGATGACTTGGATCCACCACAAAACTACCTAGAAAAATTAGGCAAAAGGTTTTGTTTTGTCATAGTTTGTTTTTTAAGCTTTTGAATTTAAAGGAAATCTCTCAAAATACTGACTCTTTAACAAATTGTTCTGAGAAAAATGAGTTATCTGTGTGTAGAAGTTGAAACTAGATCCCTGTCTCTTACTCTGACTCTTTAACAAATTGTTCTGAGAAAAATGAGTTATCTGTATGTAGAAGTTGAAACTAGATCCCTGTCTCTTACTCTGAAAAAAAACAAAAAACAAAAAACTGATCAAAAACCTTAATGGAAGACCTGAAATTTTGAAATTACCAGATTAAAGTATAGGGTAAACATTTCAAGATACAGGTGTAGGCAGTGATTTCCTAAATAGGATTTCAGGATTTCCTAAATATGTTGCTGAACGACAAAATAATAGCAAAAATTGGCAGATGGAATTGCATCAAATCAAAAAGCTTCTGCACAACAAAGAAAACAATAGTGAAAAGACAGACTACATAATAGTAGAAAAGTTTTGTCAGCTACTTTTCTGACAGAGGATTAATATCCAGAATATTATGAAGAACTCAACAAACTGAATACCAAATGAACAAGTAATCCAATCAGTAGATGGCAAATGAACAGAACTTCTTAGAAGAGTGACAAGTAGGTAAGAATTATATGAAAAAATTGTTTAACATCTTTAGCCATCATGAAAATATAAATCATAATGACATTGAAATTCTATCTCATCTCAGAATGGCTATCAAAAGTATAAAAAATAATACTGGTGAGAATGAAGGAAAAATGTAACCCTTATACATTGTTGATGAGCGTATAAATTAGTATAACCGCTATGAAAATCAGGATAAAAATTCTCCAGATCAAAAATAGAACTACCACATGATCCAGCTATACTGTTCCAGTGTTTTTTTGAAGTAATCAGAATCAGCATTTGACAGAGATGCTTGGATGCCCATCTTACTTGTGTCACTATTCACAGTGGCTCATCAGTGGATAGTTAAAGAAAATGTGGTATTATATACATAATGGAAGTATAATTAAACCATAAACAATAATGTAATGTTGTTTGTAGGAAAATGGATGAAACTATATACCATGTTAAGTGAAGTAAGCCAGCCTTAGATAGATATTCTACCCCCCACCATGTGTAGAATCAAGAAAAAGAAGAAAAAGTTACTTCAATGTAGAAGAGAGATTATTTGAGAAATAGAAATGAGTAGGGAGGGGAAGGCAAGGGAGAATAATGGGGAGGTAGATATGATCACAGTATATCGCATTCATATATAAAAATGTTACCATGAAATTTATTCTGTATAATTAATATGTGCTAGTAAAAAAACAAGAAATCACCTTGAGCATTGTAAGAATGAAAAACAGTTGCTGAGTACAAGCTACAACCCAAACCAGCTAACTCTGTGAAAGATGAGAAAAATTTAATTTTTCAAAGTACCACATTATATTGTAATATTCTATCAGGCTTTCAGTATAGTGTGAAGGCATGTAAAGAAGTAAAGTACAGCTCACGAAAAGGAAACCATAGAAGATAGAAAATAGTGGGCTGGGGTATAAGTCAAACAGTAATTCTGTGTCAGAATTATTGTCCAAAGTGAGATTGACATTGAAAATCCCCAGATAAGTAAAAGCTAGGACAGTTTGTTCATAACAAAACTGTAAAAAAACACTAGACACTTACCCAAACCTATGTGAATACAAAAGAGACTGATAAAAGTAACCACATAGAGATTGAAAGTACAGGAGTGAGTAGAAAAATATTTTTCATACATAGAGTTGCTAAAATGGCAATTTTATCAGAGAAAATAGATTTTTAAATTCAAAAAATTCACAAGAGAAAATGAGAGTTACTATGTATTGATAAAATTCAATTAGGAAGATACAACAGTCCATCAGAAAGATACAACATAAATGACCCTAACAACTGACTCTAGCAAAAAACAAAAGATTTCAAGAAAAAGAGTTCTAAAGTAACAGTTGGAGTCTTCAATAATTCACTTCCAGTAATACCAGATAGAGGATGAACAAAGCAACAGACAAGTTGAACAATACAGTAAAGCAAATATACCTAATAGACATGTGAAATATATGTTGCTGAATGACAAAATACATATTCTCAGGTGCACATGGAGCATTCTTATGAACAGACCATATATTTTAATAAATGTACAACAAATCATGTGATATATCTTATCCTGATTATAATAAAATAAATTTGGAAAATAACAGAAAACTAGAAATTACCAATATGTGTTAGAATTAAATAACATAGTCTTATACAACCAGTGGTTCGTAAAAGAAATCACAATGAAATTTAGAAATTAACCTTGAAATGGGTGAAAATAAAACATAATTCACCAAAATTGAGATGCAGCAAAAGCAACATTCAGAAGCTTATAATAAAAAGATTGTAAATAAATAACCTAAATATACTTTGAGGGAACTAGAAAATGAAGAGCAAGCTAAATCCAAAGGTAGACAAATAAAACAATAATGATCACAGCAGAGATAAAATACAGACCAAAACTGTAGAAAAAACAAACTGATCTTAAATTTGCTGAAAAGATTAAAAAAAAAAGAATAAACCGACAAACTTTTCACTAGACTGGCCTACGGGGTTGAGAGAAGACAAATTGCTCAAATTACTAAATCATAAATGAGAGTGGATGTTACTCTTGACTTTGCAGAAATAAAAAGGATTGTATTAGAAAACTAACTATACATCAACAAATTGGATAGCCTAAATGAAGTGGAAAAATTTCTAGAAATATAAAAGGCAACTACAGACCAATATCTTTAACAGTTGTGCAGAACTTGCCTGTAAAATGCTAACAAAATAAATCTGGCAGCCTATTAAAAAGATTATACATCATGATCAAGTGCAGCTTATCCCATAAATATAACCATGATTCAGTACACAAAAACCAGACACTGTAATATGCACCAATAACAGATTTCAGGAGAAAACCCAACATAAATATCTTAATTGCTGGAGAAGAATTTGAAAAAATCAACACCATTTCATGATAAAAGTACCTACCAAACAAGAAATAAAGTGATATTTCCTTAACAGTATTAAAAGCCACATGTGACAAAACCAGAGTTGATATAGTGGTGAAAATGGCAAACTTTCCCCTTAAGATCAGGATAAGACAGAAACATTTGCTTTTTTAGTGGTTCTATTTTATATTGCGCTAGAAATTCAAACCAGAGTAATCTGACAAGTGGTATAAAATACTTCCAAATTAGAAGTAAATAATTTCTATTTGTAGGTATCATGCTTTTAGGTATAGAAAACCATAATTCATAAACTTTTTGAAATAATATTTTCAGTAGAGTTCCAGGCTACAAAAAATTAGTTGTATATCTACATACTACATACTTGAATGAAACTCAAACAATTCCATTTATTGTAATAATTTATTTCTGTAAATTGTAAATTTCCCTTTGACTGCTACTTTTGCTTCATTCTATACAATTTTGACACATTGTGCTTTCATTTTAGTTTAGTTGAAAATATTTTTAGAATTTCTCTGTAACTGGGTGTGGTGGTGCATGCCTGTAATCCCAGCATTTGAGAAGGTGAGGCAAGAGGATCATTGCAATTTAAGACTAGGGTTAGTGGGCTACAGTGTGAGCTCAAGGTCAGCCTGAACTGCCTGACCTGCATAGCGAGACTTTGTCTCAAAAAGACAAAACAAACAAACAAACAAAACAGCAGCAACAAAAAACCCAACCAACCAAACAAACAAACAAAAAAAACTGCTCTTGAGTTTTCTTCTTTGACACATTTAGGAGTATGTTGTTTAATCTCTTTAAAGTATTTTGGGACTTTCTGGTGATGTTACTGATTTCTACTTTAATTCCATTGTTGTATGAGAGCAGATGCTGCACAATTTCTGTTTTTTTAAATTTGTTAAGTGTGTTTTATGTCCTAATTAGTCTGAGTGTTCCATGTGAGTTTGAGAAAGATGTATATTCTGATGTTGTTGAATGAAGTAATCTGTAGATGTCCATTATGTCTAGTTCATTGTTTGTAGTGTTGGAATTCAGTTATGTTTTTACTCTTTTTTGCCTTCTGAATCTGTTCATTTCTAATAAGATGTCAAAATTTCCAACAATAATAGTAGATTTATCTATGTTTTTCCTACAATTTAGTCAGTTTTTGCTTCACATATGCTTCACTTACTTTGTTGTTAGGTACATACATGTTAAGAGTTATTATGTGTTCTTGGATTATGGTCCTTTTTTTCATTATTTGTATGTTTACCCCTGATAACTTTTCTTTCTTGTCTGAAGTTATTATAATTTTTTAAAGTTAGTAATTATAATTTTTACATTTTTGGAGGATTGCTTTTAAGTATTTTTTCTTAATTTATAGTATTACTGTGAAATTTTTCTGCCTGTTTAAATCATTTTGGAAGTAATTTTAATTTAAAAATTTTATTTGCTATCTAATTTTTAAAGAAACTCCTATTTTTAAAGATAGTTTTAAAGATAACTTGCTTTACAGCAGTTTTAGATTCATAGGGAAATTGAGAGAGGTACAGATTCCCTATATATTCCTGTTCCCACACATGCATAGGTCTCCTCATCAACATCTCCCATCAGTGTAGCTTATTTATTGTAGCTCATATACTTGCATAAAACAGCATTATTCCCTAAGTTCATAGTTTATCTGTGGGTGCTGTATGACCTGTGGGTTTCAACCAATATACAATTACATGTATCTATATTATAGTATCATGCTGGGTATATTCACTGCCTTAAAAGTCCTTAGTTCTATGCCTGTTCATTTTATACTCCTCTCTAACCTCTGGCAACCACTTATCTTTAATTTGTTTTCATAGTTTTAACTTTTCCAGAGTAACTCTGATTCTAATTAGAATCACAGAATATGTGGTCTTTTCAGATTGGATTCTTCTACTTAGTAATATGCATTTATATTTCCTTTATGTCTTTTCATAGCATATATATGTATGTATGTGTGTGTGTGGATAATATCCCATCATATGTGTGTACCATAGTTTATTTATCCTTTCAACCTCTGAAGGACATTTTGGTTGCTTCCAAGTTTTGGCAACTATGAATAAAGTTGTTATAAGTTTTTATATGTAGGATTTTGTGTGGACACAATTTTCCAATTTGCAGAAATATCAAGGAATATGATTGCTGGATCATATAGTGAGAGTTCTTACCTTTTACGGTGAATTCATCTAACTATCCTGTGGTTCTTTAATTTTTTGCCTCACATATTCTGAATCTTTTTATTTTCTGAGACAAGGTTCTGACATGTTGTATAGGCTGGCCTTGAACTCGCTTTGTAGCCCAGGCTGGCTTTGAATTTGTAATCATAGTGATCCTCTACCTCAGCTTCCCAAATGCTGAAATTATAGACATGTACCATCGCATCTGGCATGTATTTTGATTCTTTAGTGTACATACACTAAAGATTGCTGTGTCTTTTTGGAGTGTAATGTAGTGTTCTTTTTTATTTTTGCAGACTTTGTGATGAATTCTATCCTTTCTGAAATTACTGTAGCTTCTCTTGGTATTTTAGGTAGTGTAAGGGATTAAACCCAAGGTCTTATATTAGGCAAGTGCTGTCATTGAGCTACACTCCTAATAGCTACCTACCCTATGCAAGGTTCGTTTGTTTGTCCTTCCCTTCCCTTCCCTTCCCTTCCCTTCCCTTCCCTTCCCTTCCCTTCCCTTCCCTTCCCTTCCCT